>CM075449.1:24023370-24581636 GCA_037832335.1 Carallia pectinifolia
ACTTTTTTTTCTTTTTGACAGGGTGTTGAAGACTTGAAAAAAGAAGAAACTGATGAAAGCATTTCCTAGAAATTTCGCTCATTGACTCGACCTCGAAGCTCTCTAATTTCCACAATGACATGGTCCGAAAAGACCCCATTCCTATATTACTCTCTCTATATGTGCATATACATAGATTATCTTTGAAAAATTGAAATTTAGAGGAAATAAAAAATGCTGTACTCTTTTTTTCCTGATACAGTCAACTTTGTAATTGGAGTAGCTTGGCCTATGTTTATTTTGATTAAATTTTCTCGTTAGGAAAAGTTTTCTGTTCCAAATTGATCTATAGTGTCCAAATTCTATAACAATTAATTTAACTTGAAGTACATTTTCTTAAAGGGTTCTTTATAATTCTCTTTTTCTATTGGTTTCGTTTGACAAGATAATATATGAAGTATTTTGATAGAATTTTTAAGTGAAATGGAATGAAATAATCTATTTAACAAGAAATATTTTATTTTGTTATTTTGGTTATCTCGAAAACTATTTACCCAATGAAATCACGAAATGTTGGAGTCTATTTTATGAATTCATAATATTTTTTCTCTAACTATAAAACCAGGAAACGCTACTTATAAAAATGTGTTGTAACATGTGAAATGCAGCTTCTTACAGCAATTAATGTCTCATTTTCCATTTTGGCACTCAAAGATGACATTGACCTGAACAGATGTTCATATTCTGATGGAGACTTGAATTTTTCATCACTGCGTGGAAGACTCGAAAAGAAGAAACTGAGGAAAAATTTTCCAAGAAATCTGGCCTATTGACCTACTTGACTTATAAGTTCTCTAATTTCCACAATGACTATGGACACAAGAATAGACCAAATGAGATGCATCACTTTCTCGATACGACAACAAAAGCAACGTTCACATCGGTTCGGTGGCAACAAACATATAATTAAGCATAGTAAGTCATCTTTTTGTATTGCGATAAGCTGAATTTTAGTCATAAATTTGTTTTTAAAATAATCTTATATCGTTATTTCGTCAGAGTCAAAGTTTATTTTTGATCGTTAACACAAGGGGACTCGTGAGTTATTTTAGTCTCATTTTTAAGTGTAGTGTATAAAGATGACCTTGACCTGAAGCATGGACAATGGAACTGATGTTCATGTTCTAATGCAGACCTGGTTTTTCCAAAGTGCACGGTTACGGCATTAAAGTAAATTGTTTTTAAAATTTTGTTTGAGTGTAATTAAGTCTCAATTTTTTGTAAGTACTGTAATATTTTTGTAACAAAAAAAAATAAAATGTACTTAATTTTTTATTATAAAAATATTACTATAACTACAAAAATTATAAATATAATTAGATTAGGACAAAATTTCGAACATCAAATATGCTGACGCCCCGCTACTTTTGCTTTTCCAAAAGCGCATCCAAGACTTGAAAGAAGAAACTTGGCGCGTCAGTGTGTTAGTGGGTGGAAAAAAATGAAAAGAAAGAAAAGAAGAGATAAGGGTTAATGGGTGAAAAGGAAATGAAAGAGAAAGAAGAGAAAAAGAAAGAAAGGGAAAGAGTTACTGCGTTGGTCAAAAATTGGAGAACAGAGAAATAAAGAGAGAAGTGGTTGGGTAAGACAAATAAATGGAAAGGGAGGAAAAAAAAAATAAAAGAGTTGTATCATATGTACAAAGAATTTTGTTGGAGAATTTGTCCAGAGACCCGTTTTAATATGTTTTTTTAAATAAAATTTTTATTTAATATTACCTTAAATATAGTTACTGTTATTGTAAATTTTGATTATTTTAATTTTTTTTTTCAAATTTTTTCTAAAGATCACGTCATTTCGGTGGTCTCTCTATGGCATTTCTTCGGCCAAGAAACATTGAAACAATAATAATAATAGAAAGGGAATAACCGGAGGAGTAGAATAAGACAGGATGGAGGTGCCGCTGTTCCAAACTATAACAATAAATTTTGCTTCGCTCAAAAAAAATAAATAAATAAATAAATTTTGCTCATTTTTTTGAGAAAATATGGAATAATTCATTAATCAAGTGAAGGAAACTTTGCATCATCCCTTACAATATGAGAAACATAATTCAAACAGTAATCAGAAGAAAGATTAAAATATGGATTCTCGAGAGCTAATTTGGCCAGAGCACGAGCAATACCATTTGTCTGGCAATTGGAATAAACAGCCCTGAAATTGGAGAAAGTAGTAGAAAGATGGACAATGTCTTCCACAATCATGCCTCCCACAGTCCCTTTTCCATTTCTGCTATTGATAGCCTGGATAGCTAACAAGTTATCTGACTCCACCATGAGATTACATATCCCTTTCGTAGAAGCCTCCAACATAGCCGTTCTTATTGCTAGGAGTTCAGCAACCTCGACCTCAAAGCTACCTAACGCATACCTGCTCATTAATTCTCTCAAATTTATTGTTGTAATCTATTCTTTTGATGATGTTGATAATTTCGTTTCTGAGCGGCAATCAAGCCCAACTTTTATTTAAGGGACCAACTGCCATAAAAATATCTTTCGATGTCTCAAGAAGACTACAGCAACACCTACAAATACAACTCCTGTATCAAGATTTAGTACTATTAAATCCTATATACGAATTCAAGCAAAAAGACCCTGTCAAATCTGCTCGGCACCCTAAACTTGTTCGCCCAACGAACTCCTCCATTCCATATCCCCACTTGCATTAGCAAAACACAATAACACTGAGATTACATCAGCTATATCTCCTTCTTGGCGTTATAAGGCAGCACTGGACAAAAACGCCATGGCTACAATGGAAAAAGACTACTAAAAATGCTCCTACCCGACAAGACAAAGATAAAATTTATCGATGGAGTTGGGTTTTTGTACGAAAATTTTGTACGGTAAACCCATTGATTAATGGATGTTTTGTTTTATTAGGGTGCTGTGGTTTTATTCTTTGCATATAGGCATTTTTCACGTCGAAATTTGGTGTCTTTAGTGATTAATACTGTTTTGTAATTTGCCAATTTATGTGTTGGTACATCAAAATTATTACTCTGTTCATTTGGGCCAATTTTTCTGTTTTATTGGGCCAATTTTTCCCAACAGACTGAAACTGATGTAAACTTCATTTTTGGTTAACTAGGTTAATAATTGAAAATGAGTGTGCTTTTTCAAATTGAGATTTCTGTATGCTCCATTTTCCAAATATCGTTCCAACTAGTATGATTTCTGAAGGAAAAAAAATTGTAAAGAATTTTATATAGTATATATACTTTACGTTTTATGATAACACTCATCTAAATTTATATTTTAATTTTATAAAAATAAAAAAGAAAACAATATTTTATTAAGGACACTTCAATTCGATGTAGCACTCAATGCAATTATCGCTAACACTTTAGCCGCAGTGCACCACAAAGTGCACCGGCTGCAAGTATGTATTAAGGCCCTAAAAAGGAAAACTTATTGGAAATGTATTTGTGGCCAGAACCCAACTCTTTCCCAATCATCACTATTCATGAAAATATGATACACAACACAACAACATGAAGACAGCACGTATTCTAACAAAATAATCAGGTGAAATATGCCTTCCTAGATATTCTAGCAAACAACTTAGGAATAGTATGGAAAATCAAGAAATGGCATGCATCTATGAATTTCTCAATGAACTTGAGCCACCTTTGTCGCCAGTAAGAGTTGATGTAGAGAACAACCACAAAACTTGACAAGAATACGAGGTAGGTTGCCATGAAACTTGCCAAGAATGACACAGGATCAACGATCGATGTCATGCCATATTCCACTGCTTGCATCAGAAGATGGTGGCAATTGTGGGAACTCAGCTTTGCAACTTGTATCTAATGGTGGTCCACAAAGAAAAGGATTTCCTTTGCAGCTCTTGTTATCAAATGTGGAGAACTGCCTCTTCATGTCTGGTAGCCTACCTGACAACTTGTTGTAAGCCACGCTGAAAAACTCTGGAAAGTTTAGACTAATCAATTCTGATGGAATTTCTCCGCTTAATTTGTTGTAGGAAAGGTCTAGACTCTCTATTTGCCCCAAATTATCCATAGTTTTCGGAATTGAGTCAGTTAACTGATTAGAAGACCAGTTCAATACCAATATCAAGCTCCTCAATGACCACGTAACGTTATGGAACTTCTGAATATCAAACAGCGGCTTCTCATCATCTTTGGTCGCGAAGTTAATCGCAACAGTTTTCTTCCACACCATGCACTTAGTACAATTCAATGAAGGTAGTTCTCAGGTCGAGTCCACAAATCATAATTTATGACAAGGGAGACTTGCTGCACATCGATACCACAAGCTAAAAGATCAGCGGTGATGAGTACACAAGAAGAGACAGATTGCAATTCCCGCATAATGATATTACGAGTATCACGGCTTCGCATGTTGTTGATGAGCCAGTCAACCTTGCGTCTTGTGTTAACAAAAATGACACTCTGAGTAGTGGCTAGGGTCTCATACAGACCGCAAAGTGTATTGAGCTTCCGGTCTTCCTTCTCAACATTCACATAAAACTGCTTGATGCCTTCAAGTGTAAGCTCGTAATGGTCAACCAAAATTCTCACTGGCTTGTTCATGAACTTCCTAGTCATTTCAACTGGCTTGTTCATCAACTTCCGAGTCATTTCAAGAGCTCAGGTGGCATGGTAGCTGAAAATACACCAATCCGAACTTTTGGAGGCACCAATCGGAAGAAATCAGAAGTCTGGCAGTCATAAAACTGGTATTAGAGGAGGAAAACACAAAAAGTGCATAAGAGAGATCGTATAAAACCCGATCCTTGAAGCTGCATAAAAGAATTTCATCAGCCTTACCCAACACAGATATCTTTACACAATCCGAGCGAAATGACTGACATCTCAACATGTCAAACACACATCCAGGAGTGCCAACAACAAAATGAACACCAGCCTGAAGAATGCGTTGGTCCCCATCGACATTTATCCCACCCACACAAGTGTGTACATTCACACTAAAGTAAACACCAAGTGCTTGCATAACCTTCTCAATCTGTTGCACAAGTACTCTGGAGGGTGCCAAGACTAACGTTTGACATTAGCCAGTATCGTGATCAAGTTTCCGTAGAATGCCACAGCAGAGAGTCACCGTTTTCCCAGTTCCGCAATGAGACGGCTCAATTACATCAAGATCCTTCCCAAATGGAACAATGCAGAAGGCTTCTCAAAACCTTGAACGAGATTTACGATCTCAATCTGCATATTTCAACAAGACTTTGAAAATAACAGAGTAAATAGGCAATCTATACACACCACAAGCATAAATGCCCCACAGAAGGTTCTCCTTCAAACCCATTTCATCAAAGCTCTCATAAACCTCGTCAAATGTGGTGAAGAATTCTACAGAACCAAACATTTAATAGGTAGGTTCATTGAACAATTATTTGCAGACATAGTACCCACAAGCAATAGACGACGACAACAAATACTTAATCTCAAATTTAATACACGATTCCCATGCAGTACATAGAACAAACACGCACACATACACAAGCATGTATATTAAAAGGTTGTCCAACAACCATCAGGTGCTGTCCAGTAAAGAATTGTTTAACCAACTTCACATTCACACAAATTTAAACTCTCCTAGCGCATGCACCCTTCCAACATTAGAATGAAAACGAAGAGGAAGCCAGCCATCATTTGTTGGTATCACTATCCCTACCATTGACAGGACGATAACCGTGATATCCATAAGCGGGGATGCAGAATTTTTTGGCTACAATGTATGCAGCAATGTTCACCTGCAAAACCACATGATAGATTATACACAACCAGATACAATACCATCCAAGATGCAAAACGCAAAACATTCTAGCAGTCAAAAATCATCTAATTCCACAGATTGTGGCAGCACATAGTTAAATTGTAACACATTCACAAGGATCATCTATAATCAAACACTAATATACTGAATCCAAATCAATTATCAACTTGACTGCATCTTATAAACGGTTCTAAAACAAGATTTCAAACTCAATTGCTAAGAAGCAACTCAGCAGAATCAGGGAATTATATGTTTCCACACATCCATATTTTCCTCAATACTTGCTCTGTTAACACAGGAAAGCCGCTAACAGCGAAAATTGCTAACAAAATAGGCCCATAAGGAAGGAAAAGAACTGAGGAACAAAAAAGGCAGAAGAAAATGTGATAGCAAGCAAACAAAACAACTGAAAAGGGAGTGGTAAAAACAAACCATTGGTTTATTATAGTGTCCTAGTGCTGTTTTTGCACACTCAGTAGCTTGCCGTTGAGGTCCATATATTAGTGCTTACCTCTTTTGTTCGGGGCTTCTTGTAGGCACAGGGTCATGCATAATGCTATACCTAGTGTCATACCACTCACCAAATTCATAAATTCGATTTTCCTTATTAGCAAGAGGATGAGGACACTCAGGAAGCTTGGGGACATCAATGTAGCCACAACCTCTCTGAAATCCCTCGGCTGGATGAAAGATTTTTTCACCCAAAGCCTTGCTATAAAAGCAGCCAATTTCTCCTGTAAAGTAATAATTTTGGTAAATTACTAAAAGAATGTTCGGTCAATAAACCCAAACCTACACCTCATAATCAAAGCCATTAAAGATCATCAGATTCCTAACTCTGGCGAAAATAACCACCGAAGGATTATAATATTGACTCGACATATGTTAAAAAAATGACAACTGCATCGCCGTTTGATATGTCAAATACATACATCCCCTGTTCAAGTTTAATGTTCTGTTTTGCGCTCGGAAGGTTTAACCAGAGGAATAACGCAGCCAACGAAGGCATCCCTGTCACTTTTGAAGGCGTTGGAATCAAAGTCACCATTTGGAAGAATACAGGGTCCCCGTCATGCTGGAAGACTCTTCTATTTCAAATGTTGCAATCAGTTGCAATAGAGATGAGATGAATAAAATATAACATAGAAAATAGAAATAGAATAACCATTTGTAGTAGAAAAAAAATGTTTTTTAAGTTAAATCGAAATTTAGGATACCATAAGATGATTTAGTTTTAAAGAAATAAATTTTTTAATTATTTTCAGAAGCTAAACAAAGAACCCCCACCCCTCCCACCCCCCCCCCCCCCCACCCAAAAAAAAAACAAAAGAAAGAAAAAGAAGGCATGCATGATATCTTCTAGCACAGCAACCACTTAATTTACTATCACCTTTTGCACGTGTTGGAATTTGAAAAGTTTAATTAAAAATTAATTTTATTTTAATGAAAGAAAATGAATTAAACTAGTCGAAAATTACGCCTAACTGGCGAAACTGAATTAGATCGAACCAACGCCAAGCAAAAACCATAATTAGACTGGAACCGAACGGGAATTTGTAGTTTGAACTAAGGGGCCGTTTGGTTTAAGAGTTGGAATCGGAATCAGAATTGAAATCGGAATCAAGTGGAATCAGAAACGAAATGATTTTTTTTATGACATGTTTGGTTTATTTAGGAATCGGAATCAAAACCTTTTATATTCGTTTATTTTAGTTTAGAATCAGAATCAATATCAAATATATGATAATATTTATTTCACTAAAAATAAATAATCAATAAATACAAAAAATAAAAAATTATGAATATCAAAATAAAAATTAAAAATACAAAAATATTGTAACATAATTTCAAATTAAAAATATTAAATAACGATAATAATAATAATAATAATAATAATAATAATAATAAATTAATTTATTATTATTATTATTATTATTATTATTATTATTATTTATTTCACAATAACAATCATAAATATAAAATCCAAAATTAAAAAATAACATAAATTTTTATTAATAATGATAACAAAGAAGAAGTATGAATAATATTGTTATACCAAAATGATATTGTAGATATTATAAAATAAGTCATTATTAATAAATAAATAATTATTAAAATTATGAAATTTTTATGCAAATAATTTTATTATTTATGGTTATTATTAATATTATGAAAATATAGATAATATTATTATCATTTATAATGTAATTATTATCTTAATTTTTGAAATATTTAATTTTATTATAATATACAAATACTTATTGTCATTATCATTATCATTAATTATTATTATTATTATTATTTATGAGATTTATTTATAATATTTTATTATAAAACAATTTACAAAGTGAGAGAAAATATGAGAGAATAGGAATGATTAACTACATAAATGTGAGAATGGTGATTCCTATAGATAGGGGAATCTTATTCCAAAAAATAAGGGAATGGAAATGAGATTTTTTTCCTACCAAACATCAAGAATGGGAATCACTCATTCTCATTCCCATTCCCAAGCAAAAAAAAGTCAACCAAACACCTCCTAAATGATCAGAATCGATTCGCAAGCAAGCGGTTTGGGTCCCAACTGGAACTATCAATTTGAAAAAGGACAAGAATATTCTTCAAAATAAAAAAAAAAATTATACAAACAAAATTACTAGTCAATTAAATAGACTAAATTGTTCCGTACCTTCCTTGTATAAATACAAGGATACAAAACGTGATACATGGGGCGAAAAACCAAAACGAAAAAAATGGCTGGCAATCGTCGAGGGAAAAGAAAACAAAGCCTAATGCTAGTTAAGACTTACCCACTGTTTGGGAAGAGGGAATTGCTGCGGAAGGAAAAAAATTCGGAAGGAACGAGACAACATCACATAATTAGGAGTAGGAGAAAGAGTAAAAAAAGAAATGGGGCTCAGGGATATAATCCCTGGGCCCCACCAAAAGTCATTTCCCCGAAAACTGGGGGGAATGGCGCGGAAAGGGGGCTGGCCTACCAGCTCCCTTTTCGTTAGTTTTTTAAAAAATTTTAAATAAGAAATTATATTTTGCCCCTGTTTTTATTTTTTAACTTTTATTTGTTAGGGGTCAAATTGATATTCTAGTACACATTTTATTTTTTTCTCTTACATTACTCTTATTTTTAAATAAAATATTTTTAACTTTCTTTTTTTACCTTATACTTTCTTAAATATAAAAAACATAAAATATATATATTTTTTTAATATTTATTTCTCGTACATTTATTTCTCTCACATTTCTCTGACTCTTTTTTTTCCCAAACACAGGGTTAAGAGTGAGGAGGCACCCAAAGAAATCGAGCTAGCTGCTTCACAATGTGGCGATTCGGACGACAGGTGGAAGACGAAGAAATTTTCTTTTTTTTTTTTGCCGATAACCTAGCGAGTTACGGTGAAAGCTCAGCAACAAACGATTGGTACATTGCAAATCTAGATATAGAGTTCTATTCAAAGGTATAACTAAAAGAAAAAAACGAAGAACACATAGAAAATGGACACTCAGTAATCATAAGCAGTGAAAACTTTTTTTTGTTGAAAAAAAATTAAATTAAAATTTAAGATAATATTAAATATATTATAAATATTTAGAATTTAATTTTAAAAAATTATTATTTTTCAGATGCACTGTAAGAAGGATGTATAAACCAATGGCTGGAGGTGCGATTTTTAATTACAAGCCATCCGTCCACAGCTAACCGGTCAGTATTTTCCGTGAGCAGCCTGCGAAGAGGAAAAAAAAAAGGAAAAAAGAAGAAGAAAAAATTAGTATATGAACAAAAATCATTGAAGAGAATTGAAGTAGAAAGCAATATCATCATTTAAAGTGATTTAAAGTGATAGTTTAGTGATAATTTGATACATTTCTCTCAGGTCTGATTTAAGTTTGAATTTTAATATTAGCACTTGAGACAACATCAACGTTCCTTACTCACAAAACTCGCTGCACTATATTGGTTACAGATTGTTAACACTATTCAATTTAAAAAAGTTACGCTTAAATTTAATGGTACTTGAGTTGTGGGTCTACTTTTTTAACGTAATTAAATGAATTACAACAACTGTACAATGCTAACCTCAGCTCACAAATTCAAATAAGAAGCACAAAATCCAAAACCTTAACCCTATCCTAGGCCTCCACAATCCCCCTAAACCAGATCAACAAAAAATTAAAAGAGCGGAAGAGCTTAATTATCTACCAGGGAATATTCATTTTTAGGAGAAGAGTAAGAAGAAGATCAATTAATTAACTCTGATGGTCAAAGACGGTTAGAGCGCAATACCTCTGATAACTGTTATTATTGATTTATTGTTGATAAATCAATAGCTGGTCCAGACTTTATACAGTACTACAAGTCATCTGTTCCTAATAAAATAAGGATTCCTAATCGAAACATAAATCAAGACTCCACTTTTTTGCTCAAAAAAAATAAGACTCCACTTATTCCTATAATAGGGAGGTTCTATTTTGACACACAAAATCACTCCAAAGAAATAAATTGGCCCCCAAACTGCCTTTTACTAAAAAAAAAAAAAATCTTTCCTAAAACAGGTTCCAACCCGCCCCAACCCTTGTAATTTTTTTTTTTTTTGTTCTTATTGTGTTTGACATGTTGTTACTTCTTTTAAATCCGCCACCTACCTTTTTTTTTTCAAATATTTTTGTTATATTAATATTTTTATTAAATGATATAGCCATGTATGTAGGATCTCCTTTAACTATAAAATAAGGAAATGAAATTTAAATTATATGATAAAATATACACTTTATAAAATGTAAATGTACATGTCAAAAAGATTCAATAAACAATCATTTTTAAAAAATGAAATCTAATTTTATAAATATGATAATGCACTTAATGTACAAACCGGAATTAAATTTGAGTAGATATATTAAAAAACAAAATTAATTTTCTCTATACTCACTTAATGACAAATGGACTCAAATTTTTGATCTAACTGAATTGAATAGATGTTGAGAAAGCAGTAAAATAGTAAAATAAATTTGACATTTATATGTTTGAAAATGAAATAGTAAATGAAAAATAGTAAAGCAGCATGTTTGCAATCTAATGTACCTTAATCACCAATATTTTTTCTTAAATATTGTATGTTTCTCTTAAATATTTTTTCTTACATTTATATGCATCTCTCCTTGACTACTCTTGAATCGTATACACATTGCCTCAGATTGGCAGTATGCTTCCTGCTCTGCTCACTATGATCATGATTCATTTGCGTACGAAGTCCTCCATGATCACGATCACCTTTTACAAGTCCTTCAACATCTTTAATCTTCTTGTCAGGACTCATTCTTATAACACTATAAATTTACTTTTATTTTCTATCCAAAAAAAAAAAAGAAAAGATCATTCAAACAACTGATCAACAAATAACAAAACAAAACACGATAATCGCTTATGCAATAATATCTTTAAAAAAAAAAATTAAACTCGCTTAAACATCATATTCTAATAATTGAGACTACGAAACAACTATTACAATTTCATAGTTGCAATCAAAACTTTTGCGCAATTAGGTTTATTAATTAGTTTAACCCTACCACGACAACACTTAAACTAAGCCATGATTGAAGTTTTTTTTCTCCAGCTTGCAGAGTTCTCTAGGTTGACCCTGGCACATCGATCTTAACTTGATTGATATTTAATTTTGTGAAGCATCTTTAAACTGTGCAGGAGATCCATTGGACTAGACAATTTGAAAGAAAAAATATTGAACTAGGCAAGAGTAAAGCTATATTTAACTCTCAGTTCATCAAAATGGGAAAAAAAGAGATGTCCAATCCAATTAGTTATCTGACCCAAAAAAAAAACAACCACCATAGGCTTGCAAAAATGACCTGCATAACAGGGATGTTGTGCCTATTTTGAAAAAAGCATGTCTTTTCCAAAAGAAACATTAAAAAAAAAAAAAAACATTACTTATTTCCTACGACTTCTACATGACTTCATTAATACTATGCAGTCTCACGCATCAAACCCACTCCAACAATATCGTTAAACTCCCCACAAGGGGAAATCAGCTAATAAATAACAGAAGCACCGAAATTTCCTAGCACTACGTACGCATAATTTCTTGGGGGTTCGGAGAGTTGAATAAATGTAAGTTTCCAAGTTGACGATGAATGGCAGCTAAGGCGATGGAAAATCAGAAGCTGAAATGTAGGTAATGAAAAATCAAAGTGCCTTTTTTGCAAGTTAAGCTTAATCTTAGAGGCCTGCGCTCAAACATACTAGATATTCTCATTCACTGTTGTTACCTTGAGTCAACAAAGAAAAAGAAGGTTTTGACAATAACATGTCAGTTAAGAAGAAAATCCAAAGCAGCAAAGAAGCTGACCCAGATTCTACTTGGGATTTATCTTAAGGCCTAAACGCCTACAATCTTGTTGTTTGTTAATGTTCTAATCAAGGCTGCCTAGACAGCCCAGAAGCCAACAAAAGCAATTCCATGGTTAAAAAAGCATACAGCAATCATAAACAGCCTTCTATCAAAACCAGCATCCCACAATTCTCAATTTCCCACATCCATAGCTAAATGGGAGGTATCCAAAAACCATGTCTGCATTAGAACATGAACTTGAGTTCCAGCATCCATGCTAAAGGTCAAGGTCATTTTTAACACTACACTAAAAAATAGGCATTTATCACTATAAAAAGTTGCATCTTAGAAGTTACAACTCATTTTTACGAGCAGCTTTTTATTTCTTAATTAGTGAAAAAATATTCCAAGTGTAGAAAATATACCGCCACATTTACATCAAAGGACCTCTTTATATCTAGTCTTTGTGATTTCATTAATTTAAATAGCTATTTTATATATGCAAGAGAACCAAATTGGTGAAAAATTTGAATTATTTGTTAAATCGATCATTGCATTGCTTTTCACTTCAAAAGTCTATCAAAATACTTTACATTACATCAAAGATGAGAAATATTGGTTAAAACTTTATGTTACATGTCATGATCGAGGATAATTCAACAATTGAAATTGTCCTATGTCTTATTTTAAATTGCATTCGGCTTTAAATCTAGCGCAACATTAGTAGACTTCAATGGAAACGGTTTAACCGCTTATGTGACACGCCAACCTAACATTAAAAGCTACATAGCGTTCGGTTCCAAACACATAACTTTCCAACTGATTCATTGAGTTAGATAAACACCAGGAAAAAAATATTTTCCTACAGACATATTTTTTAACAAATATTTTACACATACAAATTATTTTCCAACAAACCCTCTACCGTTGGATGTTAAAGAACTACAACTTTTGCCTTTCAAACAAAAATCTATTTATCTATTTTTTTCAGGCAATATATTATGTTTAGTTATTTTATTTTATTCATAAAAAGTGATGCAATTGTATTTATTTCAACTAGGTTCTATTGTGCTTTTTTCATGCTCAGAGAGAGATATCATGTTTAAGTATTAACTGTAATATCATTTTTTAACTTTTTTTGTTTTACTTTAGAAAAATTTACATTTTCTTATATGTGCAATAGGAAATATTTTTAATAAATTTCAACTTAACAGCCAAATAATAGAAAATAATCTGTTTTTCCTATAAAAATTATTCTCAGTAAATATTTTCACAGACAAATTATTTTTTAATAAATAAACAGAACCTAAGTTACTTAAGTGAATATCCAAATTTCTAGGAAACTGTTTCCTCAGTTTCTAGAAGTCTTGGTCGCACTTTTGAAAAAAAAAAAAAAAAAAACCTAATTCTCCATCAAAACATGAACATCAATTCCGTTATCCATCCTAAGTTACTCAAGTCAATAGCCAAATTTCTGGGAAACTTTTTCTTCAGTCTCTTCCTAACAAGTCTTGGTCGCACTTTTGAAAAAACCAAAGTCTCCATCAGAACATGAACATCAATTCCTTCATCCATCCTTCACGTCAAGGTCGTCTTTGAACACGAAGGTAGAAAATCAAACATTAATGGCTATAAGATATATTTTTTTTTTTGGAGAAAAATGGCAACAAGAAGTTGCATCTTGTAAGTTACAACTCATTTTTACAACCAGTGTTTTCGATATGTTATTGGTAAAATAATTATCCAAATTTACAAAACATACCCCATTATATTTACATGAAAGCCCTTTTATATGACCATAACATTTGCACGAAAATTTCCATAGGTTAACAGCTACGTTAGAACTACAAGCGAACCAAAATGGTCAAAAAAAAAAAAAAAAGAAGAAGAATTATTTGTTAAAGCAATCGCTGCATTACATTTCACTTCAAAAGCCTTAAAAATACTCTATATTTCATCAAAGAAAATAATCCGTCTAAACTTTATTTCACATGTCATTGTTGAGGGCAACCAAGCAACTGAAAATTTTCTAACTCTTATGCACTATTGTCAACATTTGTTTGCGGCTATTGTCATTAGCTTCGCTTGAGGAGCTACTTGGTCAGGGTCAATATTAATATTATTTAGTTGTTGCGATTAAACACATTTCAATAAATTTAATTTTTTTAAGATAATTTTTGTGGGGTCTCATTTTAGAGGGATAACATCCGTGAGAAAGGAGGACGCGGAACCAGCGGACTTTGAACCCCGCTAATAACAAGAGGTCATTACCTCTTGTCACTCAAATAAACCTGAGCCTCTTTTACGATACAACAAATGTTTATACCTAAATAAAAAGTTAACCAGACCACAATAATCAATGTATTTTTATGTAATTATAATGATAAAATATAAAATAAAAAAATATCACTATTTTTTTAATTTATATTTTTTATTATAATTATATATTAGTCATTTATTCTAAATACTGTCTAAATAATTTTTTAGTTTAGTCATCGAATCAAGCTTTTTAAGATAATTTCCTTATATACATATATATTGAGTAATATAGGCGCGGGATCTTTTCGGATCATGTCATCGTGGAAATTAGGGAGCTTATAGATCAAGTAGGTCGATGAGCGAAATTTTCAGGAACTGTTTTCGTTGGTTTCTTCTTTTCAATCCTTGGACGGGCATTCGGAAAAACCAAAGTTTCCATTTGAACATAAACATCAGTCCCATCAGTCATGCTTCAAAGTCATGGTCACCTTTGAATACGATTTCGTTAGGTAAAATAGCTACGTCAGATGGACAACAGAAGAGTCAAAATGGTGAAAATTTATTTTTTTAATTCTTAATTTTTTTACTCGTATTTATTTTATGAGCGTCATTACGTCTCCTGAGAATTATGCCCGACTGGATGCCCCATCCTATATGGCACGTGGGACCCACTAATATAACAATAAAAAAGTACAGTTTGGCGTTAAAATTAAAATTGAGAAAAACAAATAATTTAAACAAACGGCGTTAAGGTTTCTATCAAGATTTTAAAATTTGAAATTCAAAATAAAAATAAGAAAAAAAAAAAAAAAGACACTGCAACCTAGTGGTTGCCCCATCACTTTCGTTTCCAATTGTTCTTTTGGCTGGATTGTGCTCATGCGTTCCACAACGGTGGCTAAGAGGAAGCAGAGGTTCTTTCGATCTCCTTAGTCTGTACTTGAAAGGTAAGGTTACTCAATATTCATGGTCCCACCGACAACAAAAGAAAAGGAGTAATTTGTTCATGAAACGAAAAGCGATTGGGTTAAGCAGTGAAAAATTCTTTGTCTACAGAGGCTTCTTTGCATAAATCAGCAGTTATATCATTGCAAGGGTAGAGGACGGCAGCAGCTAACGTTACTTGCGAAATTTAAAGTCTTGGGTGGTGGGAATTGGGGTTTGAAGCCGAAATTGGCGACAAGAAGGAAGATGTGACCCTTCTGAACCTTTTGTCTCAGTAAGTTGTAATTGCCAGTTGAAAGATGTGCATTTTTCTACAATGGGTAGTAGGATGTCTAATACTCTTATTCATTTAAACATTGGTGGTTTGTTTCTTTTCTTGTTATCGTGTGTTCCCTGCAAACAAGGGTTTATATTTGGACAAGAACTTCTGTTGGGAGATGGGTTATATTTTGTCCAGCTTGGATTTTAGGTGGTTGCTTTTTTTTTTTTTTTTTGAGATCCAAGTGGTTGTTTTTTTTTTCTATTGTGACGTAGTGTTGTTATTTCAATTGCTTGTAGATTATCTAGGTCGAAGATGAACGAGAATATTGTTTTTTCCTTAATTTTTTCTTTGATAAATTAGTTGGTTTTCAAATTGCGGGGCATGAACTTAGTTGCTCAATTTCAAGTCTTAGTTCAGAAATTTCTAGCATTGACCCGTGTTCTGGGTTTTATTGGCTGCCATAAATTGTAATTACCAGGTGAAAATAGTAAGATTAAGATAATTTTTGTTTTGGTTTGTTGCTGGCATTCCTCTGCAGTCAATTAATTTTATGCTAGTGTGCCTTATTTTGGTGGTTGAAGTGGAGTATGTTGGTGTCTTTAGTAATTGTAGCTCTACCTTATAAGTGAAGTCATTGACGAAAGGGAGAATTTTGTACTAAACATGTAGTTTAAATTTAGTTTTCATAGATTAATATTGATATAATATCCTCAATAGGGGAAAGAGATTAAATTATAAATGAGATAATGTACATTAAGTTAAACGTGAAAAAGTTCTTAAAGGATTATATATAATTATATTGTCTGTAAGTAATCATAACACGTTGAATTTAATAAATAAAATGCTAAGCCAATGTTGTTTCATTGGTTATAGCAATGTGAAACAAGGGATATAATTTCGTTGATTTTTTTGCACAAAAAGTGGTATATGGCAAAATCACGAGAAGCAAGTAAGAGGCCTAAAAAGTTTTGTAGTGTAAGTATTCGTCAAATCACCCATATGCATCTCAGTATTGTATGTTTCTATATTTTGAGGTCAGTAAATCAATATTTTGAATGATGATTTTTAATGTGCAGCCGCAAGTTCAAGCTGAAGCGTCGAAGGCATGGCAGTTGTTATCATAAATTGTGAGAGAGAGATTAGTAAAAGAAGCAAAAGCCGCAAAGCTAAAATTCTCAGTTGGGGAACTTGATGGACTACTTTGGTACCAAAACTAAGGCTGAAATTCTCACTGGATACATCCTAAAAATGTCTAAATCCTTTGATAGAAAAAAGGATTGGGCTATGATCATATTTGTTACTAAGCCTTTGAAGAAACAAGCCAAGGGATGGTTTAATGACAAAGAAACTGGTGAATCTGAAGGTGGCCCTAATGACTTCAAAAGCATTGACTTTGTACTATTTTACATATAATCCGAGATCTCTACAATGAGGGCATGCCTTAAGATCCTTATCTCAGTTTCTCACTGTGTGCATATGGGCAACTTTTTGACATAAAGAAAGGCAAAGCCCGTGACAATGATTATTGGTCTACTTCATCCCCTCAAGGATTGGTTCAGTTACTCACTAAGCTTCAATTCGGATATTTATGACTGGATGGATTCTTGCAAGCATGCTCTGAAGAATTCAAATGCATCAAAAATGTTCTTTGTTACTAGTGTTTGAAGCCAAATTTTGTGTAGATACGTGATTGAATGTGGTCATCTAGTATAACTTCGTTGCCTTTGTCTTTGCCTTTTGTTATAGTCACGTTTGTTAGAAGTTTTGTGAAATGTAATTAGGGATTTTAGTGCTATTATTAAATCAAATGTTGGTTTGCCGTCAATGTTTTCCCAGTCAAAAGAAATTTATATTGCTTGTAATTGTGTTGCAGAATATTACTGCAATCAGTAGCTCATATTGCTTTCTTCCCTACGAATAAGATGTCATTTGGTCTTTGCATTTGTTTGTTTGTTTTGTTCAATCATGCATGATTTTTGGCTCATCCTACTTGGCTTTAGTGGAAAAATTAAAGAGGAAAAAATATTCGGCTCTTAATCTATTCCCAATTCAAAAGTAGTTAGACTCATTGCTGTTGAATATGGTATGGATTAGAAACCAGATGATTTTTGTCCCAAAATTTTCTCAGGCATATATTAAAAAAGTAACAACTTATCAACTTTTTACAACCACATTAATGAAAAGAATAACAAAATAATGAAATATATCTTATCGTATTTTTTTTTTGTTACACAAATTATACATGCGGTTACAAAATATTAATAGTTGATTGCTTTTTCATTACATGTCGGGACAACTTAGTGAGGACAATTTCTCCAATTCCAGAATTTAATCATTGTTAAATCTTTTTCGTCAAATATGTTCTTGGACAACTTTTTTGTGTACACCTCTTTTTAAGTTAATTGCTTTTTATTTTTTTCAAAAAAGTTTTGGATTCGGAGAAATTTTCAATGCTAAATTGTTTCGATATGTATTAGAAAAGGAATTAATTGTTAATTTTTTGCAATCACATGTATATTTTGTGTAACAAAAAAATAAAGTAATAAAATATGTTATTATTTTTTTTGTTACTTTTTTTTATTTATATGGTTGTAAAAAGTTGATAATTAGTTAATTTTTGAATATATGTTGAAACAAAATGTCAGGACAAAATCCTGTCTCTCAATCTATGCCTTTCTTTTTATGACAATTTAGTGGTTTTTCCTGAAGAAGGCACTTTAATTAATTAAAAATGACCATTTAGTCGCAAAATTTTAAAATTTAATTGCAATTATCTAGCAAGCTATTGGACAAAGAAAAAAAAACTTTGATTTCAATATTGATCATTACATACATAGTTCGTCTAGAGCAAACTTGGAATAAGAGTGGTTGTTCAACATCTTTTACGCCTTTTTCAGGAGAACATCTTTAGGCCTTATTCTTATCAAGTAATTATAATTACAGAATGTGCTCTAGTCACGTGGTAGCCAATAGAATTTTTTTCTGGATAAAGAATAGTTCCATGTATTAGTAGTCAACAAAATGCTACATGGAGAGTTAAAGAAAAATTATAATACATATAATGTGCAGTTTGTTTTAAATTTTTTAGTGGACATGCCACGAGGTCAATTAAATTTGCAATAAACAGATTAATTTCGTAAGAAGTTGCAAGCTCTTAAAAATTTCAGTAGACAACTTGTTCCATATTTTTATAAGTCTTGTTGCATATCTAATAGAAATCATTGCACATCAACCTATTTTAGCATGGAATTTAAATTGTTATAAGTTCAAAGAGAGAATCCTTTAAAGACCAAAACACAGCCAAACCCAATACCAGACCCAGGTGATTCTTTCATACTTTCAAAAATTATTTTTTGATTGCAACCTAAGGCTTGTTGAACTTTAATAAAAATACAACAATAGTGATTGAATTTGTAACAACAAAACTTGTAGAATGATTGGTTGACAGTATAGATTATGAGTCCAAACTTACGAGGCTACTTATTTTTTCAATTGCAACTTAACTCTCGCCAAAATTGACATATGCAACGAAAGGAGTTAAATTTGCAACAAGAATAATAAAATGACTAATAAGCAATATGACTGATTAAACTTAATGGAGAATATTATAATCAAAATAAAAAGGATAAGGTAATGTGTATGGGATATAATAGTTGATAGAAATGTTTTCATGTCAAACAAGAAAGATTCATGCATTACTTGTTAATAAAATAAAAATAAATGGAGAGTTAAAAGAATGGGCGCCATTACGATTTCAGAATTTTTTTTTCCCCATTTTTTGTCTTAATGCAATTGGACTACAATTTTCTGTAACCATGATAATACTTTCTACAACAAAATAATGAGTACATTTTTTTGTTGCAAAAAGTATCATTGTAGTTGCACAAAATCATCGTACCGTTGCATTAAGGCAGAAAATGGGGAAAACATTTCCGAAAATCTAATGTTTTTTTTTCTAAAAAATGACATAATTATATTTTTGTTTTCAAAATTTTTATTTGACTTGCAACGAAGCCACTTAAATTGGCATCGAGGTCAATTAAATTAACAACAAGGCATATTGATTGAGTAATAAATTGTGAGCTCTTAAAAATTGCACAATACAACTTTCATTCTTTTTATTAATTTCATAATTTTTTTCTAACTTTCAGTCTTTTTATTAATTTTGTTTTCTTTCATTTCTCTTAATCCATATGTATATACTTTGACATCCATACATTGGCATTAAAGCTCGTTTACAGAAATGTGAGATGACCATAAGATTTTGTAGCCAAATAGTGTCTATATTGCAACAAACATTGTATTTTATGCAACTGCAATAATAAAATGTGCAATAAAAAATTAACACTATTTTTTTCGATTCACATTTTTTAATTGTGGTTGCACAAAATATACCGTTAATTGCAATATAAACACTAATTGGCCACAAAATTATATGGCCATAAAACAGTGCTTGTTTTTTTAGTTAAAATTTTTGTTAAAAAAGGTAAAAAATAAAACATGCAAGAAAGAATTAATTATATAATTTGAGGCTCACGTTACTTTTTGGCCTGCTTTAGCTTTCGTCCATAATTTATTTAAAATGAATAATTAATAATTCTCTCAATTTCAATCTGTATTTTCTACTCTATTTTATGACATTTTTCAAATATTTGTATAGAAAATTAATTCTTTGATATAATATTTTTTTGTGTAAACTCATGAATTCTTCATATGTCTACTTTGAAAACTACATAGGAAATCAATTGTCCCCCCATCTCGTTGAATATTTGGCTAACCCACAGGTTTAATATTTTTAGAAATACGAAAAATTTAAGTGGATAGGAAAAAGAGGACGCGAAAGAGACAGAGAAATTTATTTGTGCAACTAGCTGGTTTATTTGTGCAAAGAGATATTAAATTATTGCAACAAAATTTGAAACTATTTTTTCATCTATTTTTTCGTTGCAGAAATTAAAAGTTTTGTTGCACAAATAAATCTGCTGGTTGCACAAAAAAAAATTTCAATCTATTTTGCGTCTTCTTTTTTCTGTCCACGTAATGGGGGTCATAGAAATTAACATAGACCGTAGTAATTGCATTTGGTAAAAATCTTTTAGTAAATATCGTGCACTTTTTTTTGGCCAAAAAATATCATGTAGTTTATAGTTCTAATCACCTGGTTATCTAAGATGTTTTAGTTTATCAGGTCCAACAAATCTTTGTTTGCCTCATGATCATTTTTTATATTATTTGTAATAAAAGTCTGCACACTTTGGAACACGAGCCAAACCTGACCTGATAAATGTTGGCCCTTCTGAATTGTAACCCTCAAATGAGTATTGGTGAACTGAGAGTTTCAGAGTTCCCCTGTAGGCTTGACTGGCGTCACTTTCGCAATTCCCCAATAAGAAAATGTAAAAAACATATGGCATTTTACAACAATAGTCTAAAATGGAAAATGTAAAATTTGCTTCCAATAGTTTTTTACAATAGTCTACTAACTATTCAATATTGCCATTAGCCATACAGTCCCTGATGACGGGTTACCTCGGGGTTCCATCCTACTTGCCAACGATTTAACATCTGCATTTTCGACAACATTAGCACAATTAACCAATTGCTATGTATATACTTTCATATTTGAATTTACAATTCAAATAGTACTTAGGATAAAACATACCAAAGGAGGATGCTGCATATTACTGCCAGGAATAATCCAATGTGTGTTTGAGAGCATGTCATAGCCAGTACCATACCCTGCCTAAAGATGATAGTCTCCTGAAAACAAATGTGCTGACCGACCAACTTGTTCTGCACCCTGCAACAACAGACAAGCAGCATTGATTGCAAACTATTAATATGTCTAAGTATTCAGATGGTGTCACATACGAATTTAAGGTAAATAAGCCTATTGCCAATAACTGACAATCAATTGAAATACTACCTCGCTACTATCATTAGCAATATTTGGTTTATTTGCCGACCATGGCCACAAAGAGGATGAACTTGGTTGTTGGAGCCTTCCTTCATTAGCCTAAATGAGACAATTTTGGGATTGATTGAAGATATGATCACTAAAAGCCCCATAGTTATTAGTGTTAATTTTCAAAGTTTCTTTCCATACATGTTTGTAAAAGTGCATTAGAAAACAATTAAGAGCTTCATAAATTTTCACTCAAGATCAAATGCATATATATAAAACTTCAATTATAAAAATAATGGTAAAAATCAAGTTTCACAAATCTGTGTATTAATATGGCTTACTTGCTGAAGTAACCCTGTAACAGAAGATCTTGTGGTCGGCTGCAATGCAGTTTGTGGAAATGTATTAGAAAACAATTATAAGCCTTGCAAAAGTTTCCTCAACTTCAAGTGCATATATACAGAAAACAATTATAAGACTAGTAGTAAAATCAAGTTTCACACATCAGTATATAGCCAACCTGTTGACAATGCACTGTAGCAGAAGGTCTTGTGTTTGGCTGCAATGCATCTGGGGTCATTAAAGGAGTTTGCCTCATAGACAATGCTCTTCTACGAGTGCCTCTCTCTATTGATGACATGTACCTCTTTGTTCTCGGCCTTCCCCTTCTCTTTACTGATGTTGGATCTTTGTACCTAATATTAGAGCCATGATTGGCTGCCTCCTCATCACTTGCATCAGCCCTACGATTAATCCCAACATGCTGGCCAGGTATTGTTGGACCACTAGGAGTCCAATTCTCTAGAAGTCTAATCTGGTCTTTGAGCACTCTCAGCAAATGTTCAAACTTACTTTTATCCTCAATTGCCTTCTGAACAGATGAATAAAATGCATTCTCCAACTCTTTAGTGCGTCGAAAAGCTATTGTACAATTACTCTTACTAATTTTCTTTGTGCTATGACATCGAACGATATCCTTCCTCCATCGACTCAATATATACCTCTCGGGTATCAACCCAACATTATTACTAGCAAGAACCTTGAAAATGTGTGAACATAATATGCCCTTAAACTCAAATAATTTACAATTACAATTGATAATATGGTCGTTTGCATTAAACTTAACCACGAATCTTTTGCAATTATTCTTCTCAGACTCACTTTTTACTATTTCCATAACCTCACACATTATATTGCTGCCCTCCTCAGCTATCACTTTAATATTACAATACATGATATCTGTCAAATTTTTTTGTACTTGCCTGAAAATATTATTTGTGTAAGCATTACGAAGTTGTACCTCAAATTTGAAATGAGTCACGCAAGGAATTTGAGAATTCAAAGTCAAAAAATCCTCTTGCATTTCCTTTTCTACCTTATTTTGTACGGCCAGCTGATATTGCTCAACAAACTGCCTTAGCGTTGTCCTCGAGTGCACATAACCATCAAAAAAAAAATGCATGCTCTCACTCCTTTGAGTTGAGGACATTCCAGCCCAAAAAAAGGAGTTCACATAAACAGGAGCCCACTGCTGCCTATTTTCAAACAAAGTGGCTAACCAATCATTTGACTCTAATTGAAACTCAAAAAGCATGCTTGCCCACTTCTCCTCAAATTCTTCCACAGAAAGAGTATCATATATCACTTCCATAAAAGCATCTTTCAAAGCCCAATACTGAGAATTTCTTGCAAACTTTTTTGGATGCTTATTTATAATGTGCCACAAACACCACCTGTGTCGAGTATTGGGAAAAACAGTCTTTATGGCTTCTCCGATGGCTCCACATTGATCTGTGATAATGCCATTCGGGTGGTTGCCACCCATGCAACTCAACCAAGACTCGAAGAGCCACTTATATGTCTTCGTCTTCTCATTGTTAAGTAGAGCACATCCTAAGAGGATTGAATGGCCATGGTGATTAACACCAATAAATGACGCAAAAGGCATTTGGTACTTATTCACAAGGTAGGTTGTGTCAAATGTGATTATATCATAAAATTCTTGGTAAGCTGACCTACATCTCCCATCGGCCCAGAAGACATGTTTAAATCTTCCCTCTTTGTCAGGCTTCATCAAATATACAAAATCTCTACTTTCTGTTTGCATTTTCCCAAACATTTGGTGGATTGCCTCAGCATCTCCTCCATTTAGCTGCAATCTTCGGACTTTATTAATATGGTTGGTTAGATCAACGTTAAGACAAGTCAACTCCTCATGCCCCCCTGCTTGGAAAATAACTGTTTTGACATTATCACATGGTCGTAAACCAGCCATATCATTAACTTCTAACTGTCTCTTAGAGTGGACATCTACTTCACGGTGTTGCCTAATAAATCGAGCAATAGTCGGGCTCACCTCATGGTTATGCTCGAGGTTGACCTTTGTTATCATCCATAACCCTTCTATCCTAGCACAACAAATACGTGCTTTACAATCCACTTTCTTACTAGGACGTTGTGATAATATATTTATCCCCTTTGGCTTGTGTTGCCGACTTTTACAGCAAGTATATGTCATCCACCTATGCTCCCTAGTCAATGCATCCTTTTTAGCCCCCCGTTTGGTAATCCCAAATTCCTTGGATTTAGCATAAGCCTTGTAAAATACATAGACTTCTTCGAGATCCGTAAAAGTCATTCCAACTCTTGGTTCCCCCTCATCTATCTGTTCGGACTCCACTCCATGTTCAACAATAATGTTTTCGGACTCTAAAAAAGTATTGTGAACCTCGCCTTCTTTACCTCTATCACCTTGCAAATCGTCAGCCATTCCACAAGCTCAACAGATTCAACCCTACCATACACATTTCACTATTAATAAACATTTGAATCTTAGTCTCGTTATTTCATTTTGCTAGCTGCTTTCACTATTATACCTCGTACTCAATAATTAGCATTTCACAAATTATCCGCATCATTACAACAACTTCAATTGCAAACTTATGGATATTGAATTTCGTAGACAAAAAATCAATATTTCCTTTTCCCAACCCAAACTTTCATGCGAAATATGCCTACTTTTCAAGAATCTTATATATTAAAGAACCTTTTATTTTTACTACTTTTTTAATTCACCATTGTTTCCTGTAGGTTCCATTGCCACACATGCTTTTTCAATATCATCAGGGGTTTAACATAGCTTCAATTACCATTTTCCTATGGCTTAAAACGTCACCGCCAACTTCATAGCTTTTAAGTTCCATGCAAACACTATATATGTTCATTGAGTTTCCAACAATTTGAAAGCAAATGTTACCTCTTAATTACTTCAAAAACAACTACACATTCATTGAAATTCATGATAATAGGTAACACCCAATACTTGCATCAATTTAATTTAATATATCAATGAGCAATTTCAAGAATATGTTACTGGACTTCCTTCAATTCATTGCTTACCAGTATCACGCTACGTCTCAACACTGCAGATCCTCTGGTTGACAAATAGAGCGTTCCCCTTATCTTAGCAATTCTTCACCTTTTATAGCATCATTACCATTATTTGAAACTCTAATCTCTCATCACCACTGCCCCATTTGCACTGCATTGTCTTCCATTCTGCCACATATAAACCCAAAGCTGCAAATCAAATAATCTTCCAACAAAAACCAGCAAATGAAGCAAACTGACAAGTAGGAAAACACTTTTTTTTTAGCAGGGAGGCAAGAAATTGGCACTACATTCGAGGGGAGCTGAGTTTCCATGGATTGAGGATTTGCGCACCTTCTCTGAAAAATTTTCCCAATCTTTCCCGGCTATTTTGCCAATTTGTGTTTTAACGCTACAGTGCACTTTTTTGATTTGGCAATTTATGTTTTAGCACTACAGTGCTCCCGTCATGTTTCCGTTATCCCCTTTTGCATTTGATTTCTATTAAATATATATATATTATATTGTGGCCACATTGGATCGGGCATCCCATCCGGCAAAGTTTTCCGGAGCTCTACTTTTATCCTTATTTTATTTACTTTTATCAATCTTCGATTCAATGACACGTGATGTGATTGATTTTTTACAATATAAACGTCTTATTTGTGTATACTGACAAATTCTATTATTATAAATTAATGATATGTTAAGTTTAATATAAAATAATTCTACAAGATAAGATGATGTTGGATTTGAAAAAAAAAAAAGTAAAAATAATAATATTTTCTTTTTATTTATGAAATATTATGTATGCACACAATAATAAATATAAAGTTGATATATGAAAATTTAAATTATTATACCGTAAAAAATGTATTAAATTTTAAAAAAAATAGATAAATTATTAAATTAATTACGTATCTTTTACATATTATTGATTGCATGGTTGTATAGTAGTATTTTCTTTTTCTTTTTTTTTTTTGTTTAAGTGTATCAACCTATAGTCCAATCATGAACAAATTAAGAAGAAGTTGATTTTATCGTTTACAAGTCCTGCAAAAAGAGCTAAACAAAAACAAAAACAGATTTTTTTTTTCCCTAGAAGGAAGACCAAAAGTTATAAGAACCAGATTAATTGAAACTCGAACACAGACTCAATAAATTTTAACTAGATCTCTCAATTAATTGTATTAAAATTACAGGACTAAGAGTTAAAAAGTTTAGGGACTGAGGGAACGATCAATCTGAACAGTCAGGTAAGATGCCTTTTAGAATCTCTAGACTAATGCCTATGCCTAAAAGTTGCTCGACGAATTGTCGGTTTGAAATCACTTTGTGTATGTTCAACAACGATACCGGAAACAAAATGAGGTTGGTGCCAAGGAGTTAATCTCTGAAATACAGAATCTGCAATGCTCCTCCCACATGTTTCAATCAAGCTTTCTGCTCCTTATACTTCGAGTTCAATGGTAAATTTTCCATCATTAGGAATACTTGATAGTTCATACTCTTAGGTTGGTCCAGCTTTAATTTTTCTTCACTTATTTATTTATTTTTATTTTTATTAATTCTAAATTAAATAGCACGTGGTATGATCAATTGTTTACTTGTAAGATTGTTAGTGTGTATATTAACGGATTCTGTTATTATCGATTTTGATGGTGTGTTAGTCTAATCATGTATAATTATACATTGAAAGTAAAATGAAATTTCCAAAGTAAAAATCGCGAGAATAAGAGTCAAAACTTTAGGGCTGAGAGAATTATACTGAATTCTATGGTCAACACTAAGGAAAAAAAAAAGAAAGAAAGAAAGAAAAAAGAAATTGAGACAGAAGACAATCTGTCAACAGTCAGGTAAGATGCCTTCCAAAGTCTCTGGACAATGCCTATGCCTATGACATAAGCTGCTCGACGAATTGTCCGTGTGAAAACACTCAACAATGATACTGAAAGAAAATGAGTTTGGTGCTAAGGAATTTTTCTCTGAAACACAGAATCTGCAATTCCCCACATGTTTCAATCAAGCTTCTGCCCTTTGTACTTCAAGTTCAATGTTAAATTTTCCACCTTTGGGAACACTTCATAGTTCATACCCTATGAAGGGCTTTAAAAGCAAAGAATGAGCTAACCCCATCTGACTCTCATTACCTTTTTGATCAATTAGGATGAGGCTCATTACATGCTTTGCAAGATTGTTTATGAATAGTAATGGGATGCTGATAAATCAGAAGATACAAAGACTTTTCTTCTATGCTAATTCTTATTCTGTTTAGCAACTGAACTGATGTAACAATTGATTCTGTTGTCATATTGTGAAAGTGATGCTTCTCATTTGGTCTACCTTTTGTTACACGGCACGTGCTGTAGACTCTGCCATTTGTTCTATATATACGTGCCTTGGAAATCAGAATAGTGTGCGCAAAAATTAAAAGGTACTTTTGGATTTTTATTTTTTGTGCTTGTTAATTTGCACGGCAATGGAGTTCCAGTTCACCAGGAAACATGTGTTGTGGGTTCTGATTAATTTAATATGCTTAAGTGGTTATGAGAGTTGCCTATTTGAGGAGAGGTTGGGTTTGTTAAGTATCAGGGACTACTTGGAGTCAAATGGGGTGAGGACAGAGAAGGTGTTTCCTTCCTGGACTGATAATCTGTCGTCCAACTGCTGCAGCTGGGAACGAGTCAAGTGCAATAGCACCACAGGCCGAGTTATTGAGCTCCATCTCAGCAACACTAGACTGGCACCAGATAGCTTTGTTATTGATCGAAGAATTTGGTATTTAAATGTGTCATTGTTTCTTCCTTTTGAGGAGCTGCACAATCTAGACTTGCATGGAAATTGGTTTACCGATTGCTACAAGAATCACGGTACATACTAGACCTCTTACTTCTCCTTCTTTGCCTCTTGTTTCCAAGTGCACAGTGGGTTCCAAACCTTCAACCATTGTGAATGTCTGAATGAAAACATGGTCATTGCAAGCGGCAGAAACATAATCATTCTGCATCTATTTAAGGGATTCATTGCATAACCAAGGAAATTGTTTTGGCAGGTTTTGAGAAGATATCCAGTCTGAAGAAGTTGGAAGTCCTAGATCTTACAAAGAACCACTTCCAAAATGATATCCTACAATCCCTGGCTGAAATCACATCTTTGAGGACTCTGGACCTGAGCTCCAATAGATTTGAAGGATCTTTCCGAGTCAACGGTACTCATATACACCATCATCTTTTATCACACCTTTTTTTTTTTCCCAAAAACCTTTCATTTAATTTTTTTAGTCATTCATCTGTTCTAATGTTAAATTGTAATTTTCAAATGAACTAGAGGACCACTATTTAAAATGACATGAAAAAGATGCGCTTCATTGTGCAAGGCCTTGAAATTGTACGGGTTAAGAAAAAATGCTGTTCTTTGTATCAATGATCGAAAATACTAGGAGTCTGTTGCCGCTTAAATGGTGTCTTCCAACTTTACTTCTGTGTCTGTCCCTCCAAGTATGATAAGTTGCAGTGGTCTGTCAAGTTTACAGGAATTTTTCTCCGTTTTTGCTTTCAGACTCTTTGTTGCCCAAGTAAATCCTGTGATCCAATTCCCAACATCCATATTGACCTCAAAAGTTATGCAAGATCAATGTCTAGAACACTGGTACACAAAGTATCCATGATCTGCGCATTTTTTTTTTTTTGTCTGAACTTCAAATAGCTTTTGTTCATGGCATTCCATAAAGAAGGGGATACCCAAAACAAGTACAGAAAGAAGAGCAAGAGACCTGCTCGTGGAACAAAACCTTATGGGAACATTTCTGTATTATAATTCCCATTGGATGTCAGCCATCCTCTCCATCACCTACAGTATAAAGAATTTAAGGCTTTGTCTTCTCTTTAACACAAATTCTCTCAGCTCGGTTGGCTTGAGGCTATCATAACCTTGAGAAGTTACAGTTGCATATTATAATAGAGCGAAAACTTCTGGTTCTGCATATGCATGCACGAAATTAGTATGTATATACGTGTTTTTTTGTCTCTGGAACAACTGTAATCTGTTCTTAGAGTTAAAGGCTATGGAACACCTGAAGATGTTGGATTTAAGCTATAACGAGCTTAGCGATCTGCCAATGGTCCAAGGTAAAGACATCATATAACAGTTTAATCTGCATGTTTAAGTTTTAGCTCTTCATTTCTTTTCTACCGTCTCTTCCTTTTGTTTTCCTTTCTTTAATTTCATTTTGTGTTTTTTCTTTCTGTTTTATCATCAGAAAAGAAATGTAGGCATGCATATTTTCAAGAACTTTTGTAAATTTACTGCAAAAGTGTGATTGGTCTTAGAAACTCTATGTATTGCAGATTTTAAGTTGTTGAAGGATTTGATAGTACTGAATCTAAAAGGCAACAGATTCAATAGCAACATCCTACCCTTTGTTAGTACCCTTACATCACTTAAGACACTGAATCTTGCCGCGAACAATTTTGGGGCAACCATTGCTGCAACCGGTACCGCGAGCCTCTAAATTTAATATTTTTTTTGTTATTTCCTTTCCCCCCACATTCACAGTACTGTGCTAGTGTAACACACTTTTATTTCTTTCTGGCAGAACTAGATTCTTTGGAGAACTTAGAGCAGTTGGATCTCAGTTACAATGATCTAAATGTAACTAGTATTGTTGATGGTCTGTCAAGATTGCAAAAGTTAGCGGTGTTGAACCTTGCAGGAAACCACATCACGAAGAGCAGTTTGAAATCATTGGGTGCTATAACATCTCTAAAGAATCTCTATCTTGCATCTTGCCAGCTGGATGGAGTTTTCCCAGCACAAGGCATGTAGATTTAAAGTAACTCAGACAATGACATTTAGAATTGGTCTCATTTCTTGCTCAATTTATTTTCCCTTTAACATATCTGCAGATTTAGCAAGCTTGAAGAACTTAGAAATTTTGGATCTCTCTGGGAATTTCCTCAATGGTTCCTTAACAATGCTGGCAGGTACTACTTGCTGTTTTCCATGGGGTTTTTTTGTGTTTAATTGCCAAAACAGTGTCGAAAGGCTTCATTCATGTGGAAATTGCCGAAAACCCTTATTTCCCTAAATTTACAGTTAGTTCAAATTTGATCTCTAATCTATTTTTTTGTCTTTTCTTTTCTTACCCTTCATTTTACTGGTATCCTTCACAGTTACCTGCAATTTAATATCTTGCATAAGCTACCCTTTGCTTACTTAAAATCCCTATAATTTGTATTTTTGAAGTTGTCTCGCTAAATACTTCTATTACTCTCACAGTTTCTTTTAATGTTGCCTATAAACTTTGTCCTCCTCCTCATCTCATCAAATTGTGGGCGCATATTATTTTCAAAAGCATTCTTAGCTTTCCCTTATAATTAGAGAACTTTTTCGGCAATAAACATTGTAAAAGTTTGATTACACAATCACATGAGAGATGAGTAACTAAAATGATTATATGGTTACCTTTTTGTATTTCATCATTGACATTGGGCCAATTTCAGGCCTCCAGCGCCGAACCTGCGTGAAGCTATAAGTTTCAGCATAATAGTTTCTTAAATGCTAAATTGGAATTGCATAGTTTTGAATTCTTCAATGATTTTAACCTGTTCTCATTATATGTCTATTTTATTTTTGGGACAGATCTAGCAGCTTTCAAAAAATTACAAATTCTAGATTTGAGCAACAATCACTTTTCTGGGAACTTTTTCCAGTCTCTTGGCCATATGACTTCACTCAAAACTTTGTCTTTGGCTGGCAACTATCTTAACGGATCTTTAGCTGGCAACCATCTTAATGGATCTTTAGCGCAAGAAGGTAGTTGTTAACTTTTCATCAATGCTCAGTAGTAGCAATTACATTTCTCCTTTAATGGAAGATGCTGGAGATTGTACTGTCTTTGTTGTAGGTTTGTGTGCACTGAAGAACATTCAAGAGTTGGATCTCAGCTACAACAATCTAAGTGGAATTATTCCACCTTGTCTTGGCAATTTGGCATCTCTTAGAATCTTAGACTTGTCTTCAAACACATTTGAAGGGGACATTTCATCATCTCCAATCGCTACTCTCAGATCCCTTGAGTATATTGATCTCAGAAATAATCTCTTTTGGGGCAAATTCTCTTTTTACTCAATTTCTAATCACACAAACCTTAAGGTTCTTATGTTATCAAGCGATAACCACAAGCTAGAGGTCCAAAATCACTATTCACATGACTTGCTACCTAGATGTCAGCTTAAGATTCTTGTGATGTCAAACTGTAGACTCAATAATATTCCCCAATTTCTTACTCACCAAATTGACCTGAGAGTTGTTGATCTCTCCCATAATAACCTCACAGGAACCTTTCCCAATTGGTTGCTTGAAAACAACACCCGAATAGTGTCTCTAAGTCTTAGAAATAACTCTTTTGTGGGTCCATTTCATTTATCTTCCAATTCTAGCTTTGTCATAAGGCAGATAGATATCTCACTTAATCACTTCCATGGCCAACTTCAACAAAATATTGATGGTATTATTCCAAATATAGAAATGCTTAATCTTTCGGCAAATGCTTTTGAAGGTGGCATTCCGTTCTCCATTGGCAATATGCCCTATTTGTTCTTTTTAGATCTATGCAACAACAAGTTTTCAGGAGAAGTTCCAGACAATTTGTTAACAAATTCCTCTAATTTGGTATATTTGCTGCTCGCAAACAATGGATTTACTGGTCAAATACCGAAGACAAAGTCCAATATAACTTCACTGCTATCCTTGCTAGTAAGTGGAAATCAGTTCACAGGCAGCCTGTCAAATTGGATCTCTCATTACCCAACCCTACACTATGTGGATCTGAGTGGCAACTTCATATCAGGTGAAATTCCTGGCTTCATTGGAAATCTGACTCTATATCATCTGAACATTGCAGACAATATGCTTGAAGGTACAATTCCATGTGAATTGTCTACGTCTCGGTTATCTTTTCTTGATATTTCCTATAACAATATCTCGGGCACCCTTAGTTCTTGCTTGAAGTGGCCATCATATATAATGCATTTGAATTTGGAAGGGAATGGATTCGTGGGTACAATTCCAGAATTTTTTAACTCTTCTTATATGATGACGTTGAATGTTGGAAATAATTTTTTGTCGGGTGAAATTCCAACACTTGGAAATTTATCCCATTTGAGGGTTTTTCATCTGGGAGGGAATAGTTTGAGCGGTTTGATACCTGAACAATTGTGTCAGTTGAATGAACTACGCATACTGGATCTCTCACGTAACTCGTTTACTGGACCAATACCAGATTGTTTTAGCAACATCGCTTTTGGGAAGGTTAGCACATTTGATTTTGCAGAGGATTGGATGTTGCTTTATGAAACTTGGGAGTGGGAGTCCTTTGACAGTTTTCGAGGTAATTTGAAGCACAAATCGTTCCCAATTGGAGACATGTATGCTTTCGCAGTGCAACGAGCGCATGTTAACTTGGTGACAAAAACAAGATTCGACATATACAGAGGTAGGCAACTTGAATTGATGTCTGGATTGGATTTATCATGTAACCAGCTAACAGGAGAAATACCGGCAGAACTCGGAAATTTGAGCTGGTTACATACATTGAACTTGTCCCATAATCAGTTGACTGGCTCAATTCCAAGAACTTTCGAAAATTTTAGGCAAATAGAGAGCTTGGACCTTTCTCACAACAAATTGAGCGGAGAAATTCCATTTGAATTGCTTAGTCTGCACTTTCTATCGTATTTCTGTGTAGCTTACAACAACTTATCAGGTAGACTCCCAGAGTTGAAGGGCCAATTTGCCACATTTGATGGCAAAAGCTATGAAGGAAATCCATTTCTTTGTGGACCTCCATTAGATACCAGTTGCAGAGTTGACGTGCCACAATTGCCACCACCTTCTGATGGAAGCAAAATAAAATGGCATGACATCTTACCTATTGATCCTGTGTCCTTCTCAGCGAGCTTCGCGGCAGCCTACTTCATATTCTTGTTGGGTTTCGCGGCTGTGCTCTATGTCAATCCTCACTGGAGACAAAGGTTGTTCCTGTTCATTGATAATGTTATGGACAAATGTCATTTCTTGGTACGAAAAAATTAGGGTTCTAGAAAAAAAGGATGTATGAAAAGGCATTGAATATAACTAGTCGAATTTAATGTGCAATTGTTTTAATTGTAAGTGCAACTAAATATCATAAGAAAAATTAGTATATTTTTTCAACCTGTATTTAGTTGCACATGCAATACAAGTCAGTTACACATTAAATCCAAACAGTTACATTCGGATGTTTTTTTAGACATTATTTCTTCTAGAAATGTAACAGTACCTTGATTGGTATTCTTTGCTATTCCCAAATTATTTGCTAGAGTATGTAGGAAGCCATATTTTGTCTGATTATTGGGGATGTACCTTGATTGTGGATGACCTGCTTTGCCGTGTCAATAATGGACTATCTTTTGGGAGATAAATAGCAGAGATCATAATTTACATTATTAATAACCATGATAACAGAAAATTTGTACTCAGTTTGGCGGTCTTTTTTTTTTTCTTCGGATAAATGCTCACAATTAGAGATAATAAAAGTTGACTATGCTTAACTCACTCAAAATCGTCTCAATCTAACTTGCATTGAATAAAAAAAGTCAAGGACCAACAATTTAACTGCACTTGAAATTAAAATAACTCAAAATTTAAATAATTTGAAATCTAAATAATAGGTATTTGACATATCCTTAAATAACTTAGAAATCAAAATATCTAAAACTCGAGAAACTTGATGAACCCAAAATATTCAATAACTAAATCTTTCCATTCCTAAATAACCCAACCTAAATTATCTTCTACCCATTCGCCACCTTTTTTGTTAAATGGGACTTTCATGTGAATGTAATGGAGTCTATTTTGTAAATTTGGGAATAATTTTTAACCAATTACAAATAATAATAATAAAACAATAAAAAAACTGCTCCTAAAAACTTCTTATGACAATTAATGTCTCATTTTCTGGTTTCGTATTCAAAGATGAGCATGACTTGATGCATGAAATATGGAATTGTTGTTCATGTTCTGCTAAAATAAAGACTTGGATTTTTCCAAAACGTTTCCAACACTTGAAAAAGAAGAAACGGACGAAAACATTTCCAAGAAATTTAGTTCATTGACCTAACCATTCTTCTTTTTTTAAAGTGCATGAAATTTTATTTATAGCTAGCTTCCGCGAAAAGAAATTAACTCTTCAAAAAATTGTAAAACTAGACAAAGTCACTACTAACAGTTCCACATGTACGATTAATAAGAGTCACCAATCCAGTAGCCTAGTACCAAAATAATTCCAATCACTAGAAAGCCAAGCCTATTAGAATCGAATTTTAAATCCAGGCAATCAAGTCTTTTATCCTTTCAATTCATATTTTAGCCAAAGAGTCAGCAAAGTTATTACTTATCAACTTCTAATGACAAGGACTCATGCAACAAGGGGGTACATATTTTTGGGAAAGGAGGGATTGGCCCCCAACTAGCCGGACCACCAGTACCCATCACTGCATCATTAGTATTAATTTAAAAAAGGTATATTAGGAAAAACTGCCACAAACTAACAAGGACGACTACGTAGTTATAAAATTTAGTATTCACAAATAATTATAAAAACGACACAATAGATATAATATATGATATTTTTTTTATTTATAAAGAAAATATATGACATGTAAAAAAAAATATACGATTCATTCAAACAGTTATATATTTTTTAAATTAAAAAATTTTAGTTTTCAACATTTATTTACTTGACTTCTATAATTTTATTTGATATATCATATAATTTTTTTATAATCACTTTATTTCGTCATATTTTATCTATTTTCATATATGATATATTTTCTTTTGGTATGTCTTATATTTTTCTTGTAAGTATAAAATATTATTATATATTTTTATTTAATATGTAATTTTTTTAATTATTTATGAATTCCAAATTTTATTAATACCAAGTTTTTCCCTAAGCTAATATGTCTCTTTTTTTTTTCAGTCACTGACAGCATTGCAATAATCAAGCTAAACTCATTGACCTACTTGATCTATAAGCTCTCTAATTTCCACATTGACATGGTCCGAAAAGACCTCGGGACTATGTTACTCTATATCTATTTTGATTGGATTTTCTTTTTAAGAAAGTTTTGTCGTTTTTCATATCTCATTTACAATATTTTTTTTTGTCAAAATTAATTTACTATGTTATGTCTGTTAGTTTAAATTAATATTTCCATTTATAAAGGCATTAAATACAATGACGTGGAGTAATAGAGTGTGACACATTAACAAATTTTATACATATTAGCGTGGGGTTAATTTTAAAAAATAACACTATTTTTAAATGTATTTATAAATTTAACATGATTTTTAAAAATTAATAAATACAGTATAGTTTAATTATTTTCTTACAAATCTAGTATAATTTTTAACAATTAATAAATTAAACATAATTTAATTATTTTCTAACAAATTTAACGTACTGTCAATTAAAAATAATTAAATTCTTAACATACACATATGCACATATGATATTTAAAACTTCTAAACTGTATTAGATTTAGACGTTCAATTATTTTTTACTAAATTTAGAATAATATTAATTAAAAATAATCGAATTCTCAATATGCACATATGATATTTAGGGATTTTAAATTGTACTATATTTAGATGTAAATGTGTTATATGTATTTATTAAAGAATTCAGTTACTTTTAACTAATTATTTTTAACTGACAGTGTGCTAAATTTGTTAGAAAATAATTAAACTGCGCTAAATTTATTAATTGTTAAAAATTGTGTTAGATTTATTAATTTTTAAAAATCGTATTAAATTTGTAAAAAAAATGTAAAAATAATTATTTTATGATATTAACTTTATTAACGTGTCACATTAGTATATTTCAACTAACGTGGCACTTTTAAAAATTTTGAAATTTTTTTAAAAAATTTAAAAAAATTTAATTGTTTTAGAAGTCCGTTTAATAAAGAAACAAAATAGATAAAAAAAAAAAATGCGTCTCTCTCTCTCTCTCTCTCTCTCTCTCTCTCCTCTTTATTTCTTCTTCTCCGGCGAAAAACGAGATCAAAAAGGTTTCTTTTCTGCACCACCGTGGCTCGTTCCACGGTGAATCCCACACTTTACGCGCAACCTACCCGAGGAATACTGTGCTGTTATGATCATAGAATTCTCGTGTCATTGGGAAGAGGCTTGGTCAGAAATCGGCTTTGAGGTATACTTCAAAGACTCCCCACTTCAATATCGGCCCATCCCATGATAAGAGTCTCCGTTCCGTCATTGCCACCTGTGAGAAAAACTCAGTACCGTTCCGGGTTCTCGACCGCTGGCCGGCCAGTTTTCCGGCAGAATTGACGTACCGGAGAATTGGGTAGGCGTGTGCACGGAGGTTGGTGGGGTAATAAAGCCCACCAAAGAAAAAAATTGAAAAAGAAAAATTGGAAAAAAAAATCACGATTCAAATCGTCCACTTCTTTTTCTACAGAATTAATTAATGGTGTTCGGATTTGTTTCAATCCTTAGATTCCTTTTTTCTCTGAATTTTTTGGGGGAAGGGGTTAAAGTTGAGAGAGAGAGAGAAGTCTCTCTCTTCTATAACCACCATTGGCTGCTCGTACATGTACGGGATGCCGTCGTTGGAGCTTCCGGGATTAATCAAGATTGATGCAAGCGAAGGAAAAGGGCACTATCACGTTTTTAAAAAAAAAAGTTTGAAAAACTGTTCGAATGTAATTAATTGGTTTTAATTATAAGTATAATTAAAAATAAGAAAAATTATTATTATGTATTTGTATATTAAATTTAGTTAGTGATGCACTTAATTTAATTAATTACATTCATACCCTTAGCAGGTGGCACACCATCATTAATCTGTGTCTGTAGCAAGTTTCATTGCAGCCTACTTCATATTCTTGTTGGGTTTTGAGGATGTGCTCTACCTCAACCCTCACCGTCGACAAATGTGGTTCATGTTCGTTGAGAATTTCATAGACGAATGCCATTTTTTGGTTTCCTATTCTATTCCCAAATTCTTTGCTAGAGTATTTTGCTAGTTTATGTGCTGACGCGGTAGCCAAATTGAACAATGTAGTTCTTGAATTTACCTACTGTCTTCACATTGTTGTTGTGTTGGGTGTCATGTCTTTATGAATATTGAAAACTAGATGTGGATTTCTGGCAAATTGGATAGTTAATTCCGTTGGGTTCTTTGATCAAAAAACAAAATCCGAAATACAGGACATTTTTGTTACAATGATGTATACTGTGAAGAGTATAATGTGATGAGAGGCACTCCTAAAAGCATCAATTAAAAGATACAACTACACAATTTAACAGCATAACTAGACAACTTTTAACTCCTTAAGCCACGCAGTATGTAGAGGACAAGGATCCGGTCTCCCTTCTGCAATTGCCCTTTCAGAGAGAGAGTAGAACCAACCATTCCTCCATTTGAACTGCAAGATTTTAGTGAGAGAGACGGAATTAGAATTCCTATGTTCGTCTACCACTACAAAAGGAAGAAGGGGGCAGGGGGGAGCTCTCTTCGCTAAACTGTTCGTATTCCAAGGTTAACTAAAGACTCGAATCTCGATTTCTCCGGGAAAATTGCAAAGAAATGTGGCAGTTTGAACTTGTTGAATATACAATACTCCCAACATCAAAATTTAACGAAAGCAATTGTCTTCAAATATTGAGTAAAGTATAACGACAAAGATAGTAATCTAACAATTAAATGTGGACTCCCTAATCACGTATTATATTCAACTAAACAATATGGTTCATTATTGGAAAAGAAAATGTTGCAGGATATGAGAAAAGATAAGATGGACGGTTCATGTATTATATACAGCTAAACAAAATGATACCTCGAATTTCTTTATACATACGTTTTTCATAAAAGTTCTCATTTCATATGGGTTGAATTCTTATAAAAAAGAAATAAGTGCTAACATAGATAGCCAAAAAACAAACATTCATCATCATATACACAAAAAAAATAAGTATTGCAGCTCAAACACCTTACCTCTTTAACAGCTGTTGGGAAGTGGGCAACAGCCCGAGCGTAAGCACATAATCTTTCTTCTATAGCAGCATCAAATGTAATCCCCTTTTCTGCAGCTGCTGCAGAAGCAAGTTCTGCAATAAGGCTGGACACCTGAAACCACAAATAGCAAGGAAGATTAGCTCATTTTATGCTACAAGTGTAACTTATAATGGTGGTTTTGATACAAGAAACGATGATGCAGGAAAGCTCGGACAGGGAGATTTAAGGTTGTTGAGCCCTAGGATTTATAAAGAGCTTGGGAAATTGAAACTGCAGGATTTTAAGTATGGAATTTAAATTTCTATCACTCAAAATATATTGGATAAATTGCGACAAGCAATGGAAACTGGCAAAAATTATTAGCATCACACTAATGGGATTGAAAAATCTACCAGCATCATACCCTTAGAAAAACTAGAATCAATCATACTCCATTGTCCAAGACAAGAAAAGGTAAAATTACCAACGGGCAGAAAACCCCCAAATTTACTTCCTCCAAAATGTATCACAAAGACCCTATATGCAGAGACTATTAACACGTCTAATTATTCATTCCATTCCACATTTGATACAACAGACATCAGTGTTAAAAAAGTTTACAAACTATGCAACAAAGATTTACACACCAGCAAACACAGATTTCCCAAATAAGAAAAATTTATGTCAGCAATGTGACCTGAACCCCAAACAAGTGGATTAATAAATAGACCAAATTGAAGAACAAAAAGAAAAAGCTAATTCACTCCAACTCAACCTATCAAAGGACTATGAAGTAGTCTATCCAAGAAGCAGCCCTTAGAATTGACAGGGGGCAGTGCCAAATTGATATAAAAATAGAAGTTCACATATATTCTATTCCACTTTAGGGGCAGGTTTACCTCTGAGCGAAATTCCTTCTCCACGATACCAACAGTCGTCCCAGGATGGCGAGCTCCAACAAGCATAAATGCTGAGATCCAGATCAACTTTTCCAGCATTTGCTTCTGGAAAGCTTCCTTGGCAAGAACCTGATAACAAAAATATAGATTTTCTAGACCGCGTTCATAACTCTGTCACAATCCTGAGAGTACAATACTTGCAAAAGCAATCACTCCAATCTTTTGAGTTATACAGGAGATCCCAGGTCCCCCATAGCCCCCACCCATCAAAGAGGAAAGATCTTCTGAATTTCTGATTGAGTTAATCCAAAATTGCAGTTCTTAATGATTCCAAAGACATAGAGTAAAGTCCACACTGACTAATATTTAGCCCAAACTAAAAGCTTCTTTGATGAATGCCTTTGATGCATGTCTAATGCCTGCCCGATCCCTATCAAACTGTAAGCTTGAGTTACAAAATAAAGTTGGAAGGAAGAAAGCACGTGAATTTAAAGAACGCCTAAAACTAATTTCAAGGACAAAAGAGAAAAAGAGAGGTTTAGTTTACCTTGCAAGAAAGTCCTCCAGTATGTAATCTTGCAGCAACAGCAGATGCCCATTTTCCATATGCAGCAGTCAGTCCTTCTGGATCGGTATCCGTCTTACCATCGACAGGAGGTTCACCAAGCTTGGAAACAGCAAAATATGCTAGAACTTGGTCTGCGTCACCAAGGCCTTTACTTTGAAACCATGGTTCCAGCATACCGTTCTGGAAAAAAACCAAATCTGCTAGATTGTCAACGTCCACTTATCAGAACCCGAAAGGGTATTGCACAAACATCTAAACAAAGAAGGCACAATCATTTCCATCGCGAGTTCAACAACTTGAAAGAAAAATATTTTAAAATGTACCAGTGACACTGAACTTGCAGTCAATCACTAATCATTGCACCTAATACAGAAGCAAATACTTGTATAGGCCCTCATGGAGCAGCAAACACAGCAATGTCCAACCTCAATAACCTCAATTTATAGTATTCTTCATAATACTTGACTAGCTTAGTCAAAAAGCAATACATTATTTTTCTTCATCGCAATTGCAGCTTAACTTTTACAGCTTGTAAGCAGATGTTTTCATCTGCTCCAGTTTGGTTTTTATTTTCTTCTTTTTCTGTGTCAAAAATGGAAAAGCAGAGATGGTGTGCACTGCGACTCTGTGACTAAGGGATGGTTAGGTATTTCTCGCGCCATGGCTCACCGCTACTGGCAGGATTCGAACCTATGATTTTTCTTTTTCACTTATAACGAATAAACATTCAATTATCTACAAAGTTCATAACTTGAACCTTCATTCCCCAAAACAAATCCAACATTATTATTAGGAATCCGTACCCTTCCATCTGGACTTGGGAGTGGCTTCAAGAACAGCATCAAGATCATCATTTCTAGTACAAACCATAATAGGACCCTCAAAATCAAGCGGCACGGAGTCCCCTCTCTTCACCAGCAAATCTTGGCCGCTACCCATTTCTTGCAATGCCCTTCCCACCCGTCCGCCACCAACAATCACCGCCGGAACCACCGTCGCAGCCGTTGGAGCAGTTGTAGCAGTGGGGGATGCTGCGGCCATTACAGGAAGTCGTGTGTTTTGGGCTGTTGAAATGAATTTGGGGCCAAAGGAGGTGACTTTTGAAGTGGGTTTCAGGAGAGAAGAGGCAGAGAGACTGATTACTGGGCTAGACGCCATGGGATTGACAGATATGATGACGATGACGATTATGGTGGCGGTGGACTGGCGGTGATATTATGGCCATTTTTGGACTCGTTCAGTGCCTTAGCTTTTTTCTCTCTCTTTTTTCTTTTCTTTTTTTGTCTGTGTTTTTTGCGATGGATAATTTGGCGGAGCTTTGGGACACAAAATCCACACATTTTCCGCTCATGGATAAATTTTTATTTTTCGGTCAAGTAAATGGTTGAGGAGTGGCCAATTCTTAGACGATGTTTTTCTTTTATCGTCATGCCAAAAAGTTTACTATGTTTTGAATCTCTGATATTACATGTAAAAAATTGCATAAGATGAATCTAAATACAAACGAAGCAAACTCACTTTGGTCTTAGATAAATTTTTAAAGATTTGAAGGTTGATTTCGCCGGAAATATTTTCAATTGTATTGTGTTTATAATTTTTTTTTTAAATTCACTCATATTGTTTTTTTATTAGTTTAATTTGATTTATTTGTTAATTTTTGTATTGTTGAAATAAAAGATAATAAAAAAATTAACAAAATGACCAAATTAAATTAATGGAAGAAACGATGTGAATGCATTTAAAAGAAAACTTTATAGATATGAATTTTTTTTCTTTTAGGCAATGAACATTGAGCATGGATCAATATAACTTAAAATGTTTCAGATGAAATCGAAGTTTAACAAAAATTAACTAATAATATTTTTGTTGGATTTAATTGTTTATTGTAAACGGTATTGTGAATACAGAATGGCTTGTAATTATATAAATATACAAAAAAAAAATTGACCAAATTAAATGTATTTTTTAATTTCCTAAAAAAAACTACGAAACTTTTGTCTTCGATTAATTGGAAAATATAAAACTGGTCATATGAAAGAAAAACAAACAGCACTTTTTAATGATGATTTTACTTGGTAGTTAGTGCAAATGATTTTTTTTAACACAAGGAGGCTGTGGGTAAGGGTGTTAAAAACATCGAAAATTTTGGTTAATTAAAAAAATTAAATTAAATTAAATTAAATTTTTTGTAAATTAAATAGAATAAAAATTAAAATTTTTAGTTTGATTTTAATTTTTAATATTAAAAAACTATAGCTAACCAAATTAAATCTAAATGTATTATTAACACAATTATTAGCAACAAATAAATACTAAAAAGTATTGTCATATCTTAATTGATCACTTATTTATCTCATATATAATAATAATTATAAATTTTTTTTACAAAATTATATCAAAATATTTATTTTACATTTAGATGATAATTTTATTTTTTGGCAAAACAATTTGATTAACTAAAACTAGATCAAAATTTTCGATTAACCGAAAATCGATTAATTAAATTTTTAATTTGAGAATAATTTTTATTTTCTCATAATTAAAAATTTTAGTTTAGAAATAACTTTCATAATTTAATTAGAAACCGAACCGTCAACGTCCCTAAAATAGAAAACTATGTTGAGAATATTTTATTGGGTTCAAGACTCATTGACACCGTAATTAGTTGTAATGAAAGTCTACTGCAAGTTCATCAGTGCTTCGGTGGTAGGTCTACCATTACGGGAGTAGTTGAATGGACTTTTCAAACGGGACTTATTTCGAACTCAGTTCACAGAAGTGATGACTGATACAATGGCGACTGCATTTTTTTCTTAAAAAAAAAGATAAGCATTAATCATTAAAAAATAATCATTGAATTTCTTATTTGTAATTATTACATTACTAACTTTTGGTTGCCTGTAGATTCTTTCTATTTTTTACTTTGAATTCAAACAATTATACTAATTAGTAATTATATGAAATTATCGAACCAAATCAATGGCCAACTAATAAATTTAATTCTGATTGGTTATTTTTAAGTTTTAAAAATATAGAAACAAAAATACGTTTTGTGCTTCTATGGAAAGACCATTTGGCTGCAGTTTCAGTAGCCTCAAGTGGAAACATAAGAAAAAATAAATACCGGGCCCTATAAAGATGGTGAGATTTTGAGGGGCTACTAAAATCAGGTGTCTCCGGTGTTTTCTATAGTAAGACCATGAAATGAAGCTCTTAAAAATATTCAATTGAAAAGTTTAAAATTGTTTTTTTTAATGCAAAACAGATTTTGTTATGATTAACACTAAAGGTTGCTAAAACTATAAAAACACAACTTACACGGTATATTATTGAGTCGCATCAGAGAATGAAGCATCAAAATGATTATACTAGCGGCCATTCCTGCAAAACCACCAGAGCTCCCAAACCAGCACGTTAATGAACCGTCCACAGAAGCTTCCACTATTTGGATCCAACCGAGCAATGTTGACGTCAAGACACGTTGTTCCAGCCCTGCTCCATTTACATTCAAAGGCTCATCCCCCCAGCAGCCCAACCATACCCTCTACCTCATGGCACTCCTCTCTTCTGCTTAAGAAAGCTTCCACTGTTTGGGTGCAAACGCAATGTTGATGCCAAGACGTGTTGATCCAGCCTTGCTCCATTTACATTTAAAGGCTCATTCCCCCAGCAGCCCAACCATACCCTTTGCCTTGTGGAAATCCCCTCTTCTGCCCAAGAGCATAAAACATCACTGTTGTGCAGTTACCGTTTCGTATACTTAAAAAAGTTTGTCAAATACATCATGTGTGGGCAGTGGCCACTGTCTTGGGAGCAAAAAGATAGACTAGTTGATTTGAAAATGTTGAGTGCTGCAGCAAAAGACCCTCTTCATGCATTGCTAAAAGGTCCACAATGTTGTCCACAACCGTCAACTGGTGATTTTATTCAAACATTGTAAACTGTCAGGACTTCATCACAGTAAGAAACTTGAGTTCATTATTGTCTGAAAATGAATTACTGATTATATAAACAGATAACTAAGCCCTCTTGACAGCAGCATTGTAGATATTCATCAAAACTCATAGAAATATTAATAAGTGCTCTCCAGCAACAGATTTCCCACATAGCATTAGAACATGAAGTACGTGACATTACAGACCTAAGCTCATCCAATTCTTACTGGTGTACTTTGGCCGTAGAGCATGGAGGCCACTCATTTTAGCCTAAAAACACATTTTTATGTTGCAAGATGCGATGGTCTACTCTTCAATATGTTTACCATATTATTATTTAAACTGAAAATCCACTCATTCAACCTTAGCCCTAAATTTTTATCGTGTATATTAGCAGAGAAATCAAGATAAAGTTTGGGGGTTGTACAGCACTTTTTAGTCCCTGCAAAACGATATTATTCATTTTCAATATTAGAAACTAGCAGCAGCTGATTCAATGTTGCACCAATTGTTAGAAGTATTGAGTCCTTATAATTTCCTGATGTGCTCAAAACGAATAGAATGCAAATCGTACCTTCAATTTATGGTTTCACTAAGGGGCTAATGTGTTTTTAAAAGCTGAAGAATGTAGATGATTTCTTTTCACTAAGGACATTCCTAATCTATTGCTCTGATGCTAGTGTTTCCTCCACCTTATTAGAGCAATGCTAGCTGTTTCCTTTCAATATTTATAGATCTAAATTGTGAATTATTGAACCCCTTTTCAATTCCCAAGCTATCAAAAAACCCTAGCATTTAAATCAATGAACTTGAATTCCTCTATCTATTATCCCACATCACATATGTGCTAAATGAACAAGGTACTTACATGGTACCTTGAACTAATACTTGAAAGAATAAACCAGAGAGGAAAAAAAATTTTTTTGTACCTTATATATGGCATGCGGCTCATTGCATTCCTAGCAAGATCAATGAGAACAGAGGCATATTACTTTCCCAAGGCTATTGTTCATGTGAATCGACAAAAGCGTCATTCCCCTCATTTTTGTGCCTGCGGAAATCATTCAAGTGAAAAACATAAATTGCTTATGCTAGAACAAAAAAACTCCTTTGATGATGAGACATCAAGAATTACAAAACAACAAAATCTCCATTTATAAAGCAGCAAGGGTCTACTCTAGAGAACCGTCATGAAGTAGATCTCAATGTCTACAGTTCAAGGGAAAAACAGGACTTTTATGAATGTCAACTCCAAAGAACAAGGCAACTTAGTTGGTCATGAGAAGTTGCAAAGATCAAATTTCATAATGCACAACATAACATAGGGATGAACTAGTGAAGAGGAGAAGCTTACGTGAATTCTTTGCAGTAATGTTTGATAAGATCTTTGATCATTCCGTCCGCAGGCAGATTATGATATCCGGCAACTTGCACCTTGGAATCTGGCTACTACCCAAAAACCAGATAATTTGAGAAAATAATCAGAAATCCATCTGCTTCAATCTTGCAATTTTCCATCAATCTCGCGCACTAATAAGTTGGAGCCATCAACAACCCTTTTGCTTTTAATAATCATACAATAATATAACTCATGCCTCGGAGCAGGCTTGAGTGCTTGTAATTGTTTAAGGGGATCGGTAATCACGTATCTACTACACAGATCTCTTGCTGGCTGGACATGCTTCCACCAGAAATCAGAGAGTACAATCTTTAAAGAATCCCAGTATTCTACATCTCTGAAGATTCTGAATAAACTGCTCCCTTTAGGGGTCCAAACGTAGAAATCCATCCAATCTCTATCTAGTATTTCCATTAAACCCTGAGTTTGTGGGATATAATGAAGAGGAACCCGCTTCCAAGGTGTTGCCTTACTCATATCACAATCAAAAAATGGACACTTTATCTCCAGCACTCCTCTTGAAGGCAACTCATAAACAAGCCTGTCAACCACCCCATCTGGAGACGCAGCAAGCCAACTGTTTTCTGTATTGTTCTCACCATACACTTGAAATTCAGGAAACAAAACAGTATTGCCTGTTATCAATTTGTATCTCTCAAGGGCTTCTTCTTCTTTGATATTGCTCCAACAGGTAGCCAGGTTACTTGAAAATGGTTCTATAGCACCAATCTTCTCCAACCAGAGCTGGACCCTCCGGCGAGGCCAAAATCCAATAGCAGCACCAAAAGTGCTTGCTGTCAGTTTATGCCTTCGTTTTTCTTGCCAGTTTTTGAACCAATGCTGAAGAGCGCTTGACCGGAGCACTGAATAAGTCTGGCCAGTTAAGTTAGGAGAATGAAGCAAGTTATCACTCGTCTCGTATGGATGATCATATGTTGGAATATTATGACTGAACCTTTCATTAGCTGGATCCAATAAAACCTGAGTTGAATAGTTTCTTCTGTTTCTACAAATGGGGTCTGTGATAAATGCTCTGATTTTACAGTTATAGCTGTGATTATGATATAACAGCCCAAAGCTAGAGATGAAGCAAGACACAAGTCCTTTACTGCCCAAATTAAAAAAAAAAATATATGTGTAAGGAGAAAGAAATAAGCTTCTTTACATCTGACAAGCAATGACAACCAAATGTGATAGAAGATGTCACAAACTCCATACATTTCACTCAAAAAAAAAAAATCTGCAGACAATTCTAATAATGTGCAAATAATATCCTTGCTAAATACAATAGCATCAAATTTATCTCCATAACTTTTAAATGATAAAAGAGCATATTGATGCTAAATTATGTGAAGTTATGTGAAAGCAACCTTATTAGCTAATGAATGTCATTTTAGCTTTTCCTTAGTATATTTACGAATACTAAAATGCTAAATTAAATCTAATATTTGGCCAATAACATCCAAATATCTATAACCCTTTAAAAATATGATCTTTACAGAGTAAGAAAAAAGTGTGTATATATATATATTATAACGAAAGAAAAATTTGAGAGAGCGAGAAAGGGAAGCTAAAGCCCTACTTAAAACCTACTCTTTGCGCACGACACCCATTTTATGGTTAGGCCGCCGTAGCTGCAGGCACAGAGAAGCATATTGACTGAATATGTGTCTGAGAAGCTCTTTCTTGGGGGTTAGAACTATTTTTATATTTCATTTTTGGTTATCAATTTGGGTTTTTGAGATTTTCTTTTCTTTTTTTTTTTTTGTCATTTATTATAGCTGTTTTTATTTGCGAATTAGCAACTTTTTGAATGTTGGGGTCTGGCTTGTTCAAGTTTGTTCAGTGACTGGGGTTGTCAAAAACTCTTCTTGAACTAAATGGGCTCTGCTGTTTTTTGTCAGAAGGGATGATTATTGAGCAGTTTGGTTTTGGACTATGCTGGAAGAATTGTTTTTAAGACACAAATGCATTGGGAGTTGAGGGTCACTTTTTGTTGCTGTAAATTTTTTCTGAATTCACATGCAAAGAATTGCCAATGTCACTTCAACTCTCAGGTATTGTCTTTCTTTTTTCCTTCTGTTTTTCAGATGTGAAGCCTTTTGCGCCCCCCCTTCTTTTTTCTGTTTTTTTTATCTTCTCTGTATTTGATTCTCCAGTGAGCTTTTTGTTCATGTTACACAACTTTTGTGGGCTCCTGAATCAAGCATTAGGCCCAGCAGCCTTCTCTTTTCCTTTGTAAACCTTTTGATCAACCAGATTAGTGAAGAAACAACAACAACAACAATAATTGATTGGTATACAGATAGGGAACAAGTATCTGTAATTGTAGAGAAATGATATTTTGTACTCACAAAATGATAATTGAATGTCATTTTACTGTGAGAAGCTAAATTAGGCCAAATTTAGTACTCACAAAATATCATTTCTCTACAATTACAGATACTTGTTCCCTATCTGTATACCAATCAATTATTGTTGTTGTTGTTGTTTCTTCACTAATCTGGTTGATCAAAAGGTTTACAAAGGAAAAGAGAAGGCTGCTGGGCCTAATGCTTGATTCAGGAGCCCACAAAAGTTGTGTAACATGAACAAAAAGCTCACTGGAGAATCAAATACAGAGAAGATAAAAAAAACAGAAAAAAGAAGGGGGGGCGCAAAAGGCTTCACATCTGAAAAACAGAAGGAAAAAAGAAAGACAATACCTGAGAGTTGAAGTGACATTGGCAATTCTTTGCATGTGAATTCAGAAAAAATTTACAGCAACAAAAAGTGACCCTCAACTCCCAATGCATTTGTGTCTTAAAAACAATTCTTCCAGCATAGTCCAAAACCAAACTGCTCAATAATCATCCCTTCTGACAAAAAACAGCAGAGCCCATTTAGTTCAAGAAGAGTTTTTGACAACCCCAGTCACTGAACAAACTTGAACAAGCCAGACCCCAACATTCAAAAAGTTGCTAATTCGCAAATAAAAACAGCTATAATAAATGACAAAAAAAAAGAAAAGAAAATCTCAAAAACCCAAATTAAAAAAAAAGAACAACTCCTTTTTATTTGGTCCAGCAACTAGGCAAATACTGCATACTCGGTTATGTGTAGAGGTGAGTGAAACTAAGCGTAACCAACAAAATGTTGATGACAAGAATAACAAATAAGGATACCCAAAACTGCCTTGCAACTCGTCCTTAGGCACATCCGTCAGGCATCTGGCTGAAGACGCCTCGCCTGGGACATAAAAAGCCTACGAACTTGCGCTTAATTTGCGCCCTTAACAACACTGGGTTAAACCAACCCTAGGAAACACTCAAGAAACTATGATTCTATAACAAGTTTAAAACCCCTAAACATATAAAATGTGGGATCCAGCATAGCTAGAAATGATTATTAGTGGCAGAGCTCCTGCAGTGATGGCAAATCGGCCATCGGGGACGGGCAACAGGAGGAAGCTCATGTAAATAACAACTGGCACCAACAAAAACATGCAAAGAGAGCACAGTACAACCTTGCTTGAGTAGAGATTTCACGTACCACGATGATGGTAGGTTATAGAAGCATGTTTTACAACATTTATTGAGTAAAATCACATGTTTAGACCGTAACAACAACAATGTGGGAATTATAGACGTCCATTGATTCGATACGACGGAATTGCTGTGTAGCTGGGATTACTGTGCTCTTCGCACTTCCCATTCTAAGATCATCTCTAGTGAGGTTTTGGAACGTACCCGTCGACAGCAAAATTCCGTGTAGCAGCAGGAATAACCAATCGCATTCCATTTAGCTCTGGCTTTGCAATGATTTGGCAGCCCAATCGAGAACTGAAAAACCAAGAAAATAAAAATAAATCCAGGTGCATAAAATCAAATATCTCCTTGAGTGTTCATGCCAAGAAACTCACGTGTCTGTAAGCCCAAAGGCCAAATCCAACATGTCATTCTCCTCATCGGTGGGGTCTTCTAATTTATTGTAGTAGCCCACATCCTACCATGAGATATACAGGTTTAAGCTCCCATAAGTTTTCTGGCACGAAGTTGCAGCATATATGAACAATATCACAAATAATTTACCGTAATAATCACATGACATGTTGAACAAGCAATAGAGCCTTCACATGCTCCTGACATGACATTCAACAATAGAGAGTTTGAAGAACTATAACTGAATGGCGGTAACAAAAAAGGGGAAAAGAGAAAAAAAAAACTATGACAGAAGCACTAAAGGATTAACAGACTTCCATATAGGTATCGCCATCAGAACAAAAAAAATAACATTTATTCAGGTTGAAACATATGGGAAAAAGCACAAAACCAAAATAGCTCGATGGTCCTTGCCTTCAAGTTCGATATCATTTTTATGAGCAGCTTCTAGCATAGACATTCCAATTGGGACTTCAATATTGTATTCATCTCCATCCTTATCTACAAAGGATACAGATATCCTGCAAAGACGTGTGAGAGACAGCAGCATTATCTCACTCACATTTATTAGTAAGAGCATAATCATGACGAGGATCTGTCCAAAGATGTCAATGTCCTAATTTTTAATGGGATAAGATTGCATGGTCATGATTAAAACCACAACAATGGAACAACCAGTTGATGCTTTGGTATGCATTCTTTAAAATATTGTGTCATTGCATCCACATTAACCTAGCTCGGACAACAAAAGATTACTTTTCCTTCTCTTCGCCATCACTTCTGGCAGTTGTAGAGAACTGATAATGTGTATGAAATATGGTACTCTGCGGCACTTTAGCTTCTTGGTGTAGTTCAAACTGAATTCCAAAACATATGATAAGTCTAAGTATATAGATATAAGTATAGGTATATCTATTGTTCAATAGAATCACTGACTTGGGATCGCCAATATTGACCACAAGACCTTCCTGGAAATCCTGTGCTACACAGTGGTGTAACTTTTTCTGCTAAAATAATGAAGAATTTACAAATAAGAATAAACATAATAGTTTATTAGAGCAAAGTACCCTGTCTTTCAGTTTACAAAATTTGCACCCACAATGCTTCCAAAATGGCAAAGCATACACAGACACATTCTCATATAGATTGAGCAACAAATCACAAGTGATTTTAATTATCTCACATGAAACAATCATATAGATCAAATGTCATTCAAACAAACACACACCTGCAGAGAGCTCTTTCATTATTCCAACTCCCAATCTTGCAAGTTTGGAAAACATGTTTCACACAGCTCAGTAACTCCTCTCCCTAAGAGGGAAAGGGAAAAAAAAAGTCAGATCTATAGTATATACATGATACCATCCAAAAATCCCTCCTGCATACGGTCCAACTTCTGGGCAGCAAATACATGAATCATAAGCAGATTCTCAAACATTTTGGTTTCCAGTGGTACATAGGTAGTTTTATTGCCTCCGGAAAAGAAAAGAAAATAAATTAAATAAACCAAGCGATAGTGAATTATTAATAATTTTTTGGAATAAAAAGGCAAAGAGGAGTGGATCTAACATAAAATGCCAAAAAGAAAGACAGAATATTTAAGGTGAATATGTCCATAGATTATGGCCTCTTGTCTGTTGAAGCTTCTAGTTTTAGGAAAGAATGAGGTTGCGACAATCATCACATTTGAAAGAACATATCTGAAATCTCTTTTTTCAACAAAGTTATAAGTCCCATTATCATATCACCAGTTGACTGGTCTTGAAATTTTGCAACTTTTATTGCTAACTTACTAGAGCAATGATGCCTTGAATCAGGTCAATCAAACCAAAACAGACTGTGGAAACTGATCAACAATTCTTTATGGCCCCAGTTGACCATCTCATTCAGGTAACAGTTTTATACATCATCCATCAAGTATCAAATATTAGAAATTGTCTGTCCAGATTATTCCACAAATAATTAATCACTAACAGCACTCAATAAGAAGTTTCAACCAGAAATATGTCTAACCTGGACAAGAAAATCAAAATTTTTCATATGCACCCACTTGTCCGCTTCTGCAAATGTTTCTATTAGTGTCTCAACTCTCAAGTAATCCCTCAAAAGACTTATTTACTTGACTTAATAAAACAACAATGATGGAAAAGACCAAGAATAGATGAGAGCTCGCTAAGTTCCTTGCATCCTTTGAAAAACTCATCATTTGTCTATTCTAATAGATCATAAAATTTTACAGCCTCTTTTCTCTTAGATAATAACTGTTCAGTGGAATGTAACTTTCTTCTCTACAGTCATAGCACTCTTGGTTATCTTCAGTAAAGCCGTCTCCAATATGATCATGGCCTATTGCTAATTTTTCGATTAATTGATGTGCATTATGATGTTCTGCACCTATAATGCTCATGCCCCCCCCCCCCCCCCCAAAAAAAAAAAACTCCCTTGCTTGAACATGATTATGTGGATTTACCCCCATACTTGACATTGACCTCCCAACTAAAACGCCCACTTGAGTAACATGGAGAAAGTTCATGTTCCAAAAGATGGTCCACCATAAACCTTCATTACAACAAACCCCGTTGACAAGCTTTACGCATGGAAAAGCCATCTTCCCAATTTTTTAAAGGATTTTGAGAGCAAAATCAATCAAATCAATAACTCCCAGCAAGCATCTTGCGGGTATTGACATAACCCAACTTTTATCAATGACAATGATTCACAAACTTGAAATGAGATTCCTGATATCTAAGTTAACAAAAACAAAAACCTATATTCCACAGGGATCACCTTTTCCCCATTTTCATTTGCACGATGAATAAAAGGAGAATCTTTCATATTTTCATGCAAAAGATTAAAATGCAGAGTCACAATATCACTGATAAAAACACATAACAACTGTACACACACAATACTTCTTGTTGCTAATTATTCCGGAAACTCATTTTAAACCATTCAAGAGCAGAGTCACTCACATTCACCCCCAACAAGGCATTCCAGTATTCAATCTACCCACATAAGATGAACTATTTGGTTAAACCATACAAAAGCAAAGAAGGGTGTTGTGGGGCCAAAAGCACCCACAGACTTCCCTAAACAGATCAACTCCCTCTTGCGAAGCTAGGCTAGTCATTGGTAACAATACAATGAGTCAATGACCAATCATATTCAGAATTCAAAACCAACAAGAGTTACCGATATTTCTTTCATATCTACTTCAGTAAAATGGACAAAGTGAAATTTAGGGACTGATGTATGGTACAAATCACAACAGGAATGAGGGGTTTTCATTTTGTTACCAGAAAATTGAATTAGAACTATCCTTTACATCAAAAAGGGTAGCTCTTAACTTCAGAATGAAAAATTATATCAAAAAGAAAAGCCAAAGATGGAAACTTTAAAAAGTTTGAAATGCAACATATAAAAATAACCAAAAAAAAAAATCATTGGAACATTAAAGAGAAGAAAACCTATTACCTCTACAAATCTATTCCGACTGATAATTGATGAGCAAGAGAGAGCACAAGCCAGTTGAGCCACAGGGAGAGCTAGAGAAATAGTAGTGGAAGATAAGACTAATCAACCCTAATACGCAGCGTTTTCGCATGTCCTTTTCTTCCTTTTATATATATATATATTTTTTTTTTCTGTTCTGTCTTGGTTTTCCTTAATTTTTTTATTCTCCGAATTTCTGGATTAAATGTCTGTTAAGAAAAAAAATAAAAGGGTTTACTGAAAGTTTTCTTCAGCAAACCCCGGGCAATTTTTATCACAAAAAATACAAAACCTACAATTAACAAAATGCCTGCAAGCATAATTGTGGATCATGTTGATAGTTTTAATTATTTAGTCTAACTCAAGTGACCACTACAATTTTGTATTATAAAAAAAATCATGTTAATTAGGGTGCGAAGAACACTTACGACCCCTCTAATAACTTTTAGCTGCTAAACTACTTAATGTGGAATCTTTATTATCACCTTTTATTTTTTTTTAATCAGAGGAAAACTCATTTCATTTCAAAGAAAGTTAAACCATATACAAAGAGAATTTTCATGTCAAAAAAATAATAATAATATATATATATATATATACACAAAGAGAATTAATCCAAACAAAAGCCCACACTAACTTTACAAACTCAACCCAATCACTCTAATACACAAGACAGAGCCCACCGTAAGCCCAGACCATACCCCACAGTAACCTTGTAGCCCAACAAAAAACCCGACCTGTGCCCATATCATTGGAAAACAAACTCGCAAGAAAGACTAAAAGTGGACCCCAAAGACCAAAGCGTCTCCGGCCTGCCACCATCAAATGGCAGTAAGACCCTGACTACTGGAAAAAACGACTAGCTCCGAAGGGCTGTCGGCGACAGGTTCACAGCACACAACTGATCGCACGTCAAACAGAGCATGGCGTCAACACACATTGCAAACCACATCCAAACATCGCTAGGTGCAGAAAGGCTGGACCAAGGAAGGCCAAAAGAAATGCGATGACTGGTAATCGAACAAAATGCAAACATAACTCAGATGAAAAGCACACCAAATTATATACGACGGCCCTCAAAACTCAAAAGCCACCCTTCGCTTTAATTGGTGAATAAACTTTAATTAGTGAAATGACTTGTTATTCATAGGCCAAAAGTAGCTCTAATACAGTCAATGTCAATGTCACGTGACTTAAGATATATATATATATATATCTATAGGAGAATGTGTATTATAATTTCTTTAAAGAATATTATGATTATATGTTCAAAGAGGGTATCAATATGCTAAATAGATATGATTTTCTTTGAGTCAAACTGTAATGGATAAATTTAATTTTATTACTTGACTTTGATAGAATTTATACTCATATTATAATATTTTACATGAATCTGAATTTCTCTATATAGTTGAATTACACAAGCAATAATAGCATATATAAAATCTTGATCAAAGAGGTGACATAATATAGGCTTGTTACTTCTTATAAATATATTATTTTTAATCCAATTTTTTAGTGGACACTATGGTTGATTGCTATGTTTGGTATATACTTTAATAAAATTAAGTTCAATGAAAATTCTTCTCATTTATTTGACGAAAATGATAAACTATAGTGTACTAACATAAAATTTAATAAAGGAATAAAAATATTAAATTTTTTTTTTGGTCAAATATATTAATTTTTTTAAGCTTATTATTATTATTATTATCATCATCATTTTTGTTTTGCTGTGTCCAGAGCATGGGTGAAGTTCAAATTCCCCAACGTTTATTGATATGAGGTTAGAGCCCAACTTCACTTGATCGCCATCTTTATATGCCTTCTGGGCCTTGACACCCGGACCTATAATGGGGCAAATATAGATCACCCTTGCTCGGCTCAAAAGAGCATTGGAGTCTTTCATTTATTCGTTTGGGTTTTTTTTTTTTTTTTGAATTTCTATATTTGGTGTTGTATTGAAAATTAAAAAAGTTCTACAAAAAAATTACCATCTTATGTGAATCTAGGGAATATATCTCTAAGAATCTACATGTAGCATTGTTGGATCTAGAAACTTTTGTCAAAAGTTTATCCACTCATGCATATAAATCAGCAAATATTTGTAGTAAACCAAGCAAAATTTATTTATTTTTTTACTGAATATAAAAAAGTGTAAAAAAATAAATTTGTATTCAGAATATGGATTAATAATTTACAGTTTAGAAATAAATTCGCATATATGAGGTTTGTGACTTTCATAGCTATAAAAAAAGGTTTAAAAATTCCAATTTCATCGGTAGAAATTATACTGTTGGAATTTATTGGTAGAAAATTTTAACTCGTTTTTTTGGAGCTAATATGCCATAGATAAAAAAAAAAAAGCACCTTGTAAGACGCGATCCAATTTCCAAAGATTGTTAATAATCATTTTATAAGATAATTTCTTGAAATTTCTCTAATGTTAATTCAAACAGTAAACTTAATCCAATAGAGGGGCGGTCATCGAAGTTCTCAGATCTTCTTACCGGCCCAAACCAATTCAATTCAAACCGAAGAAACCGAAAATGGCTTAGATAAGGATGGTGAATTGGGAAAACCATGACTTGCAGGCTGATTGCAAAAAGGTGAGAAATCATCGTTAATCTTCATGTGGTGTGTTGTTTTAGACACAAAAAGATGGATATATGACTGAAGGATTAAAAAAGAATAAAAAGAAAGTAAGTAAACAACAAAAGAAAACTTAAGTGATTGTCCCTTTTTACAGAAGAGCCACACCTTTTTATTTTCCAGCGGAGAGGATTCCCAAACTTAAAGAGGCAAGTTTAATGGGAAATCCCATAAAGTTTGCATAAAAATTTCTTACTATCACGGTATGCTTGAGCTGACAACTTTACGGTTCAATACAAGTGAGGTTTGGCCAACAAAATGATTCTCAATTTTAAAAAATAGATAATTAAAAAAAAAAAGGAAAATTCCACTTGAATACAGGTTATTGTGATGTTCCCTCGCACAGCGGACATTAATAGAGACTACAGTAACCTATTCAAAGCTTCCAATTGATAAAAAAAGCAGTTTGGAAATAATAAACAACAATATGTGAGCTACGCTACTTCCTTCCCCTGCTAAGCCTCTGTAAATAATAGTTAATGCTCCCCAACTGTTTCTTTTTGCTAGTCTGCAGGATGGTGAACAAAATATTCAGGATCCACAAATCACTCAAACAATTACAGAGATTTCAATGAGTTGACAAAGCCAAAAACATAGTCTCTTGAATTACTCAAGAAGGACACAAAGAATGGAGGACGAAAGACATTTCCAGTGTGCATGACTCTCACACATGAATTTTGAAGAATGGTCAAATGTCAGTAGTCTAACCCTTATTTTTGCACAAAGAAATTGTTTTTGCAACCTAAATTTGTGACCTTTCTTCACAGTGAAATAACCTTTACCGTTACACCAACCCATACAATTCAACACAAGAAATGGAGGACACGATGCAAAACAAGTATGCAGTCTACAAGATGCAAAATTACAATATTATTCTACAAGATGAAGAACTATTATACAATAGGTCAATGTTGCATCACCTCTGAATCCAAGCAGGCGCTCAGAAGCTCCTTTTGGCGAGCACATTTTTCACCATTCAGCTAGTTCAGACAGTAGCAGTTGAGGAATGATATCATCTCCTTCATGCAAGGTTTTGCAACAGCGCCAAATTTCTTTGGGTTTATGTACAATTGCCCGGATTTTCGGCCCATTATTCTGCAACGCAAACCATATCTATCTCAATGATTTTTTTTACCTCCGGCACTGATCTTATGGTAAAGTAAGAATCCAAAGACAACCACAAAATGAGTCGGATGACTTACAATTATGAACTAGGCAACCCAAGATGCAACACTGAAAAAATAATGCATAGCTGCATACAGAAACGTGCACAATCCTAGAACCTAAGAATCAAAATTCAATGAGATCATTAACATTATACATGAAAATGCGTTGTCTCATATAAATTTCAGCATCCTCCAATAACTGAAACAACACAAGATTCTTAATGTATTGATCTTTCGGGTCAGGAGAACATGCCTCCTTATTCAACACACTGGCTTATAATCTACAAAATAATACTTCTACCAAAGCATCATATGACACTGAAACCCCCTTCCAGAGGAAAAATCTTATTATCGCTATTAATACCCACACCAAGAAGCCAAGAACACCCGGCCATTTCACTGTTTCTAATTGCCACTGAAGTGAAAAGAACTGAAAAACTGCATATATCTAGCTGCTTCATCACCCATTCTTGATCTTAGACACTAAAGTAGAATAGTATAAGATAGGTTAGTCCTATTATATTATATTTTATATAGTATAAAATTAACATATCTTATACTATCTTACTTTATAACATATACCAAGATGCAAGGTAAGGGTCTTCCGTTTGTTTGTTAGAAAATAACTTATTTTGTAAACTATTTGTAGAAGAAAATATTTTTAGTAAAAATAATAATTTTCTTTTATCCTTCACTTAAAGCATATTTTATTTTTTTTTTTTAAAAAAAAAAATAATTTCAATTCAGAATAACCGTAATTTATTTTTTCTGAAAATTTCAAAATTTTTCTCAAATGTTTTTAAAAATATTTCATTGTTACATGAAACAAATATAAAAAAAAAATATCTTATAAAATATTTTACTGCAAACAAACAAAATCCAAAAGATCGCTAAATGTCTTACTGTCCAAAACTCAGTTTCAGATGGAGGGCCGAAATGTCTATAATGGGCAAAGACGCCGAAAAATCTGTCGTTTACGATAAATGGACGAAATTTTTCGGGTATAGCCGGATTGATACTAAAAAGATATTTAAAAAAGGAAAAAAAAAAAGCAGAAAATAAAAAGAGAAAAAGCTTCCTCCACAACAAGAGAATATAACAGAAAATTAAATCTGAAATTCTTTTTTTTTTGGGTCCTAATTAAATCTGGAATTCTACAAATTAAATAATTAGTCAACCATGGACTTTTCATTTAGAGGCCGTTGAATCGTACCTCAAATTTTAAAACTCAAACCCACGTCGCGGCATACCAGAAAAATGACAGGTGTTGCCCACGGACAACAAGAACAAGCGTTGAAGAGAGACAAGGTAGTTGAACTGAAGCAGACAGATCTAGGGCTTTCTGTTCTGTACTAAGAAACTCTTATCTGTTCTGAGCTAATTTGAATCTCGAACTTCAATCATGAGATTACCGTAAAAATTAACTTTCTGCAATTAACATACTTCGAAAATCATGTTCCTCCCCATAGAACCAAGGACACAAAGGTAGTCTAGTATCTTTTTTTGTTTGTTAAACATTTGTCCAGATTTTTTTCTAATTTGTTCAATATCTCTTAGGTTTATTGAAAAAAATTGTTAGAAAAATTTTTTTAAATACAAGATATTAAATTTATTATTTAATTATTTTGATTATAAATACAATTTAAGAAAAAAATCACTATATTTTTGTTGTATAATAAATTTAACTGATTACAAATAATTTTCAGTAAGTTATAATTTCAAAAAATGATTCAGAAACTTTTTCTCTAGGTTATGAAAGTATAAATAGTCGGCAATTAATGCTACCTGAAACCACCCTTTTCAAAAGAAACCACCTTTTTTTTAAAAAAAATCTTAATTATTTATTTTAACATTGGTGATGCACCATGAATAGTTTTTGAAAAATAATTTTATGTAAAGGAAATACTTATCAGATTTTTTTTTTTGTAAAATCAAGTGATACATATCATTAGATAAATAAAATTAAATTTTAATAAATATTATTCTAAATTCTAAATTTTAAACTCCGAATTATATAACTTAAATCATTAACTTCAAATTCTAAAGAATTTTTTAAAAAATTATTTTTATTAAAGAATAAAAAGTACTATTAAAAATACTAGTACCCTAACTTTTTTTTCTTTCTATTTTTGGTAAGAGCGATGTTACATAATTATACTCACCATTTATATTCTTTTTTTTTTATTTGTTTGAAAAACTTTAAATTTATTTAACGTTGTTGCCAATAATTTAATTTGTCCTAAACCTTAATTTTTTAATTTGCTAATACAGTACCCTAATTTTTTTAATATGAATAGTAGAGCAATAGTTTTGTCTGGCTTAATTTTATTATTTTACTGAATTTAATTATATAAATTAATTTTAATAATAATAAATTAATTATATAATTTAATTAATAATATTTAATAATTTATTTATTATTTTTTTAATTTTAATTATTTAATAATTTATATTATTTTAATTTTATTTTATTTTTATTTAAATATTATTACATACTATTTACTTTATTAATAAAAGATGACATAGTAATCAGTGATTTAAATGCCGTATCTTTTGTCTAGCGAAGAAAAAGATTCTGCCTGACACTTGTCAGACAGAATGCAAAATTGTCGAACTTGTAGGGATTAAAAAAATAAGAAATTATTAAAATAATGAGACAACTCGGTTGGAATACCTCTCGGTGCATCAACTTGTGTAGACTTATTTGGCCCTAACGCATCATGTCGTTTTTGATAATGTGTTTTGGTTGATAGGAAGCGGCGGGAAAAAAAATATATAATATAAAATAAATAAATATATAATAATAATAATATAATAATAATGTTATAATTGAAAAAAAATATATAAAAAATAATTAAAAAGTTATAAGAAAGAAAATAAATAATAATTTATATAAAAAAATAAAAATTAATTATATAAATTAATAAAAATAAATTAAAAATTAAAAAATAATATAATAATAATAATATTTAATTGACTAAAATTTTCTTTTTATTTTCTTTCCTCTTCAAAATTCATCAATCCAAACAGGCCATATTTCAAACACACGAGAAGAAAGCTCTAAGTCTCTAACCAAATCTAATTTCAAGCTCAAAACTTTTTCACTTTCTAACTTTAGCTCAAACGAGGCAGACATGTCAATCTTTAGAGCGTCTTTGATTCCATCAATCCATATCCCAGCTTCACGCTATACATTTAAATATTCCAATCCAAGGTTGTTGAATAATCAGTTTAATTCAGAATCTACAGGTCTATCTATTTCAAGAATTCACAGAAACAAATCAAAAACTTTCAAGGTGTCCAGCACTTTATCATCATCATCATCACCATTCTCTGAATCCATAGACTCAGAGAAGCTAGGATTTGAAGATAATGACAGTCAAGAAGAGAAGTTTGATTGGTTCTCACAGTGGTATCCGGTGATGCTAGTTTGTGATTTGGACAAGAGGGTGCCACATGCAAAGAAAATCATGGGTCTTGATGTGGTGGTGTGGTGGGATAGGAATGAGGGTGCATGGAAGGTTTTTGATGATGCTTGTCCTCATAGGCTGGCCCCTTTGTCTGAAGGTAGAATTGATCAATGGGGTAGGTTGCAGTGTGTGTACCATGGCTGGTGCTTCAACGGATCTGGTGACTGCAAGTTCATCCCTCAGTCACCACCGGATGGTCCTCCAGTAAGTAGTCTCTGATGTTGCATCATCCACATATTTTTTCCCTTTGTTTCCTCTTCATGTGCAAGTTATTCAATTGTTTAATGCATGCTCTATCTATATTATATTCAAGAAAAATGACTCAAATAAGCTTATTTTTTGTGAAGCCCTTATCCTAATCCTCAGGTTGCAGAAGTTGTAGTTCATTATCAGCAAGCATGTTTGTACAGCCATTAAAACTTCCTTGTCAAGTGTGAATTTTCCCTGAGAACATTTTTTATGTAGGTCCACACATTTAAGAAAGCATGTGCAGCAATTTATCCGAGTACAGTGCATCATGACATTGTGTGGTTTTGGCCAAGCACTGATCCTCAATACAAAGACATTATTATGAAGAAAAAACCTCCATTCATTCCAGAATTGGACGACCCATCATTTGCTAAGTTATCTTCAAACAGAGATATGCCTTACGGGTATGCAAAGATTACATGGGGTTTACATCTGATGCAATTTCAAGAAGGGAATATTTGTTGGCTAAAATATATTTAATTATATTAAGTATGGACTTGCTGTCAGTTTTTATTTGGGTTAACTTCAGGTATGAAGTCTTGATCGAAAACCTTATGGATCCTGCTCATGTTCATTATGCACATTATGGCATAATGCAAGCAAAACAACCCATAGGTAAATGAGGACATTTAGGTTGCTCTCCCGAATTCGTTTTCTTCTATTGATTCTCTTTCATGCATGGAGTTTAGATCATTATAATTCGAACTAAAAATGCAGAGAAGCGTGACAGAGAAGGTGGCTGGCCAATGGAATTGAGTGTCAAGACTCTAGACGTAAATGGTTTTATTGGAAAGCAGGACTGGGGCAGCAGTAAATTTATTGCTCCATGCGTCTTTTACTCTTATGTTGATCCAGTGGCGGATCAAGGTAACAATGGAACTCTGCCATCAGCTGAAACCAACAAGGTAGGTTGGTTCTCATGCATGAAACAGAAGGGGCTATAGTTCTTCATTCTGCTTCTTATTCAGGAACTTAAATACCTGCAAATTGTTCGTACCCGGTTGTGAATTTCTGCAAGCTAAGTGCATGCCATGGTAGATTTCGAATTCAACAGATTAGCTTTTTTTTCACTCAAAAGTAGTAGAGTTAGGTTATATTAATGCTTTTAACTAGCAATTTATTTGCGGTTGTATCATTCATGTTATTTTCCCAACGTTTTCATACACAGTTTTTGCTTTTGGCAGGGATACGCGCAAAAGAGATTGGCTTTAATTTTCATTTGTGTTCCAGTTAGTCCGGGCAACAGCAGAATGATATCTTTCTTTCCAAGAAATTTTGCGACTTGGATAGATAAAGTTGTTCCGCGATGGATATTCCATAAGGGGCAAAACCTGGTTCTGGATACAGACTTATACCTCCTTCACGTGGAGGTCATCCTAATCACTTTCTTCTTTCATCAAGTGGGCTGATCTACTCTTGTGCGTTGGCTTGTATTGATCACAGCTGGATTGTCTTTGCAGGAGCGCAAGCTAATGGATAAAGGACTTGACAATTGGCAGAAGACTTGTTTTGTGCCAACGAAGTCGGATGCCTTTGTGGTTGGTTTCAGAAGATGGTTAAAAAAGTATGCTGGTGGGCAGGTCGATTGGAAAGGCAAGTATAATGGGGCTCTTCCTCCAACTCCACCCAGAGAACAGCTTATGGACAGGTACATACATATATTGCTATCACACAAGATTCAGTTTTGATAACTAAACTTCCTTATCACATCCTTGCTGACTGCCAATTCTGAGTTAACTTGTGTGTTAATTTTGCAGGTACTGGTCCCATGTGGTAAACTGCAGCAGTTGCAGTGCTGCATACAAAGGCCTAAATACACTAGAGGTCATCCTTCAGGTCATTTCCATAGTCTTAATTGGCATTGTTGCTGCAACCGAGGAGGGTTTCATGTCAGCAGCTGCAAGGAACGCCACAGTTGCGACTGCTGTGGCGTGCTTCGCAGCTTCAAGATGGTTGGCTCACTTCATCTACAAGTATTTCCATTTCCACGACTACAATCATTCATCTCCTGCCACTCAAGCCGAACTTTTGAAGATCCCCTGGTAATTTTCCAGAGAAAAGAAAAGCAATCCCCCGCTAATGTGATCGCTATTACCATGGAAGTGTCTTTACCTGGAATATTTGATCATGACTGTATTAATATGTACGGTTATGTTGTTGGTTCAACGATAAAAGAGATTGTTGCAAGTCAAATGATATGCATGTATATGATTTCCAAAGAGCACTATGGTAATTAACTTTGTGCTTCAGAGAACAAATTTGAGAGAAGTAAAAAAAGGCCTGCACCATGTGGCTCCAATTCCAAAAATTTTTCAACATATAAATTCACAAACCTAACCGAAAAAATATATCACACATTTGTGAACAAACTTGAAAGCAAATTAATTAAAGTAAACCCATCAGGCTCCACCTCAATTCTCTTATCTCTTGAAAAAAAAAAAAAATCTCCGCAACAAACGTACCTACCAATCATCCAATTTCAAGATAACGTCATGCAAACATTTTCCCTGCACATCTATGGAACGAAAGTACATACAACATGTGCATCTATCTGTCCATTCTACACCCAAACTTGGGACCCCAATTCCCAATTTTACTGTCTGACCATGAACAACCACAGCAACCCAATACCTGGATTCACAGCTACAAGCTTCAAGTGCAAATGGGAGAGTGAATTATTAATGAGAAAGACTGGAAGCAATCATTCGGCGATAGAGGAACGTAGATTCTATGGTGCTTTAAAATTCATATTATCACTAAGGGAGGCCCGATTTATCTCTAGTCCCACCAATATTCTGAGTATTTATTCATTTAGCGGGGGACATTGAAAAGTTTTGTTTTCCACCATTGCTTAGAAGGGACCCTCATTCGGCTCTTGAACAATCAGTGCCTCGTTGAGGCCGTGGAAAAGTTCTTCCAAGTTCTAACGTCCGGTGGAAAGGACACACGAAAAAAAAATGGCCTAAGACAATCTGGACCCACAATAACATTTTTTCAACTGATTTTTATTTTGATTATTTTTTTAAATACAACTTACCCATAATTTAAATTATACAATAAGTGAAGTTTATATAATTTTATGAAAATCATCAAAACTCACCCCCCCTGCCTTCAGCTTTTCCTAAGCACGCCCCTCACTCTATTCCTTTAGTTATTAATTTTACTTGGATTTGGCTTTTTGGTGTACCCGAAATCTCCCATAGCAACAACCTAATTATATAATTATATTATTGTTACATTATTTGTAGCAGCAAAAACATTAAATGGCACCTCAATCTTTAATGGAATAAATATTTATTTTTCAATAAAATATTACAAATTTGCACATTGTCCATGTTCAACCTTTATATATATATATATAAATAATAATTTTTTAAAATTAATATATTATTATATCTATATTCGTAATTTTCGTGTCATTGTACCTATGTTAGTACAAGCATGACTGGTGCTAACTAAGGTTGACCTTGTATCAATGAAAATCGCAGTAATTGTCAGTGGTGATCAAGAATCCTGAATTGTGATTGAACTGTACCCAAATAATAAAAGGTGCTTTTTTTCATAACAAAAAAAAATCAATGTCAAACGTATCGTTTATTGAATTTTTAAGCTGAATTTAAAGTAATTTTTGTTTGAACAATTTGATTAATAATCTTAAAGAGATTAAACTTACTACATAAATACCAGTAGAGTCAACAAGTTTCTACCATCAATATCTCAGCGAATGAGTGTAATTCTAAGGGCAGGTCACAATCTTTCTTCAACAAAAGACCACATAATCATTATTTAGTAAGAACGTATATACTGAAACTCAAACTCAGTACACTAAATATAAAAATATATTGATTTATTACTGAACCACCAACTCGAGTTGTATAAAAGGTGTTCTTAGGGCTATTAAAATTTAGACACCAAGTAAGTAGTATTTTAATTTTTTTAAATAAAATTAAAATTTAAATCTAATTAATATTATTTTAATATTTAAAATATACATTCAAGATAAAATGTGTTAAAATTAAAATAAAAGAAATTCTTCGTGAATGTTTTTCTTTAAAATCTAAATAAGAATCAGTATTTTATTGGCTGTCGGTGCTCCAGTCTTACCACACATAGCCTTTACCAATAAAAAATGCGTGGTCGTCGCACCATCACATCAATATTAGTTAAATATATCAACTGGGTTTCATTGGCTACTGGCAGATGGTGCGAGGGTGGTGAGGATTTTGAGCTCCCGCCATGATTTTTTCTTTTAAGGAGATTAGAGTACTTGCATCTCATACATTGTTTATAAATTTATTTTTTTATTTTTTTTGATAATTAATTAATTAATCATTAATTTTTTTGTGTTAAAAAAATTAGTTAAATTTGATCCAGCTTTCAATTAATGGAGTTCAATAACTGTACAATTTTAGTTTTTCTCTAGCTTGAGCTCAAAAGCAAGCAGCCATGGCAGTCCTTAGAGCTTCAACAGTTCCATCAATCCATATCCCAACCTCATGCTACAAATTTCAATTCGCCAATCCAAGGTTGTTGAATGTTCAATTTAATTCAAAACCTACAGGTCCATCCATCTCGACAATTCAGGCAAACAAATCAAAAAATTTCAAGGTGTCTACCATTTTATCATCATCATCACCATTCTCTGAATCCATAGACTCACAGGAGCTAGGATTTGAAGCTAATGACAGTCAAGGAGAGAAGTTTGATTGGTTCTCACAGTGGTATCCAGTGATGCCAGTTTGTGATTTGGACAAGAGGGTGCCACATGCAAAGAAAATCATGGGTCTTGATGTGGTGGTGTGGTGGGATAGGAATGAGGGTGCATGGAAGGTTTTTGATGATAGTTGTCCTCATAGGTTAGCCCCTTTGTCTGAAGGTAGAATTGATCAATGGGGTAGGTTGCAGTGTGTGTACCATGGCTGGTGCTTCAATGGTTCTGGTGACTGCAAGTTCATCCCCCAGGCACCACTAGATGGTCCTCCAGTAAGAAGTCCCTGATGTTGCGTCATCGACATATATTTTTTCCTTTTGTTTCCACTTCAAGTGCAAGTTATTAAATTGAACAATGCATCTTCTATCTAACTTTTCTCATTACTATGCATTAAAGTTTACTTGTATTATATTCAAGAAAATTTTAACTCAAAATAAGCTTATTTTTGGTTAACCCCTTATCATAATCCTCATGTTGCAAAAGTTATTGTTCATTGTCAACAAGCATGTTCGTACAGGCAATAATAGTTATTGGTCAAAAGAGAACTTTCCATTAGACATTTTTATGCAGGTCCACAAATTCAAGAAAGCATGTGCAGCAATTTATCCGAGTACGGTGCATCATGACATTGTGTGGTTTTGGCCAAGCACAGATCCTCAATACAAAGACATCATCATGAAGAAAAGACCTCCCTTCATTCCAGAATTGGATGATCCATCATTTGCTAAGTTGCCTTTAAACAGAGATTTTCCTTTCGGGTGTGCAAAGATTACATGGCGTTTACGCTTTACACCTAATGAAATTTTAAGAGAATGTTTGCATATATAAGCATGGACTTGCTCTCAGTTTTTCTTTGGCGTAACTTCAGGTATGAAATCTTGATGGAAAACCTTATGGATCCTGCTCATCTTACATATGCACATTATGGTCTATTGCCCACGCGACAACCCATTGGTAAAAAGAAGACTTCCAGATAGTCTTTTTGTTTCATTTTCTATTCTCTTTTATGCATGTATTAAAGATCATGATCATTCAACTAATTTGCAATGGCAGAGAAGCGTGACAGAGAAGGGGGCATACCAATTGAATTGAGAGTTAAGAGACTAGACGTAGATGGATTTGTTGGGAAGCAGGACTGGGGCAGCAGTAAATTTTTTGCACCGTGTGTCTTTTATTCTTATGTTGACCCGGCGGTGGATCAGGGTGATAAAACTCTGCCATCAGCTGGAACCAAGAAGGTAGGTTGGTTTTCTTACAAGGAAACAGAAGGGGCTATAGTTCCTCATTCTGCCATTAACAATAACATATGTGGGCGTCAACTTCATTTTTACAAACTCAAAAACCTTTCGAGATCATACCATTTGTGAATTTCTGCATGATAAGTAAATGCTATGGTAAATTTCTGGGTCAACAGATTAGCTGTTTTTTTTTTCCCCCTCAAAGTAGTTACTTTTGGGTGAATAATGCTTCTAAATAGCAATTTATCTGTGGTTGGATTATTTGTGTTATTTTCCCACCATGTTCATACCCAATTTCTTGCTGCAGCTGCAGGGGTCAGCACAAAGGAGATTGGCTTTAGTTTTCATTTGTGTTCCAGTTAGTCCAGGCAACAGCAGACTGATATCCTTCTTTCCTAGAAATTTTGCAACTTGGAAAGATAGAATTGTTCCACGATGGATATTTCATCTGTTCTCAAATTTGGTTCTGGATTCAGACTTATCCCTCCTTCACATGGAGGTCATCCTGATCACTTTCTTCCTTGATCAAGTGGGCTGATCTACTCTTGTACATTGGCTAGTATTTTTCACAGTTGGATTGTCTTTGCAGGAGCGCAAGGTAATGGATAAAGGCATTGCCAATTGGCAGAAGACCTGTTTTGTCCCAACAAAGTCGGATGCCTTTGTGGTTGGTTACAGAAGATGGTTAAAAAAGTATGCTGGTGGGCAGGTTGATTGGAGAGGCAAGTATAGTGGGGCTCTTCCCCCAATTCCACCTAGAGAACAGCTTATGGACAGGTATATATTTAGCTGTTATTCAAGATTTAGTTTTCATGGTTAAACTTCTTGTCTGTCAGGAGTAATTTTTGTTAATTTTGCAGGTACTCGTCCCATGTAGTAAATTGCAGCAGCTGCAATAGTGCATACAAAGGCTTGAATGCACTAGAGGTCATTCTGCAGGCTATTCCCATAGTTTCATTTGGCATTGTTGCTGCATACAAGCAGGGTTTCATGTCAGCAGCTGCAAGGAACGCTGTAGTGTTAACTGCAGTAGCATGCTTTGTAGCTTCGAGGTGGTTGGCTCACTTCATCTATAAGAACTTCCATTACCATGACTACAATCATACTTTTCGCACCACTTCTGTGTAAATTTTGAATATCCTACCATGGTAATTTTTTTGACCAAGAGAAATGCAAATCCCTGGTAATGTGATCACCGTATCATGGAAGTGTCTTTACCAGTAATATTTGATCATGACTGTATTAATATGTATGGTTTTATTGTTGGTTCAACAATAAAGAGATTGTTGCAAGTCAAATTATATGCATGTATATCATCTCGAAATAGCACTACAGTAATTAACTTTGTGCTTCAGAGAACGAATTTGAGAGAAGCACAAAAACCCTTGCACCCTATGGCTGCAATTCAAACAATTGTTTCAGGATTTGCTTGCCAATTTCAACATTGCCATGGTTACTACAAGAACCAAATAGATCACCCTAGATCACAAAATCAAGCATCAGTGGAATTTTTCCTATTAGACTATGTTGGAAGTTATCCCATATTGGAAAAAGAAACAAAGTTCGAACGGCATATAATTGAGGAGAAACCAAAGCCAAAATGGCCTAAGATGGATCCATTATGAAGCCCATCATGTAGTTCAACACTCTTGACTTAATGCAGGATCCAAGTAAGTCAAGTTCATAAAACTCGAACATAATTTCCTACGTACTGACTGATCCTACTGGAGAATCATCCCGGTCCAAGAAGACCGATAATGCTAGGCATAATGCTTTTTGATGCACAATCCAAAAGCATTATTGAATCAAAATAATAATACTTCCCTGTTTCCACAGCATCACCATACCTACAAGCAGAAAGCAATACCGTAATGGTAACCTCATCAGGCCAAATACCTCCAGCCTGCATCCGTTCAAGGAGTTCAATTGCTTCCAATGCATGACCTTGCAAGCAAGGGCTCCAAGTGGAGACACTAGGTTCTTGTTTGGCATCTCATCAAATGCAGTATTGCATGCTTAAGTGAACCACATTTTGCAATCACGTCTATGATTGATTTACGGGGAGTAGAACTTAGGACTCAGGAAACTAATCGCTGTGTACGTAATCATGGTGTTATTTATTTATTTTCTTTTGTCTGTGACTAGATCAACAACTTGACTGCACGCTGAAAGAACCAACAGCAGTCTTGTCTCATCGGGCACCTCTCAACCAGTGAACAGATGCAGTCACCCTGATCAACCTTCTTGAGCATAGCATGAAATCAATAGGTTCCAAGAAACCACATTCTTTACTGGCATCTGCTAAAAAATTTTCCGAGCAAATTCCACAAGCCCATGTGCTTAAACCATGCATAAACCCTGGAAGTCCTAGAAAGACCACGTTTTTACTTGGCAACCTTTCAAAAACTCTTTGAGCAGATTGCAAATGCCAGACTCGGATTAAATCGATCTGTAGGAGCGTTTATTAGAACCAAATAGATCTCAATCCCCATAATTTCAATATTTAAATGAACAAACCTTCCAAAAGCTATGTCACACATTTGTAAACAAGCTGAGAGCATATTAATCAAAGTAAACCCATCAAACTCCAACCTCAATTCCCTCATCTCTTTAAGCAACAAAAACGCTCCTTTACAACAACCCACTTTGGAATAACCACAAATCAGCCAATTCCAACATACTAAATTCCTCTCAGACATATCATCAAACAATTTTCCGTGCACATCGATACACGAAACCACACATAGACAATGCGTCTATCAGTCCATTTTGCACACAAATTCGGGACCCCAATTCCCAAATTTTACTTTCTGACCACGAACAACCACAGCAACCCAATACCTCGATTCACGGCGCCACAAGCTTAAAGTACAAATGGGGCAGAGTGAATTCATTAGGAGAAAGACCGGAAGCAATCACCTGGCGATAAATGATCAAAGATTCCATTCCACTAGGTAAGTGCCATTGGAATAACCCTTTTTAAGGCTAAATACAAGCCAAGCTTAGCCAAGATTCGCCTTGGCACGGAGAAATACCAGTTATAATCTCCCTAATCGCATTCTGTTTTACACGGGGAACTAGGATGTCTTACTAACTTGCCTAAAGGTTTATCTCAAAGAAATTCTTCGTTATTTAACAAAAAAAACACTAGCATACCCACCGTGGCGAATCCAGAACTTAACATTAGACAGTGTAAAATTTATATGCTTAGAGAGTTGTGTGTGTGTGTGTGTGTGTTATTTAACATTAGACAACTAAAATTTTTTAGAAGACATAATTTAAAATTCTAAATACTTCACATGTTAAATTTTGATCTGAGTGGGACAGTTGCCCCCACAATTGATCATGTAGATCCGCCCCCCGCAATGAAGCATAATGATTTGGGCATGCATTCGCTTCAATTCTTTCATGGACGAGCAATTTTCTAGAATATAATGAACTTTTCGGTGAGGTTTGGGATTTGAAATCGTAAACTGAGGTAAGGGGCGGTTAAGGCGCGAAGCAACGGTCAATTTTCTTAAAATGATGAACAATGGCAGAGTTTTTGCAATGAGCTTAAAGTTTAAGATGTAACTGAAAAAAAAAATTAAGTTTGGAAGAGGGAAAATGGTTGAAAGTTTTTTTTTTTTTTTGCAATTATAAGGGAGGCCAAAACGTGGAAAATGCTGTAGTTTGTGTAATTGGGTGTGGTTCTTTCTTTAGTTCAATAATTTAGTCGTGCCGGAAAGGATTTAATATTGGGCCTCGTTTTGTCCTCTTGGATGCTTATAAGATGTTTGTTTGTTTTTTTTTTTTTTTTTTTTTTGTTAATATACAAAAATATTATCAATTTTATTTAATGTAAATAATATGTTACTAACTTTAAAAAATAATAAATTTAATATCAATTTTATTTAAAGTAACAAATTTAGCACATAATAATTTTACATGAATATAATCTATCAGTTTCAATAAAAAATTTATAAAAATATGTCTATTTCGATAATATGATAACCATACAAGTTAGTGTTATATCATCGAAATAGATAAATTATATTCAAAAAATTTCACAATACACTAAATTTGTTACTTTAAATAAAGTTGATATTAGATTTGTTATTTTTTAAAATTAATATTAAATTTATTATTTTAAATAAGATTGATGATATTTTTATATATTAATTCTTTTTTTATCTGACAAAAATATATTACTAGAGATGGTACTTGGAGACCCGAGCTAGAAAATTTTGCTGGATTACCGTAGGAAATAGGCAAAGCTATCTATACTGGCAACAAACCCAACAAACCCAAGAATGCTTATTCGCTTATGAGGCCTAAGGCCTAGGCCATTCAAGAAGTGAAACTTTCCTCATTTGGTCAGTCTATTCCCTTCCATGGATCTTTCCTTTATCGACAATCTTTGCTATTTTGTCTCGTATTTTTAGTGTAATTAGTTGTAAAATATACTACTTACTCTTTTCTCCTTTATTGGTCCTTTGTCTCTCTTATAATAAAAGGAAAAAAAATTCCTTAAGTATTTTGTTTTGACCCTAATATTGAAATATGGCTAAATACCATCTCTCTAGAATCTGTACATTAGTTACACTGTAGACAGTACCATCTACTGTGTAGAAGGGTACATGATTATTTAATTAGTGCAAGTAGTGAGGTTTTTTTTTCTTTTTTATATTCGAAAAGATAGATATATTTTAAGTTCATTTCCTCACTAAGGGAGGCCCAATTTGTCTTTAGTCCCACCAATATTCGGGCTGTTACCTAGTGCGGAGGACAATGAAATGTTTCATTTTCCACCATTGCTTTGAAGTGGGCCTCATTCGGCTCGTCCAACAATCAGTGCCTCATTAAGGCTGTGGAAAAGTTCTTCGTCCTGTGGATCTCCAAAAGGTGAAGAATGCCACAACAATCTGGACCCACAACAACAATCTTTCCAAATTTCTTCCTTTGATCCACTGCCACTAACCTTAGAAAGCACGTGCTTGTTCATGTGGTGAACCACAAGAGTCTTGTGCTCATAATTGTGCTCTCGAGGCTGACTTCTCCGATAAGTGTCGGTAGGAACATTAATTTTCTAACTTATTGATGCCTCTTGCAAGAGACTCTCACGTTATGAGATCCACAAAAGTCATATTATTAGCCTTAGCCGTATTTCTACTGAGAGATTGTTTCCAAGTTTTATGTCATGGGAATTTTTATTTTGACTTATTTTTTTAAATGAGTGTAATTTATTCATAATTTTATACCACACAATAAGTAGAGTCCATTTAAATATTACAATTAAAAATAATATTTAAATGATATTAAATTATAAGTTAATTTTATTAAAAAAAAAAAGTAAATGTCATATAAAAAGAGTAAAAAAAAAAATTAGGCAAAACAATTTCTGTTGCTTTAACTCTTTCCATCATTTCAAAAGCAGATGCCTTTGGAATTAAATGAAATCACAGGATTTCATCAAGATAGATAGCTAAAGGTTTTTTCTCCCTCCCATTTACCAACAAAGAGAAAAACCTCTTTACTTCATTTTAATTCTCAAAGGAGAAAAGAGCAAGGGGAAATAGCAAATGATGAATTAACCTATTGGCTGTAAATATGTAACAATATACATAGTTGCACACTGTACAAAACTTCAACTCTAGTCTTTGGGCAACCAGACTTTGCCATGATTTGCCCTTATGATACGATTTCCGGGCTGGCGATATGGTTCTATGATTATGGAAGTTTTATAAAGAAGGGAAAAGCCAAAGATTGAAGAGGGCCGAAGCAAACGATAAGAACCAAGACAAAAAAGCCATTGCTGCAGACAGCTGAAATCTGCTGCATAAGTTTGCGGGGCAATATGAAGTGCCGACATCAAGCAGGAGATCCGTGACACTGGCTGTTGAACAAGCAGCTGCTAATGACAGAAATGATAAAACCTGTCGTGGAAACAAGCAACGTATCAAGAAGCAAGAGAAAAGAAAAAAAGAACTTCCAGTGGTTTTCTGAGAACACAAAAGGGATAAATCTATTAAAATCAAAACAAGGAGAAGATTAGAAACCGGCCGCACGTACCCAATCTCCCATAATGATGGCCAAGACGATTTTTTGTTGATGAGGCAAGCATTTGATAAAGACAGAATAAGCATCCACCATGGCCAAAGTCAGGCTCCAGGGAATTACTAAACCCATGATTGTCACCAAGTAGCTGCAGTAAATTACAGACAATTAGAAAACCTGAGGAGAAGAAGGAGCCTATATCTCAGGCTGGCTTGAAAGTAATGCATATGGGCACCACAACTCAAAATTAAAAATGAGAATCGCAGAACATGATCATTGTATGTTTTATTATTGCATACGAAAGCAGTAGTATTGATGGTAAGGTCCCATGTGTAGATGCCCGATTACAGGTTTTTTACGCAGAGCTGAACGTAATGGTGAAAAAAAAACCATCTAAATCTGATTTAGTGTTAGCCAAAAAAAAAAAATTACATCAAACTCAAAGGACAATCAATATGCTACCGCCAAGGAATTTTTTTTGATCAAGTTTCCAATTATATGTGAGGTATGAAGTTAGAATCTCAGACCTTACCACCAGCAAGCTTTAAGCTTGGTGGCGAATAGGCCATGCCGGGGGCGAGGCTTTAAATTTCAAGTGCAACAAAGGGTCTGGCTCCAAATGCGAAGGAGGCTGCATCTAATTAAATCTAACAGGAGATATGTATCCATTTGAGATGCCCAAAACAATTCCTCTGTTCATGATAAGTTTTTGCAGTATCCCTCAAATGAACTGTCTCTCCCTAAAAAAAGGGTTCCAACATCCAAAAAACCCCAAAAAACATTAAAAAAAAAAGAAAAACGTTTGTGGACATCAAGCATTCTTGCTTCCTCCAACCAACAATTGGTCGGCAGGTTTCTCCTCTGGCAAACCCCAAGAGAGAGAGATTTGAAATTCTTCCTATTCATTCATAAGACTCTTAAAATTCTTTACTATCACTGTTATAACCCCTCTGATCAGTATCATCATTCCCTTTAATTTCAGACACAAAGATCAAAACTTGATAAGAAAGAGTTCTGTTGTCATAAAATCAGACAACATCCCAAGAAATCATCATAAGCTACAAAAACAAAACATGGGTATTTTCATTCACAATACAAAGGATCCAATTCATGAAAATTCGATCAAATTCAATAGAAATATACATATATAAGAAACAGAAGATGTCATACCAGAAGGCAGTATAGCTGTAGAAGTCGCCGCCTAGACACATGAAGAGAAGTGAAGCAACGGAGAAAATGGTCTGACCTAAACGCAGAGCCAAGCTGGCGCTTGTTCCCAAAGCACCAGGCATCTCTTCTTCCATAATTCTGACTCTGCATCTGTTTCTCTCTCTTCATGTCCAGAGCTTCATTTTTCATCAATCACTTCATGGAGAAAAACAAAAAGAAGGAAGAGAAAAATAAATGGCCGAATAAATGAAATTAAAAAAAAAAACAAAGAGAGAAAGGGAAACAGAAAGAGTGAAAGACTCAAATAGTGATTGACTTTCTGAAGAAAGATAATAACAGTCCGTTTCTGTTGAATGGGAATTTTCTTTGTAACGGAGAAAAAAGGGGACAGAAACCAACCTAATGGCAACGCCAATTTAGCATTGAAGAGAGATTTATCTTTGGTGACTTTCATTTGCTTATTTGCTTTTATTTTTTGAAAAACAGTTTTACGAACCTGATACTTTCCGAATTCCACAAATATAGGAAGCTCATAAAACATTGTTTGCTTTATTAGACTTTATATATACTAATAAATACGGGATATGTATGAATGAAATTACGCTATTATAATTGTTATCGGTTATTATATATTTATGATGCGTGTAATTAAATGTGATCATGCATCGAATGAATATAGTACAAGATAACATGTTTTGGACGCTGTATTTTATCCACGTTAGAAGATCATGGTCTGTGCAACTTTTTAATTATTGTTTTCTTATTTTCGTCTTTAATTTTGATTCTCGAATTTGTTTGTGTTGGGAGAATTGGGGATCGGAAACGTGGGATTGGTAGGGTCCTTACCAAAGCCAAGTGGCAAATGAAGGTCAGAAAGGAATGTCCGTGTGAAGTTATTTGATGCTCCTTTTATGTTTCGCACGCAGCTTTGATTCCTTCGAGTCTACCTTCATATGACTCATCCTTCGATTCTCATGTAGCAAGGTTAATACCCAGAAGACATGTAATAAGTTTAAGAATATTTAATAATTTATTAATTTTTTAAAAAATTTAATATATTTCTTCTTATTATATGCTTACAATTTTGTTGCCATTTATATTTTTTTTTCTCTCAGTCAATAAGCTAATGCAATGAGAAAACAAGAAACTGACGGATTTTAATTAGTATCAAAATCTTCCTTTAAATGGATTCATAACTATGTTGAGACCAGAGACGATAAAAAAATAAGCTTAAATAACTTAACTTAATTCGTTTGAAATTTGACTTAGGGTCATTTGCATGAACTAAGAAATCAATGATTCATCCAAAACATGAAATAATCGTATATTCTCCCAAAAAATAATAGTATATTCAATTGCCTTGAAATATGAAACCTAAGTATTTCTAAAAAAAATTGAAATCCAAATAACTCGAATTGAAAATTAGAAAAAACCGAAGCCTAATTTATTAGAAACCTATTGAACTCAGAAACCCAGTATATCTTCATGTCTCTGAACCGAATGTAATATGTGAGACTAATGGATGTTGAGCAACTAATTAAGCCAGATGAGAATGCCGCCTAGCCGTCTTGTTTTTGCATTCGTTAAGTATGTATGAAACGCACCAGTTAAACCTCTGCATTGAATTAATCAGAAGAGAAATCGGAAAATAAAAAAGAAAAAAATAATTGTCGGTTGCAAGGTCCATTTGTCTTTTGACCCGCAACTTGTGATATTGATATTCAACTCCGTATATTTTCCATATCAATTTTTGTAGGACCTAAAAAACAATTAATATGCGACTTTACACGTTGATTAATATCATCCTCCGAATCAATAGAAGTCAGGTATAACTAACAACTGAAATGTCTTATGAGTATATGGTTTAAATAACACTAAATAGTTCACGTACTTAATTTTAAAATAATTATATAATTTAATTCGATATCATCTGACAGTTTATTTATTTTTTTATTTTTATAAATTAAATCATCAAATGGTTTATATTATTTTATTATTACTTTGAAACTACTTAATTAAACTAACCGAGTTTTTTTCTTAATTCCATTACATGTTGTTTTAGATTTCTAAAGCTACAAGTTGCCTTCTTTTAAAATATATATGGGAATGAAATCCACATTTTCAAGAAAAAACCTGCATCAAAAGCTTCGCTCTGTAGCCAACAAGACTAGTTTTTGAAAAATTATTTTGAACAAAAGTTTTGGGGTCGATCGCCCACTTGTACCAACCACTGAAACTGACTTACCGAACGCATCTAAATTGTGGTTTTATTATAAGCCAGTAGGAGATAAGACTCCCTAAACTTCATTATCTTCTTTTTATAGTTTTACCACCAAATCAATTTTCTCTTAATCTTTTCTATGGCATGCGTTTATGAAAATTTAAGTTCAAAATGTTGTAATCAAGTCCTATGTGTGTGTGTATATATATATATATATATATAGACATATATATGCGAGAAGCTTTTAGGCGTATTTACGAAAACCAGTTTGGTTTAAATTAAAAGGAAAAAACTATATAGTATACACATGAATAATCCTAAAATTAATATGTAAAATCTAAACTATTAAATTGTTAAAAATATATTAAATTTAAATAAATAAAATAAATAAAACGATAAATTATGATTAAGTTTTGTGAGTCAACTGATTTTTATGGAATTTTTTTTTTAACACCACTGCTTAACTCGGAATCCTTCTTGGTCGATTATGTGTGCTTTGTGCCTAAGAACTAGCCGGCCCCATAAGCCTTAAGGGCGCAAACTGCTTGGCAATAAAAAAGCTAAATTGCAAAGAAAATTTACGAAAGAGAAGAGGGGATGTAAATAAATTAAAGCATCACTGTGACTTGTAACGTGTGCTACAGTCATCATACAACTCACCCACAGAAACATACATTGGAATGTGCCGAGCATTAGAACTGATCTCCTTTTTGTCTTATTATTAAAATTTCGACACTAATGCAAATTAACTGATTTTTTTTTTACTAGGAAAAAATCCAAATAGATTCTGAGTGAGCAACAGATTAGTGGATTTGATACTATATTTCAATAAAAAATTTTAATACATTAAGTTTATGCGTCATTCTCAATTATATGTTGTTTATTCTTTTTATCATTTTAACGTGAAATATTTAATATAATAACTCACTCGTGACTTTCTAAAAAGTATCTTTAAATCCAGTTTCGCCTTTTCCATGAAGGTTGGATTTGCAACAAAAGGATAAATAGTTGTTTTGAATTCTTTTCTCTTTTGGATTTTTAATTATTGCTCTATGTCTAATCACTTTTTATATGAAAAACTAATTTTATGCGAGTTCAAAGAAATCAACTCTAAGCATTCTCCAAGATTCAAATGTGGGGGTTTAATGGGTTTAGTCATGTAATTAAAGAGTTAGTTACCTAATAATTTCTCCTTTACCTTACAATCCATGTTATATCAGAAATCTACAATCAACTTTCTCAATGGCATCACGGAGAGGAGTTTGGGCAACATCTTGAGCATAAAATTAAGCAAAATCTGAACAGAGAACAAATGCAAGTTGTTCATACGAGGGAGGAAGAGAGAAAGACCTATGACTCGAGCTGGGCATACCAGATGCCCTGGATCTTGACATCCTTTGGGACCTTTGCACCCAAATCAGTATCAGATGGCTGCAGGCTCTCAAACACTCCAATAACCTCTCCAGTCTCAGGCTTGCTTTTGGTGACACTAAGGGTGATTTTCCCTGTTGATGATGCTGTGCTCTTAATGTTCTCCTTGGACAGCTCCTCCTCATCTCCTCTGCCCCCTGCAGGCAATGCCACCGCATTGTCATAACCGGTTGATCCGCCCCGTCCCTTCGGGTCCAAGAAGGATGATCCACGGTAGGATGGCACGAGAAACTCTCCACCAAAGCTATCCGGCTTGCCTGTTGCTACCAGCTGCTTGATGGTGAAAAGGAATGGCACGCGCTCACCACCAGGCAGCTGCACGGTAACAGCAGCGTAATCAATCCCGTCTTTCTCCACAAACTTGACTGTTCCATCAGGAGAGACTTCGAAGGGTCCCTCGATCTCATCGAGAGTGTAGGTTAGACGGGTCATGAGCTTGGTGTCTTGGAACTCAGGCGGTGCATTCTTGTTTACACCTTCGGCCTTGACAGTGAATGAAGTGGGTTCCAGGCAGAATTTCTTTGCATTGTACTTGCCGGGCTTGAAGGAAAATGAGTCGACTCCGCCTTCGATTGTTGGGCATTGGTTAGCAGTTCCGGTTCCCTTTACTTCCAGGTATGTCTTGCTCTGGATTTCATCATAGGTTAGCCTCTTTGGGACTCCTTCAGCTCCTGCTCCCTGAAAACAAATCAAAGTAATTCAGTAATTGTGAATAGGGCTTAGTGTCAATATTTCCATTCTTTTGAATTAAAAATGGTCAATGCCATCCTGCTACAAATTCAGGGATAATGTTTTGTAATCTGTCTGATCTCCTTTTCTCTGGTCTTCCACATGAATTCCTTTCATGTTGCCTTATCCTTCTTGCGAAAAAAAAACAACAAGCATAAGGTTATGTATGTCTGATCCTTCTTCAGACCCTCGGAATATGAAAGTCTTGTACATTAGGAATGATCCTGCTCCATGCATATCAAGTAAAAAAGCTGACTTTTATCACCGACATGTTATCAATCACATGCACTGTTTTGGTAGCATTATATCAGCTCTGAATTGTTAGATGGGCAATGTACAGAAGAAAGGGATTCCCTGCCACAGAGCGCCACAGTTTACTAACTTCAAGCATATCCTCCTAGTCCTACAAATTAATTCTGCACAGTGATAGGTAATTCGAAGCATGATGATAAACATACGATTAACAAGGAAGCAGATTGTGCATTGCCACATACACAAATGAACACATTTTCAGCTGAGATTTGTAAATCAATGCCACAATTCCCTCAATGTAACGCGATCGTATCCTTAAATCTAAGCCATTCACCTACTTCAAGTTAGAGGGATACATAATCAAGAGAAGAGCATACCGAGACAACGAGAGCTGAAGTAGCAAGAGCAAAACCAACAATCTTAGCAGCATCTACACACTTTTGGGCCAAGTCCTTAAAGCCAGCTTGCAAAGAGCAAGTGATCCTAGCAGTGGCAGGCTCCAGCCCAAAAGCCTTGGAAACACTCTGAGAAGACCTCAGCTGAATGCCAGTCCTGACAGGCACACCCGCCTTGGTGGGTTGCATGAGTGCAGCTGCTGCTTGTAGTGAGGCTGCCATTGTCAATTTCACTGTCCCCTTCCTCTCCCCAATTTCCTGAGAAATAAATCTGAATGGCAAGCTATTTTGGTGGTTTTGGTGTTAGTAAGACAGGGACTAGGATGAGCTTTTCTCCTATTGGCTGATTCAAGCCAATACCTCTTTCTTTTAGCTCGCCACGTGGCACGTTCATTGTGTGGGGTAAAGATATTCTTGATTAAGAAAGGAAACTAATTATTTTTATTTAATTTTTTTAAAAAAAATATAATTCACTTATAATTTTATACTAATTAAATTAATTTTTTTATTTTTTATTTTAAATAGATCTCCTATTTGTATAATATAAAAATTATGATTAAATTATAAAATTTCCCAGAAATAGATGATGAGGTTAACGTGACACGTGGGTTAGGATAATTTCACTTTTTAATGGATAACGCAGTAAAATTTTAAAAATCTCTAAAATAATGGCCCATGCAGGTCTCGAACCTGCGACCTTCGCGTTATTAGCACGACGCTCTAACCAACTGAGCTAATAGGCCACATGTTTTTAGTGCACAACATAAAAATAAATAAAAACATATAAAATATTTTTCAACTGACTAATGAACTTCCAGCTAATGGAAGTATTTTAATTACTTGCATATTATGTTAGCCGTGAGCCGGCCTGTAAACGACCTTTGGCAATTGGAAAGTACTTCATAGTCAATCAGCGATACAAAAGCCATGAATTAAAGATCATCTCTCCAGCATTATCGATGCCGTTGATGGGGATATTTAGCATCCAGCTTTATTTTTAGCAGGTGAAAAGGTTGCATCTTTCATGCCACATAGTGACTGACCTCAAAAATACGCCTCAAATAAAAGGAGCCAAATAACACATATGCACGATCATGGAACTCATGCATCTCTTATCTTCTTCACAGACATACATGACGACCTCGTACAAACAGCTATAGAATTATAAAAGTTTATTACCAAACCATAATATCATCGATAATAAGGTCTCAGCTCTCAGATGTTTATTCATAGACAAATCAATGGCTCAAGTTGAGTGGAAGAAACAAATAATTCACGAATTGGTGTGCTGGCCGGACGATAGTGCCTAGACGAAGTGAAGCACTATTGCCCACATAGGATAAACTAACAGAAGTATGATGCCAACGGTATTTGAAATTCCATGGGTTTGAGTGAAGGAATTCCTGAATCCGCCAGATGCACGAATGTGCTCTTGCAATAGGTAGCAACCGATTAGCAGACAGATCACGACACCAACCCAGCTGTCTTTCAGGGTATGCGCAAAGAAGTTGGGTGCTACAACCAGAAGAAGAATCAAAGACCCTGGCATCTCCAGCCAATCTGATAAATTACCATAAAAATCAGAACATACATCATCCAGATGATATGGCTCACACTTCAAAAATTAATGAAAATGCAGTTATAGGTCAAATGACACAAAAACAACGGCTCCATCTCTTATATCTTGAGCTCAAAAGTAATTAATTGAAAGACTGATGATGCTTCTGCTTATTGTATTAACTATCCGTGGACAACAGAGCTGCATCATCAATTCCATTCTTGAGGTGATGCAAGCGTATGAGTCCCTAGGTGTGTGCCTGTATGTGTTTGCTTTCCTTTTGATATGGCGTTATTTGTTCATTAAACATAAAGCTACTCACATAATTTGTTAAATTGATTAGCTCTATTAACCCACATATTATATAGAACAAACAGGCTAGCATTTGATGCGGCATGGTATAAAATTCAGCAGTCTAAACTAGGACTTGCAATTCTATAAGGTCGAAGTAAAACCCAATTTCCAGGTTTTTCTGTTAAACAATGTAGATGGCTAATATTACATGCTATAGAAGTGCATAAAAAAGCAATTTTAGCTTAGTTCCTTAAAGCTACCAGATAACAGGTAAAATGATTTGAGGCCATACCAGGGAAATGGCGTGGGACGAAAAGCCTAAGTACCACAGCAATGAAAGCAATCCATTTTCCAACCTCTCCTCTGAGTAATTTTCAGATACAGAATTCAAGTAAAAAAAAAATAAACAAAATTTAACAAGGAAATGGGAAAAAAAAAAAAAAAACTTAAAAGGTTGGTTACCAAGGGAAATTGTCACCTGAAGAAGTGGAATAATACAGAAGGCAAACTAAAGAATATGTAAGGGATTAACAGCGACGTAAGCATATTAGTTCTCCAGTTTGTCCGGTCGAGTATCAACAAATAACTGCAATAGACGTTTCAGGCACAAGTTATCACAAATTCAGCTCGACACTATAATGTAAAGTCGAGCGCTATATACATATTCCGGAGTAAAATCAAAGATAACATAATGCAAATATGATAAATGCTGTGGTTTTTAAGGGTCTATAAATGCTTTAGCCAACCCCAACATTTTTGCTCTTAGGCAACCTTAGTTCATATCAGGCTCTATCATTTCCTTGTTCAGTGCCTGGCAACAGAATCAGGGGCTAAACTAAGACAACAAAAGACTAGTGTTCAGTAAGAAAATGAAAATTTTTGATTTCTTACATTGCCTTTTCTTTGAAACAAATAAGGTGTAAATTGCAAGCATTAGATTACATATCTTTTGTAGTTTGCACACAAGAAACAAAAAAAAAAAAAAAAGGGGGAAATTGCAATCAGAAACAACTCTGCATATATTCAGCCTGAATCTCCATTAACAAACTAAACATGTATGTGAGAGCTCAACCAAGGCTAAAGCAGGCGTAGGCACTCTAAATCTAAAAGTAAGCGACCTTACTCAACCTTACTCTTAAACCAAGGCTAGGCCTTCCAGGGCCCAAGAACTGAAAAATTACAAAAAGAACATAAAAGTAAAGAAGTACAACGAGAACTGAAAAGCCAAGACCAAGAAAACAATAACAAAAACCATTTGGGGTCGGCTATTGGCGTATTTTGTTCTGTTATACACTAAGTAAAAACTGAAAAGCCAAGACAGCAAAAAGAAAAAAAAAAAAACATGGGAAACACCAAAAGCCTCAAGAAGAATAAACCAGTTTTTTCTTTTAAAAAAAAAAAAAAGGAAAGAAAGAAAATTTGAGCACATAAGGGAGGGAAGAAGACGGAGATGACCGACATAGCAGAAAAGGAGGCGACCCATTTGAGGAAAGAGGTCCCAAAACCGAGGCCACCGAGCTTGGTGGCATGACTGATGAGTCTCTTAGCAGCAACCTTGAGCTCATTGATATCAGACTCAATCAAATCCTCCGCTGCCGTATCAGTGCTCATTTTCAAATACTCCATCCTTCCCATTTTCCCACAACCACCCTTATTAACGTTTCTCAATCTGTATCTTTACAATCTTCCCTCTTCAGATCCCAACAAAGAAAAAAAAAGAAAAACCAAACGAAACCCAATACGTCTATGATTGCAAATGATTGAAATTATGGGATTTAGCCAGAAGTGACATTAATTTATGAGCTGTCGGATGAGGATTGCCATTTGGTGAGGGGCTGTTCTTACCGTGTTTAGTGTGCTGTAATTGGGGTGGGGCTTGTTCCCGGGCATGTTAAGCGGGACCCGTAATTTGTGGGTCCCAAAGCACTGCAAAATCCAGAATGATGCTCGTTCAACTGTTTGACCGTCGGATAACCGACTCGGATTACCCGCGTCAATGTGTACGTGGCTTCGGTCTTGGGCAACGGTTGACACGTTGGATTGGGCCTGTTTTATGAGGACAGATAATAAAGCGGAATTTTTATTGTCTTTGAGCCCACCTTGTCAGCTTTATTAGACTTTGAGACCATGCCCTTTGGGTTTAGAAGTCCAGTTGTGCTCAAATCTAAATTATTTTTTTTAAATCTAAATTAACTTTTATTTCATTAAACATTCAATTGTTAAGAATTTAAATATATATTTTGAGATTTTGGTTCCATGATTAGAAAGGAGTATTTAGAAGAAGTTATGAGATTTGTGAGAATAAAAAAAATTATTAAAATTATATAATTTATAATTTAATAAGTCTCTTAATTTAGATTGAAAAATAAAAATAAAAATAAAGCCTTTGTCCAGCTGCCGGGGGGTGAAACACAACGCCAAGAGTGCTCTCTTACGCTTAACTTTGAAAATCATTCGATTTCTTATCCAAACGTTCACAAAATTAAGTCTCGTGGGTCCTTAGACAACCTGCATTTGCTCGTAAGGTCCATCGAGGGGGGGGAAGTTGCCTTTGGCATGCGTCGTTCATTAAATGCTTTAAACCAAACTATTCTAAGGCGTATATTTCCCTCTTTAATTTCCGTGCACCAATTCTGAAATTTCAACAAAATGATGAAAATATATAATATTTTATTTTAAAAAAAGAAAATGTTTGTGCTAGCCAACCAAGCTGAGAGCAAGGTTCTGAGTTCAGAGTTGTCTATCGTGCACCAGGTTGTGCTAACTTGTGCTGGTAGTTTTTTTGTGGTTTTATACTTTCGGAGTGAAGCTTTCTTAGTCCTTGGTGGCCATTTCATCCCCTTTCTGTGGTTAGGGTGGGATTCTATCTTGTAGTTTCTCGTTTGGCTTTCATGTCTCTTTGGTTTGGTGGGTTTCGACTTAGGCGTCCTGGCTCTCCTGCTTCCCCAAATCAGATCCCGGATTGAGGTGGTAGTGAGGGAGGTTCTCTTTTTCTGGCTGATGCTCGGGCAGTGTATAGACGGTGGTGATTCAGCAACTCAGACTCTCCTTCGGCACATGGGAGTGGAGTTTCTAGTTTGGGTCAAAGCTTCGACAAGGTTTAGCTGTCGGACTGCTGGCGATTTTAGTGGGATTTGTGGTGTATTCGGGTGGCGGTTGGTTTCTTGTTGTAGCTTGTTCGCGTAAGCTGTCGTTTGGCGGTGGAGCTCTCACTAGTGCTGGCCGGTGCAGGCACCTCTCTGTCTCTGAGAGGGGCTATGGAGCTGCTTTGGACAGCGATGCCCTTGGGCCTTTGGACCATTTTTATGTCTGGGCTTTGGTCTAGATTGACTTTGGCTGTGCTGGCTTTTTCTTGTGCTTTCCCTCTCTGCACTTGTTGGGTTGTTTTGAGTTACTTGGATTTCATGTATGTATTACTTTTGAGACGTGACTGTACTGCTTATTCTAATATTTAACTTTTAATGAGATATCACATTTGCTGTTGGTAAAAAAAAAAAAAAGAAAAAAAAACAGCGAGGTTCTGTGAGCGAGGTGGGGTCCTCTCAAATTCCTGCCGAATATAAGTTTAATTGCGGCACTGCCCTAAAATAAAGCAATTTTTTTTATCACAAAAACAAATCTGTTGCAAGTATATTAGTTATTAAATTTGTAAGTTTGGCTGGAGGTTACTCATTTTATATTTATTCAATCCCATTTATAAGAGGAGATCCATCTCCCACGCATTGTTGGGACAGCGCGTCACTCTCTTAAATTAATCAACTGTTACGAATCGTAAATCGAGGCGCGCGTGTACCAAACATTATTGGGTTTCTTTCAAAAAGGCAAGCTCTCAAGCGCAGTTCACATGATTCGAATCAGGATCATAAGTGAAGGAAACATACCAATTGACTGATCAGATTATCGCGCCGAGTGATAAAATAAAGAAAATAATAGTACCGCACCCCCACCTGTAACAGTAGTAGATGAAAGCATAAAATATTTCCCTGGTACTTAACAAAATTATTTGGGGGTGATAGATCAAGTGTGTCCCTTTGCCAACACGGACTTTTCTTTAGCACAAATCCAAAAGATCAAACGATTCCGGGTACTAGAGACATTGTTTCTGAAACATCCATATTATTATCTTGAGTTCAGAGGATCCAAGGACAGAGCACAGCAAGGCAAGGCCTTTTATCTGCATCATCTTACATGCCTTCGAGTTCACGACAGAACAACCATGTGGCCAGAAACACAACAAGACACACCAAGTACCTGCCCATCTTGGATGCCCTAACTCATTCAAGTTCTTCTGTTCATTCAAGTTCTATAATAATAGTGAGCTTGATTCAGTAGCTACAGAGTAGGAAGCAAACAGGACAGAGTCCATCTAACGAGCATAGTCGATCTAACGATCCATATGTTATTATCATTTTTTCAGTAGATATTATTTTTTTTTTAATTCATCGATAAGCGTCCACCTCCTTGTTTTTACTGAGTTTGTTACTAATTTTTTCGAATAAAAATAGCAGCTTCGTGCCGCCAGTGATACGTCAATTTTGAATGTTCACTCCGCATAAATTCACAAATCTGGGGCCACTTTTGACGTCTCTCTAAGTGTCAGTTGAGTTCAAAAATGGACAAAACTTTATAGAAAGAAACTGCAGGTTTTAAGTCTCCCACTAAAACCCTCATGGCTTTGGCGCCTGTGTTATTTTCTGTTGTGTGTGACACCCACCATCTCAAAAGCAGTGTCATTTTGGCCAAATAGCAAAAAAGTATTACCATACAACTATACAATTCGGCAATACATATAATATATATAATTAATTTAATAAATTATTTATTTTGTTTCCTCGATTTATAATTTAAAATTTTAAATTTTTATGTATAAATTTTATATTTATTAAAAAAATATAAGTGGCCACGCTTATAGGGGAGCACAGTAGATAAAATTGATAAATTTTGAAAAAATGTATTATATTTATAAAAATAAATAAATTATTAAATACCGTTAAATTAATTACGTATTTTTTATATGTCTACTGATACATTTCTGTGTTGTAACTATCTATTATTATATACTTCCATAATTTTTCTCATGGCAAAAATCATTGGTCTGATTGCACCCGGGCATTATCTGATCATCATCAAATCACTTTTTATTTTATTTTTCACTCTTTTTACCTTAAAAAAGGCATACGTGGCCGTATCGTACATGTGCTCAGCATGACAAATAATGGAAACCCAATTATACGACACAAATTTGTCAATTCAAAGGATCATGAGGGAGTTTTTGTTTGTGTACGGAAAGATCTATTGCTGATGGTGATGCTGCCTTCCCTTCCTAGCGCTTACAACCGTTCTTTCGTGAGAATCACAAACTTGCGTCTTGAACTTGCACCCAAACCGCTTGTTCAGGGACCCCCTCCAGCCCACGTTTCCGCGTGGGCCCTCCTTATCGATCTTCTCGATTGCTTTCTTCATACTGGAACACTCTCTTTCCAGCTGATGCACCCGCGTCCTCATGCTATCCATGTCCAGCCGCAGCACCTGATTCTCCCTCACTGTTGCCCTCCACGTGCCGCTCGACTCCTGCCCACCAGCAGCAGCTACCGATGCTCCCGCGCTCTCCTCAGCCTCTTCCTGCTCCCGTCTCAACACCGACGGCCTCCCGGCATCAGGCGGCGCTCCCGCCTCCGCCGCGATCAGCGTCCCCGCAATTGCATGGCGGAGCTGTAACTGCTCGAAGAACAGTACTTGGACGACGGCCCGCAGTGGCAGCCGCTCATTCTGCGCCGCGTGCGTGCAGGCCTCCAGCGTTAGCTTCTGGCAGTCCATTACTCCACATATCTTCTCCCGCTCGGCCTCCGCTATCCATGGATGCGTCTTTTCAAAATTATCAGAAATCACAGAATTCAATGGCTTATAAATATCCGCAAGAAGCTAAAATAAACAACAAATTTGATATCTATACCTTGAGATAGACGTCGACGGCGCGGTAGAGGCCGTCGTCGAACAGCCTGGCTTGGTCCGGCAAGGACATAGCGAGATTGTAGAATCTATCCGGTTTCAGATTAGCATCGGAGGCGATCTCCGCCAGGTAACCGTCGATTAGTTTTCCGACGAGCATCAAAGCCGGTGATCTCAGGGGACGATCGCCGCCACCATCCTCCGCCTCCGCCGCTTCAATTGCAGCCACCTCCTCCGTGTCTCTCTCTTCAATTCCATCCAAGAAATGGCCTAAAATTCTCTCCACGCAGTCGACGTCATACAGAGTCTCGTTCAAATACGAGTAGCTCGGGATCAGTAGATCGTCGAGCGTAGCTTGATCGAGCTGCAAACCGATTTTCTTCTCCAATGCGGAGCGAGTCGCTTCGGATGAGTTTAATATGTTGGCGGTTCTTAATAAACCGAATAGAATCCGAGTCGCTGTTGAAGATCTAGAGATTTTTTCCAATGGAAGATTGGAGACTACTGCTTCCAGTACTTCTCTCTGCTCCGTCTCCGAAGAAATGGAGGAAGATGATGAAGATGGCTTCCGATTGGTTCTTGATATGCCTGGAATGTGCTTCTTGGCGTAGTACATTAAGCAGCTCTCTGTAATCTCCAGACTCAGATCTCGCGATCTCATCGCTTCCATCAATCGCTTGAACAATGGCAGGCTTAGAAGCGCCAGATCTTCGAACCACGAGTCGGCATTGGTGCCTCTACCGGCTCCCCTTCTGCGGACGGCGGATTCAATTCCATTCCACCAGGCCTGGTTGGAAGCGGCGGTGGCGGGAGCTTTGGTCTCGGTTGCGGTGGTGGTGGCGGTGGCAGCTCCGTCGCCGACAGGCCAGCCGAGGAGACCAGGATCGGCGGAGGAAGCTCTCGACGTGATCGAATCGATGCATCTCTGAGGGATGCCTAGGGTTTCGGCGAGCGGCATTACTCGCTCGCAGGATTTGAGGCACTTGACGGAATCCTTGAGGCTCTTGAGCACGGACTGGGAGAGGAAGCGTTCGGTCTTGGAGATGAGGTTGTCCTCGGAGTATTCCTCCGTCATCTCGAGAAACTCCCCGGCGCAGCGGAGACGCGCGACGGTGGAGGCGGTGAGGTCGACTTTGACGCCGTAGCAGAACTTGGTGGCCATCTCGAAAGTGTCGGACCCACCCGGGAAATCAGGGAGCGAAATCTGAAACTGAACTTCCTCAATTTCATCCCCTTCCTCTATTTCCTCCCCTCCTTGTCGTCCTCCTGTCCCTGTCGTCCTGGCGGCGGAGGAGGCGGCGGGATTTGTCTCTTGCTCGGTTATTAACTGGTAAAGCTTTCGGCTTTTTGACATCAGAGGAAACTGGACCATAAAAATGAAAAACAGACAAAATAGCTTTGGTCTTTGGAACAAACAGGCAAACAAGGCAGAAACTACGTCGTAGCATAGACCATTTAGCACAGTATTACCTTGTGGAGATGGAAGGTCATGTCTTCAACCTCGACAACAATGTCGCTTGGCAATCCAGTGGTGCAAAACCTACGAGAAAAACCCCCCCAAAAAAAAAATGGGGCAGCAAAATTTGAAAAAAAAAAATCAATTCCTGGGTGTGGGAGAAAAAGGAAGAAAGATTTGTATTTGAGTTTTTATGTTTCTAACCATGCTTGGCCCTTGGAGCTGTGCTTCTCAGCTGCCATTTTTCTTCCGGAAAATCTGCCTCAGTAAGCTCTTTGTTCAGTGTTAATTACTGGATGCTAAGCCAGATCCATGAGTTCCCAGAAAACAGTATTCTTCTGTCTTCAGCAAAAAATGGATTGATTCTTGTGGAAGAAGGTGTAAACTGGCCAAATCCCAAATAGGAAAAAGATTGGAAAAGGGGAGACAAGATTGGGAAACCAAATAAATCAAAAGAGACAAGTAGAAAGCTTGGGATTGATCAGCAAATCATACTTCCTTTTCCAAAATTTCTTTTGCTTTATTCAATCGGATCAGAATCTCAACTACTCCAAACCCAACTCTCTCTCTCACTCTCTCTCTCTAGATGTAAAGGAGGTGTTATGATGCTGTTATGGAACATAAAACCTTAAAAAGACCATCACCAATACCTCCTTCGCATGGCAATAACCCCGTTGCTTGCCAACTCTCTTTGCTTTTTTGCGCAAATTATGGAATTTTCTTTTCTATATTTTACAGAAGGGATAACCGTAGTAACTTATACAAAATAGCTACAAAGGTTGGAACGGAAGATCTAATGGAAAGTATATTAAATTTAAAAAATAAAAAAATAAATTATTTAATTAATTATATATTTTTTTTTATGTATTATATAATATACACCTATATATTTTATTTTTTATAAAATTTTTAATTTAATTTACTTTTTTTATAAATATAAAAATTGCCCTCCTTAGCAGTCAGTCGTGACTCTTCGGCAGTGTTTTTTTTTTTCCCCTCGTTGAAGCCCAGCTCAAAAATTGTTAATCGCCCACTTAAGATTGAAGCCGTGTTCTTAACCCAGCTCAAAAACTGTAGTCACCCACTTAAAATTGAGAGCCATGCATGTTATTCCAACTGGAAAATGACAACTACAATTATTATAAACACAATTATCACCATCTTTTTCGTCTCTCATCTGTGTGGCATTTTTCAATTATGGGATTGGGGCATATTTTGAAGTGAGGTAGTTACATAAGTCCAGGAGCTCTTGCGCTTTTGGCAGCTGCCGCCATTCTTGCCACCGCCGTTGCCGCTGTCCTGTCTCCGCCGCCGACTGCCGACTGCCCCCCGCCACCACTGACTCCATTTATGGAAGGATAGATATCTGTAGAATTATTTTGAGATGAGTGTTAGACTATATTTGAATGAGTTATTTTAGGATGTGTATTTAGTTGTGTTTGTATTTAATTGTATGTATGTGTAGGTTAGGAATTTAAAAAATTGTTGGCAAACGTATTCAGTCGATTTCTGTGATAAATTCGTCGAAGTGCGGTATCTGCTACAATTTACAGTTTTGTGAAAACGAGGTAGTTTTGCTTTGCACTTTAGTTTTAAGCATGATTAACCTTGTTTTAATTTTTCCCCTTATCTAGGGTTTTGTAAAAACGAGTCTTGTGCCTTATTAGTTAATAATCGTTTTGATCACATCATGAGTAGGCCACTTTGGGCGTTTTGTTATCTTACCTTATGCAGGTTTTTTTAATTCTCTCGTGTCGGAGTTATGTACGAAATTAACTTTTATTAATATAATATTTCTCTTAAAAAAAAAAAAAATTCTGGGAGCTCCTGTTTCTCTTTTTCTTTTTGTTTTTTTTTTTTTGGTCTTGTAGCACCTGTTTTTCTTTGAGTATTTGATGACATGGATGATTAGGATTAAAGCACTGGACAGCGAAACAAATCCAAAAGACAGAGGGGACAGTGTTCTTTGGATGGTCCACTAATGTGATTACTTGATTTGAAACTCCTGGTCCATTTAGATTTCGGCCTTAAAGTAAATCCATTTGGCAATTTGGCAGTGAAATTTTCGATCTTAGCTTTGTCAAAGTCTCCCAAACTCTGGATTCAAGATCTATGCTTTGCGGTCGAATAAATGGTGACATTGAGATTGCACATTGACTAACATAAGGAGAACTCCAAAATTTTCCATGGGTTGTTTATTTTGAAGCTTCCTTTTTAGTCCTTATTTTAGTTAAGCTAGCAAAATCTCTAGTGATGCAGAAAATTGTATAAGTTAAATACACAATTTTAATTTACTTTTAAGTACATTATTTGTTGCAAGTGAAAAGAACAATAATAGAGATCATGCTTTCAACTCAAAATTTATTTAAAACAGATCTCTATAAATGTAAACTTTTCAAATATAATTTCAAATAAAACTGCTAAAATTATGATATTGAATTTGCCACATGATCTACGCCTTCAAACCACCAACCCCTTTTATGAATTTCAGGTCTGAAATCGAAAATCTTGGCGCTCGATTCATTTATAGCAATATATCTGTCTTCCTACCCTTCCCTGGCCACATTTATGGCCTTATTAAATGAGGTGACAATTATAGTTTGCTTAGCGTTAATGGTAAGCAGATAAACAGAAGGAAAAAGTTAAGAAAATAGACTTATGGATTAGTAAGTCATAAATGGATTATTATGGGGGTTATTGACTTAATCTATTTAGTCAGAAAAAAATAAAAAGACAGATATTGGTGATGTCAACATTAGTGGCTTCTATGGAAAACGACCAAACCCTAATTTGTCCAATCCGAATCTTCTAATCTAATAATTGCTTTTGAATTCCAAATTGGAAAATATATAAATCATTATGTGGGCGGACTCCATGTCAATGAGGTCCATTGATTTTTTTTCTCTTTTCTTTTTTAGGTCCAGTGACTAATTATTAGGCAGACATAATGCATAATTGTGGGATGGGTAGCTCATTTGTGAGTATGTTGGTCTGTTTCTGTGGGCCTCTCAAAGAACAGAGACAAAACTAAAAAGTACTAAGGAAAATTTACCAACATTTATCGAAAGCAAAGCTCAAAGTCACACCCTATGCCTATTAGTTACAGGGGAGGTGTTTCACAACACAAACCAACAAAAAAACAAAAGAAAAAAAGACATAATTAAGAAGTAAAAAATAGATGTTATTATTCTTAAAATTGAGATTGAGATTTAAGATTTGAATCGAAGACGTTATTTACAGTTAATTTCTCTTACTCAATTCAACTCAACAAAAAATTGAACATGAAAAAAACATCTGCCGACATAACGAATATCATTGTGTTTATAGGATGCAGACCAAGGAGACACTAAAGAAAAAGGAAAGAAAAACAAGATGTGCCCATAATTGTAAGAGACCTTAATTCGCAGGATGCTTAAATTTGGGGGCACAATAACTTTTTTTGATACAAGAAATAAGTCTGCCCCACAGAGAGAATTTCAAGGGCACCAAAAAGTTAGAACCTCTCTGTTACCCAAATTTCAAATCTCTCTCCAATTAATGCTCACTGTTAGGGCAAAAGGCACTTGAGTGGTTTAAAAAGAATGGAAGCACAAAAACCATGACGCAATCGTCCAAAAGAATACCAAAACCCAAGAGACTGGTGCTTTAGGATTAGAGAGCGCTCTGAACAAGGCAACACATAATAGTAATTAGCTTTGATTTGTCTATTATTTATTAATTAAATCTTGCACTTGGATCGGAAAAGGAATAATAGAGGGGCACATGATGATTAAGAAGAAAGTTTAGCTAATACAGTATTGACGTTAATTAAACTATCGTTGTTTCTAGTATTCTCTCATAGTGCTTGACCAAGCTTAGCCCGCATGCATTTGATCACCCGCCATCTTAAGATTCTTGACGACCTGCTGCAGAGAACACCAATGTACCACTTGGCTAAAAGGGGCATTCAGGACTTGCATGTCTGAACACATAAGATTCTCGGGAATACATGTGGCCAGGCGTCAGTACAGTAGTTGGAGTAATTATTTTTTAAGCACGGATTTGTAGTTAGAGGAAATGTTTGTTCGTAATATAATAAATTTTTAATTTTAAATAATAATATTTATATTTTATGTTAAGAAAAATAAAATAATAAGATTTTTATTATGTAAATTATGAATATTATTACTTAAAATCAAAATTTTGTTATATTATGAATACTTTTTTTTGACTAAATTTTCCTTAACTACTAATTATTTTTTTTAATTTTTCCACGCACTGATATTAAATTAGTCATACATTTCATTTAATAGTATCTAATAATTTTTTATTTTTTAAATTTTAATTATTTTATATATCACTTTCATACTTCTTTGATTTTACTTAAACAATTTTAGTAAATATTTTTCTTTTTATTAATACTAAAAAGATTAATAGTTAAGCTGTCAACGATTAACAGGAGGGGTCACAGGTTCCCAGACACCGTAGACATATTTGAAGATACCACAAAAAGACAAGTATTCCATAATTACTATTTAATGCGAGTATTTTGGAGAAGTTTGTGCTCCAAGAAGGCACAGAAGCCTTGCACTAACCGAGCTAAGCTGGCCAGTTTGTTTGGACTAACTTTTGGAGCGTGATTGTACTATCTGTTGTATGAAAATAAAAGACATTTTTTTGGGACATTTAAAAATAAAAGACACTGCAAAATTGGCTTTCATATTGCAAATAACATTAATACTCTTATGATTTTATAAATTAATATTAATGTTAACATTATAATTAATCACACCACAGATATCCATTTTCAATGTGACCATTACCTAACATAGGTAACAATTCTCTTACAAAATACATGTGCAATCAAATATATATTTCAGTGTACAAGATTTTTTTATTAGTAAAATCTAAAAAATGATGGTTGCATGCAACTTTTTTTAATTTTTAGCTAAGAGATTATTTTCAGTAGTTGACCAAATCTTATACCAAATGTAAATCTTGAGAGTGTAAGATTGTAAGTCAGTAAACCACAAAAACTCAACATGACTTACGACACGTCTTATAATATCTAAAACTTTCAGCACCTATGATCTAGCGTAGGGACGATGTCTTTGCATCATGATACCATCAGCCAACAAAAAAAAAAAACCATCAGCCGATGCCTTGAGTAGTATCGAACAATTCGTAAGCTGCAATATTCACAGTTACCTATCTGAATGGAGTATTATCTACTCCAAGACTTTTGGTGTGGATACAAACATGTGGCCGTGGTGGCACTTGCTGTGAAACAGAAGATGCTTCTAATGGCAGCTGCTCGGTTGCTTTCGGCTCAATGCAGTGATTTCCCTTAAAATTCTTGCCTAGCCACCCCATGTGTTTTTTTCCACTATAAGAGTGTGTGTATATGTATAATCAGTCAAAATTTGGGATGGTAATTTGGGCTGAACAGGCTTGAGGTTCTGAAACGGATGAGTTTAGATAGAGAGACTAAAGTGTCAGGATAGAACTGACATTAGTACTCTGATACTTAAGTCAGTAGCTAACCAGCAGAAAGTGATTAATTATATAAGAAATGAGCAATAAATACGTATTTTGAGAACTGTGGATCGAGTGAATATTTATAATGAGTGCGTTACTGACATGATAATTTATTTTATCTCGTGTACCAATGTTGTAAAGAGGGAAAATGTTCCTTTTTTATGGATCTGAGGTCTGTTGGGCACGTTAAGAGAAGTGTTGATTTTTACCCTAACAATATATATATAATATTTAGACCTTGTTACGCACCTAATAACATAAATTTTAGGTTAAATAGTTTTACAATATAGTACTAGAGTTTTATGATGGAGAATCTTGTGTGCAAATCATGCTACACCCATCTCTCACATTTAGTTGTAAGTTTATACAATTATGACTGACTTTAAGACCCATATCATGAGCTTGGATTAATAATTTAAACTTTTGAATAGAACGGGTTTTTAGCAACCACATTGATTGTAATTGACTCCAAAACACATTTTTGCCAGGAATTGTGTGCTTTTATTTTACCTTATGGTTCTTCTTTCTCCTGTCCAGCCACGGCTTTATAACGATTTAATCTGCTTTCAAAAGCCAATCGAATAGAATAAATTTTCTTGGTGTCATCATTTCTTTTTTTTTTTGGTTAGCTTATAACATGCCGTTTATTCTGACTAGGTTGGAGCCAATTGATTGTGCCTGCATTTCCAACAACGTTCAAAAAGCAGCCGAATTTGTAAGGCAAACTTTTGTGTGGTTCGTGAAGAATATAGCAACTACACAGAAAACAACGTGGCGAAAACAAGAGGAGCCAACCCAATATTTTTGTCCTCTGTATTCCAACAACGTTCCCAAAACAGCCGAATTTGTAAGGCAAACTTTTGTGTGGCTCGTGAAGAATATAGCCAATACATAGAAAACAACGTAGCGAAAACAAGAGGAGCTAACCCAACATTTTTGTCCTCTGTGATGGCGAAGATACCCCGGAATAAGAATGTTCAGCTAAGAGCCTAAGACAAAAGGCAAAGCCAACCGTTGTTTTACTACGGCTCCACTAGGCAGACAGATGCCAATTGCCAAGTCTCGTGGCAATTTACACTTGTCAATCAGTAAATTATATAAAAACGTTTTATGGCCCAAAGTTTCATTACACGAACACATACACCAACACAAACGCAGAAAATTTGACGCGGGATACATGCGAATTCGCATTGCACTGATATAAACGTCCTTGAGACATATTTGTGGTCCTTATGTCCTTGTACTGTTAGAAAACAATAAATAAAACGAACAGAAAATGGATGCAAATTAAATAAATGAAGGATATGAAAAATCTGAGGCGTGCAAGGCACTGTCCTTAAGGATAGTTTCCGCCCCCGTTCACAAATCGTGACAGTGCAGTAGGTCCCAGCGGCTACCCTCCCAGGATACAACAGACCTTCCCACTAATGTGCACTCCAAATAGTGAGGTAACAGAAACAACTCTAATCTTGATTAACCCAGCAAAATTGTGCAAAGAAAAATGTGCAGGAATAAGAGTATCTCAAAAGTTGTATTTCTGGAGAAGGAAGAAGTTGTTTATAACCTGGTTCAGCCTTTAAAGATAATAAAAGTGAATAATGGTCATAAAGGTGAATAATGGACAGAATAATAGAGGTTAAATGGCTGTAACTGCTGCAACGGCTAGTTTTCCAACAGCCAAAAAACGGCTAGTTTGACCGGAGAGTCTGAATGGTCTCAAAAATATTGAGTTCAGGGGTGGACCGGCCAAGGCCGGTCCACTGCGTAAGGTCCTGTGGGCCCGCTCTCATCGGGCCCGTGACTGGGTTGCGCAAGACCTCTTACGGGTCTTTTGTTTTGTGAAAGTGTAAGACACATATTAGTTTATAAACAGGTAGTACATAACCTTTTTTATCTATGTGGGAATCAAGTCTCCTTATATACTCATTTATTAAGTGCTACTTGGCTTCTCTTTCCCACGTGGGATTCAAGCCTTTTAAAATATCCTTTATTTTCCAACATGTACATCTATAGGAGTGGTCGATAGTTTATTTTAATGGTGACTATAAAATTGCTAGCCAACTTTCGGCGTCTGTGCCTTTGTGGTCCAGCCCATAGTTTGCTTTCATATGACCAGCTTATTTCAACGAAATTGCCCATCTCTAAGAGATCGTTTGGAGTGGTTTAAGTTTTTTATTTTCTGTTTATTTTTTACAAAAAAAAACAGAAAACATGTTTGTTATTGATTCTGTTTTTTGTTTTTTGTTGAAAAGTAAAAAGTGTTTTTAAAAAAAAAAACAGATTGGGAAAACAATAAAAATAGGGGCCGTTTGGAGTGGTTTAAATTTTCTGTTTTCTGTTTATTTTTCACAAAAAAAAAAAAAAGGAAACATGTTTGTTATTGATTCTGTTTTCTGTTTTTTGTTGAAAAGTTAAAAGTATTTTTTAAAGAAAAAAAACAGATTGGGAAAACAATAAAAATACCTTTCCGATTTTGTTTTTCACTTTTTTTTCTATACTTTCTCTCACAACTTTTTCTCTCTCTATCCACCCTCTTTATCATATCTCTCTTTACTCATCCTCTCTTATCCCTCTATATTTTTTCTCTCACTACTCTTTCTCTCTCTACCCATTCTCTCTCTACCCTCTCTCCCCTTTTTCTATCTCTACTATTCTCTCCTCTCTCCCCTTTCTATCTCTACTATCTCTCTCTACCCTCTCCCTCTCTCTCTCTCTCTTCTCTCTCTACTCATTCTTTCTCTACCTTCTTTCTCTTTTTTCTCTTTCTACCATTATCTCTACCAATTCTCCCTCTACCCACTCTCTCTCTCTCTTTTTTCTCCCTCAACCATTCTCTCTACTCATTCTCTTCGTGCTCCCTCTCTCTCTCTCATTTTTCTCTCTCTACCATTCTTTCTTCTTTTTCTTACTCTATCATTCTCTCTATTCATTCTCTCTCTGCCCTCTCTCTCTCTCTCTCTTTTTTCTCTCTACCATTCTCTGTCTACCCATATTCTCTCCTTTTTCTTACTCTACTATTATCTCTCTACTCTCTCTTTCTTCTTTTTCTCTCTCTACTCATTCTCTCTCTATCTAGACTCTCTCTCTTTTTTCTTGTTTTACTATTCTCTACTCATTCTCTCTCTACGCTCTCTCTCATTTTTCTCTCTTTATCATTCTCTGTACTCGTTCTTTCTATACTCTCTCTCTCTTTTCTCTCTCTGTCATTTTCTCTACTCATTCTCTCTCTACCCTCTCTCTCATTTTTCTCTCTCTACTATTCTATTTACTCATTCTTTCTCTACCCTTTCTCTTTCTATCATCCTCTCTACTCATTCTCTTTCTTCTCTCATTCTCTCTCCTTTTTCTCTCTCTACCATTCTCTCTACTCATTCTCTCTCTACCCTCTTTTTTCTCTCTCTCTTTCTCTCGCTCCCATTTTTCTCTTCATATTTATACTTTTTTTTACCATTTCTCTCACTATCCTTTTTTTATCTATATTTTTATTCTTATAAAAAAACAAAAATTGACAGCAATAAACACAAAAATTCAACAAACAGTAAAAACAAAAAACAGAAAATGAAAACCATAAACAAAAAACTGACAGCGTCTCCAAACGGACCCATAGCTTTCCGATTTTGTTTTTCACTTTTTTTTTCTATACTTTCTCTCACAACTTTTTCTCTCTCTATCCACCATCTTTATCATATCTCTCTTTACTCATCCTCTCTCTATCCCTCTATATTTTTTTCTCACTACTCTTTCTCTCTCTACCCATTCTCTCTCTACCCTCTATCTCCTTTTCTATCTCTACCATTCTCTCTCTACCCTCTCTCCCCTTTTTCTATCTCTATCATTCTCTCTCTACCCTCTCTCTCCTTTTTCTATCTCTACCATTCTCTCTCTACCATCTCTCTCTCTCTCTGTTCTCTCTCTACTCATTCTTTCTCTACCCTCTTTCTCTTTTTTCTCTTTCTACCATTATTTTCTCTGTGCTCCCTCTCTCTCTCATTTTTCTCTCTCTACCATTCTTTCTTCTTTTTCTTACTCTATCATTCTCTCTACTCGTTCTCTCTCTGTCCTCTCTCTCTCTCTTTTTTCTCTCTACCATTCTCTGTCTACTCATATTCTCTCTCCTTTTTCTTACTCTACTATTATCTCTCTACTCTCTCTTTCTTCTTTTTCTCTCTCTACTCATTCTCTCTCTATCTAGACTCTCTCTTTTTTCTTGTTTTACCATTCTCTCTACTCATTCTCTCTCTACGCTCTCTCTCTCATTTTTCTCTCTTTATCATTCTCTGTACTCGTTCTTTCTATACTCTCTCTCTCTTTTCTCTCTCTGTCATTTTCTCTACTCATTCTCTCTCTACCCTCTCTCTCTCTCATTTTTCTCTCTCTACTATTCTATTTACTCATGTTTTCTCTATGCTTTCTCTGCCCTTTCATTCTCTCTACTCATTCTCTTTCTTCTCTCATTCTCTCTTCTTTTTCTCTCTCTACCATTCTCTCTACTCATTCTCTCTCTTCCCTCTTTCTTTCTCTCTCTCTTTCTCTCGCTCCCATTTTTCTCTTCATATTTATACTTTTTTTTACCATTTCTCTCACTATCCTTTTTCTATCTATTTTTTTATTCTTATAAAAAAAACAAAAATTGACAGCAATAAATACAAAAATTCAACAAAGAGCAAAAACAAAAAACAGAAAATGAAAAATAGAAACAAAAAACTGACAGCGTCTCCAAACGGACCCTAAGTAAATAATAAAATGATCACATTTTACATGGGAAGCTGTTTTGATAACAATCCCAGTACCTTGAACAATGTTTACCTAATTCATATAATACCAGGACAAACGAGAAATGACTTAGAGAAATTAGAAGGGCAGGAGGCATCATCTCACAGATGCTTCAGGATTTCTGAAAATTGCTGACAGAAGGGCATCCCCGGTCTACATATTACCATTATAACCACCAGCGAGCACCGTCTAATTACCAGAAGATGATTCCCGGGTCAATAACCCAAAAGAAAAGTGCTTGAGATCCAGAAACATGCAGCACATGCACGTTTGCAGCCCTATTCAAAGTCTATGCGTCGTGAAAAGGCACCATCTAATTATGAGAAGATCAATTCCGGGCCAGATAACCCAAAAGAAAAGTGCATGAGATCCAGAAACAAACAGCGCATGTACATTTGCAGTCCTAGTCAAAATCTATATGTTTTGAATTTTAAAGGATCGTCTCCTGCCTCAAACACCTGAAATCCATGTCAAGATATTAGTACTAGCCATTGGATGGTTCTCCAAAATCGTACTGGAAAATGAGCAATACAAGCTATCACCAAACTACCAAGTAAAACTGAGTAGAATCCTTCCCTATGCATATGGTATTGAGAACTGACTAAGCAGGCCAATGAAGCTGCTAATAGGGATCCCCTAACGTCAGTGTTATAGTGCTCGACAATGCTAAAGCCTTCTAGCTGTAGCCATCTGCGAAGAGCTTATGGCAACTGCAGATGCACCCTTGTCGCGTCCTGCTTTTCTAGTTGCCATTCCCAGTATTTCTAAAATAATCAATTTAGGGTTGAGAAACAGTTGTTACAGAACTTAAAGCTGCAAATCTAAGGATGTAGTTCAGAGTAACATTTCTAACATGGTACACACAAAATCTACCTTCACTTGCCTTCTTTTCCAGCTCTCCAGACAGGCCAGCAAGTGTCTCAACCTCTGTTTCTTTGTCTGTCACACATTTAGCAGTCTCACCCATTGGATGATTGCTGAATAACATCATTTAACTCTGAGATAACTGATGATGTTGCTGATTCTGAAGAACTCTTTACTTCATTCATGAGCCTCTGCACCTGCAACTTGCAAATTGATAAAGAACTTCTGGCAATACAAGATTGCTTCTTACAGCCAATCTCCAGGCATAAACATATGCTAAAGTTTCTGAACATACAGCCAAGAGGTAACCAAATAACAAATTTGCCAGTGATAAAAAGGATCACCAAACTAAGGGAGTACTTCAACCTTGAAAAGGATAAAGTTCACCCATACATCGACAGTCTGGCTCAACAAGGCGCTCCAAGATAGATAGCGCTTTCTGGTGGTCACTAAGTATTGTTTCGATATCCTCGCCACAGAACAACATGTTCAATCCATCTTTAAGCCAAACAAGAGGCTTTTGCAAATCAACGCAAAAAGCAGAATCCATATTGTAAACAACTAAGCAAGCCGTAATAAAAATAATAAACAGACCCCTTTTAAGGTGCAACCTCCGCCAATGCTGATAGAATTCCCCACTTTGTCCATTGTGTCACCAGAGTGTTTTTCAGAAATTGCCCTTGCAACACCTATAGCATTTGCCGTGCCAAATCACGATCAGACTCATCTTCTTCTGCTTCAGCCCCGTCCTCATCGTCACTCTCATCGTGTTCCTCCCGTTCCTTCCAGCCAGAAGCTGGAGAGAAGACAGAGGCAGCAGCAGAAGGTAGTCAAGATCAAATTAACTCTGCCACTGCAACAAGTACTCTTCAGCCATGCTAATGCATCCAAGTCTGGAGTATCATCTCGTTTGGATTCAGCATTCTTACTAGGCATTGCCGCCAAACAAATCAGCCTGCTCTGAGGCCTTGTACAACAAAGCACGTCCGTATTAGTAATTATGCATTTACACAAATTCAAGCGCAGGCTCATCATAGTGTGAAACCCTAAGATTGCAAATATCAGCAACTTAATCACTACAAAATTACAAGTTAATTAACCTAGGGTTTATGAAATTTAAAAGACTTGATTTTAAACGAAAAATCTAACCTGATGTCTAGGGCTCGGCTAAGCCAATCGGCGGCCTCCGCATAGAGGCTTTTGGTTCTTCTCTCCGCCAACTCCGCCGCGAACTCAAGCGACTTCTCTTGGTCTTCGCCAGAAGTTCTCACGTTTTTGCTATAATCGTTGTCTCGTACGAGGCTTGATTCTCCGCCGTGTTCGGCGCCGTATTAAGCGTTTTCTCGCCGGCCGTTGTCGAAAGTTCCGATTCCGTACCTGCTACCGCTGACATTAAGGGAACGGAAACGGCTTCGTTTTTGAGCGCATCAGTAATAAGTAAAACGTCGCCGTTTTTGGTGTTCCAGCCAGGAAAAGAAAAAGGAAAAATGATTAAATTTCCAAAATTACAGATGCCATAGAAATTGGAAAGATTTATCATTTTCTTGACAAGCGAATCCAAAAATCCATATGGCTTACACAGTCTCAACGGCTCTACTCCAAACCCTCCCGCTCCACGGCCTACGCAATGCCCGCCCTGTGTCTTGCAAGGCGGCGGCGGCGGCGCAGGGTTGTAGAACTCCGCAAGTGGCCCTAGCCCACCGGAGGAGGCAGCTGCTCTTCTTGCTGACTGCAGCGCCGGCATTGGTGTTCAGGGAAGCGGCCGTCAGTGGCGGAGGATATACCGCTGTTCGGGCTGAGGAAGAAGCTGAGAAAGGCGGAGGAGGTGGCGGAGGAGATTGTGAAGGAAGGGTTCGAGACGGCGGAGAAGGGACTGGAAACGGCGGAGAGAGGGATCGAGACGGTGGAGAAAGGCATAGAGACGGCGGAGAAAGGGCTGGAGACCGCGGAGAGGGAGATCGAGGCGGCGGTGAGCTTTGGCGGGTTGGCACAGGCGGGTGTGGTGGCCGGAGCGGAGGTTGTTGGGGTTTTGGTCGCTACTTCCGTCGTGAATGGTATTTTAGGTCCTGAAGGTCAAAAATCATAAGAATCTGCACATTTGCTCCATCCATCAGTCTGCTTTCTTTGTAATTTGTTTTGTTTTGTTTTTACTATTATTATTATTATTGAGACTAATTTTCCGTAACTCCGTAATGCTCCTTGCCAATCTGCCAATCAGCTTGTTGTAAATTGTAAGCTCCACCATTGTTTGAAATTTATCATTTCCCGTTTTGTTTTTTTTTCCTATGTAAGTGAAATTTTTTCCATTTTCAAAGAACTTGAAATTTTACAAGAAGAATTGCTAAACCGTCCATAAAAGTGAATCCCTCATCAGAGGAGTGATTCTAAACAATCCTGAACAGAAGCCCCCTGCATGAACCTGGAGACTGGAGTTATCTACAGTTCTTTTGATAAATGTTAACCTGGGAGGTACAAAACCAAGTAATTGAGCAGCAAAAGTCATTGAGGATGTAATGACGCAGGTATATAGTGATACAGTAATTTGAACAGTTTGATTTTAAAAAATATATAGAATTTTTAAAAAAATAATAATAAGTTATTAGATATTATTAAATTAATTATATGCGTGTTGTATATCTCATTAAATGTTTTACCTGTAAAGTAAGATCAACTCCGATTGAATTTTCTCTGAAACTGGTTTCCAGTCGAAATGGGAATTTTAATCAGTTGATTGAGGACAAACCAGAGAATTAAAATACATGGGTAGTTGCAGATTTAACTCCGGAGTGTCCAGTTCAATATACTCTGAGCATGCAAGTAAACAAGGTTGTGCATTAGCTTTAGTTTGTCTCATCCTCTATAAAAGGGCGGAGACGGAGTTAGGCTTGTTTATGTGGGCATTAAGGATTTTCCCAAGGCCATCCTTTTTATAAATAATTAAAATTAAACCAAGACACGACAAGCTCAAAATCAAGCTCACTCTGGTTAGAACTTTTGAGTTAAATAGTTTCTCGAACACCTTGTCCTTTTGTTTTCAGATAATTAAGACTATCAAATAATAATAATAATAATAATAATAACGCATTTTGTAGCCGTTGACTGACTTAATTGCATCCCAACGGAGCAACTGTTGACTTGTGATCCTATTCCCACGGCTGGGAAACTGTTAGAAGGATATTTTAGTTTCACAACGAAAACATGCAATTCTCAAAGACCCGCCTGCCTCGCTGCTTTCCAGATCAATCAATCTCAGTTTGCTACAATATAGCTTCACTCGAATATTTTTCCTGACATTAGGCTTTCTAACCATGTCACCCATGAAAAGAAACATGGAAAGAAATATACATCAGTTCATATCTCACTAAGTATATGCAGAATCTATTTGTCTTTCTTCTACACTTTTTGGTATTCAAGATTGTCAATATAGGGCCAAAAAATTTGGAAAGAGACCATGGATCAAGCACACAACTTATATAGCTGCAAGGGATGTAAACACAGGAAGGAAGGAAAGGAAATTAAGGCCTTGGAGTGTTCACAGAAATGGCATGAAGCCAACTTGTTAGCGAACTACATTACCCAATAAGCTGTTTGTTGAAGGTGAGCTTTGTTCGCTTAACCAAGGATCCTGCACAGAAACTGGGGAGCTATCCTTCACCTCCTCCAATGTAGTCAAACAATCTGCTGTCCTCTGCGGGACAAATAATTTCCGGCTGCTTACTCCTGCCTTGTTAACCGAGCTGACACCAAGTGACTTCTCACTTTCATTGTCCGATGAGGAACAAGACGAAGCCTCAGGTGATCCTATGCACAATTCTGGAACCCATGCACTGAGCCTGATGTGTTTAAGTTCTTCTGCAACTTCCATCATTGTAGGCCGCATGTCACGATGGAAAGCAAGGCATCGAAACGCAAGCTCAGCCACGCTATGGATAGACGACAATGTCCAGGCATCTCTATGTGGTTCAAGGCATGGATCAACTATTTCATCAACACAGCCTCTTTTGATCCTGTCAACAGCAAGTGCAGCCAAATTCACCTCACTATGAGGTCGAGAGAAATCAACCACTTTCAGGGCAGTTATGATCTCCACAAGAACTACCCCAAAACTGTAGACATCACTTTTATCAGAAAGATGGAAGCATTGATGATACTGAGGATCGAGATAGCCTGGAGTTCCCTGTGGGGCTGTTGAGATGTGGGATGATTCAACCATGCCAAATCTAGAGAGACCAAAGTCAGCTACCTTGGACCTATAATTGCAATCCAATAGTATGTTGCTAGATTTGATGTCTCGGTGGTAAACTGGCGGATTCATGACAGAATGTAGATAGGCTATAGCATTTGCAGTTTCAGTGGCAATGGTAAGCCGTATTGTCCAGGGAAGTCCTTGTCCCCTTTCTCTTTGTAGATGCTGGCAAAGAGTTCCATGTGGCATGAACTCATAGACAAGAATTGGCTCCCCCTCCTCTATGCAGCAACCTAAGAGGCGGACCAAATTAGGATGGCTGACAGAAGAAAGGAGCTTGATTTCATTCATGACTTGATCAATGCTGTCAGTGTCTCTATGTCTGATCCTTTTGATGGCAACCCACTCATCATTATGGAGTTTTCCCGCATATACTGTACCATAGGCTCCAGTACCCAGCCTTTGTTTCTCTGAAAAGCCGTTGGTTGCTCTTTCAATTTCTTTATAGGGGTAAAACGGAACACTAGAGTTGCCTGCAGCTTCGCATAGCAGGCGCTTTGCACTTAACCGATTTCTCAGAGAATTGGACCGCCTCCGCCAGCAATAACAAAGGAGGGCCAGACCAGCCATTAATGAAGCCCCGGCAACAATTCCTGCAAACATAAGGGATTATGGAAAAGAAAGGAGAAGAAGAACGGCTAGTTTGCTTTTGGCTAAGAAATAATATTCGACTTCCAGGTTATTTTTAAGATGACTAATAAAAATAGATACATTTGACAATGGAATGCAGTGGCCTGGACTGTAGAGTTCTTAACATTGTATTGCAGGAATTGAAATTTATCCTAAATATCACAAGAAAGGCATGGAAAAATAAAATTTTTACCTCCAACAAGAACACCAATTCTTGTAGTTCCACCACATTGGCCAGACAAGTACCTTGGAGCGTTGCAGTCAGAAACTGGCAAAGCAACCAAGGAAGAATGATCAGAAAACTGTCTACTTAAGGAAAAAATGGGACATTAGTTAACAATTGTTCATTAAAAGGACATTCTTAGTTCACGAGACTCTCCATTGTGAGATTTGGGAAAAGGTCAGATTTACCATCTAAAAAATTTCACCATAAAGAAATAAAAATGAATGCAGATGGATGGTATAGATAAGGAATACGTCTACCTCAAGTGATCATCTGATAAAACTTTATCTAACCAATAAGTTATCATATGAATGGATCATGTTTATGCCTATTTGATTCTGGCTCTAGGGCAGGATAATTAACATGACATTAAAGATTGTTGATGACATAAAAGGAGGCTTCAGAAACATTGGCAACCGTCTAAAAATTTCTTCTATTTTACCTTTTTAAAAAAAAAAAAAAGAATAAATCAGATAAGTAATGCTTCATGCCTTTTCAAATTGATATGCAGTCCTTCTTTCTACAAATTAATTTACTACAGTAAATTTGTTTCACGATCTCTTAGTTGTCAGTGCTCAAAGGCTAATCATTTTCAAACGGGCGCCTTATAAGCTGCTGACATGCAACATCAGAAAAGAGGCCATGGAGTTTTTGACATGATTGGTTTTCACTTTTCATCTTAAAGTATGGACATTGACCGACCACTTATGATCACGATTCATGCATTCCTTTAATGATGCTAAATCTCGACATCAATCCACCATAATTGTCGGTGAAATTTTGACCAAAAATTATGAACCTAACGTGTGCTTTGATAATATTAACAAAACAAACTAAGCCTAAAATTACCAAAAAAAAACATAAAAATGGTTAATTCCCATTTCTTCTTTTGGTCAATCGGGTTCGACTATAACTCTACCTTGAAACCTTCAGTTTAAGATAATACTTCAATATAAATTAGACTTTATTGGTGTTATTTCCCATTTCTAGTTTTCTACCATATTCATTTTGTCACAATTCCCATCGTGGAACATGACTAAATCCTATTATCCCTTCTGTCAAAAAAAAAAAAACCTTTAACAAAACAGACAGGAAAAAAAGAAAAGAATAGAAAATCTAGAAATATCTAAGTCAAAGTCAATATATGAATATAGAACATGGTCATAAAAGAACCAACGCATTTTTTATATCCTCAAAATAAGTGAACGAAAATGTGTTTACGTAGTGACCAATCTGCCCCAAAAAAATCATCGTTTTTACCGGCAAACCGGCCGCAGAATTCTATACGTGTCGCCATCTGATTGGCCAACTGACGGCCACTTCCCCCAGTGCAAACCAGGTTCAAAGTGAAAAAAAAAACGAAAAGTAAACCAAAAAATAAGGAAAAAAGAGGTAGACTGCGGCGAGTTGACTCACCTCTCCGGCAACCGTCGCCGGCGGCGAACCCGTCTCCCACAAAACCATCTTTACACCTGCAACGGAACCCCACCTTGCCGTTGCCAAGTCTAACGTCCTTGCAATCCCCATCCTTGTCACAACTGTCGCTCGAGTTACAGTTGCCGTCGAGCCACCATTCCAGCTCAGCTCGCTGAATCTGCAGCGAGACCACTGGGCTCAGCGGACCTATAGCCAGCGAAGAGAACACGAACCTGCACTGGGTTTCACTCACATTCCTGTAACTCAAAATATCGATACCAGCATCTTCCCTAGAGTAGCAGGTCAAGTTGTCGCTTCCTGAACCGCAGCTGCTCATATTCAGCTGCGCTTCCAGCGAGCTTCTGGGAATGAAGCAGCCGTCCAGACGCTTGCTGCAGTTCTGGAGTAGCAGGCTGTTCCGCCAGCCAAGCGCGTAGTGATTGCCAAACAAAGAGCCTATTGAATCCACCGGACGGTTGCATTCCGCTGGCAGATTAATCAAAACGCCATTTGGGGTTATGTTCTGGACTTGGAATCCTCCGATTTGGATGGCTCCGTCGGTACAGTTCAGCTGGATCGGGCAGTCGCCGGAGAACCCAAATGGGTACGGCACACGCTTGGCTGATTTGCCAGTCCCGCAAACTTGGGAGCAGTTGGTTGGGCTATTGGCTCCTCTAGTAGTACCTGGGGCAACTACCAAAATTGTGACCAAAAACAGAGCCAAAGCAGCCAAACTTCTTGTACGCTGAAGGATCATGAGCTGAATCATCACCTTTTTCTGATAACAGAAACAAGATCAGAATTTTAATCGAACTGAAACTCGGGATTGATCGTGCAAAAGGATCGTCAAATTTTCAATCTTTCTGTTGTTTTACCATTAAAAAGAGGAAGAGAAGGAGAGAGAAAGAAGAGAAATTAATTTTTGAGGAATTTAAAGCCAGAAGTTTAGTGCCGTTGAGCGGCCATCCAATTCAATAAATGCTTCACAGAAGCAAGAAAGAAAGAAAGAAACTTCTTTTTCTGTTTTTTCAATTTTTCATGGACAGCTAAAAGATTTTTGGACAAATGGTTTGGTTGGATGAGTCATTTATGAACTGATGAAAACTTACCTTTTGTTTTGGTACTCTGAACTTTTCTTTTTTTTTTTTTTGGTAAGCTCTGAACTTTTCTTCAATGGTCGTAATTGCTCTATGCGATTTCCAATTCAAACCTGCCACTGATTAATCTGCCTCGTTTAAGAAAAGGGTCTTGATCAGATGCAAAAAAATAACGAAAAAAATGGCACCCAAAAGCACTATCTATCTTTTTTAAATGCTGCAGAATGAAGAAAAGATAATTGTGTGCTTTATTGCAGAAAGCAAGCTCCCAGCTTGTTTTCTATTTTTTTTTCCTTTCTGACTTTTACACAAAATGCATGTGAAGTTTGACCATCTAGAGTTGTTTTAAGGTACCAAGTTTGCCCTACCTTTAGGCCTAATTTACAGGTGAGAATGATGGAATATTATTACAGTCAGCACGCAATTGCAAAACGTTTTGACTTGGAACATGAGAGAATAGTATTTTAAGTGAGTTTGTGGACACCATCTAACCCACCTTTTGTTGCTTGATACAGCCACTTGATGGAGGTGGGAGAGGATAGGCCACGCCATGTCCCCAAATGTATGGATTCATTTTATAAATATTAATACATATTTTAATTTTTGTTATTTTAATTAACATCTTAAATATAATAAAAATAATAAATTTTATAATAAAAAGTAAAAATTATTAATTTTTTATTATAAATATTATTAATCATATTTCATTTAAACTATTATTCGAAATATTCAAAATTAGTACACAAATATTTTTTTATTGAAATAAATTGATTCCAATAAGACTTTTTTAAAAAAATTTAAGAGTTTCATTAAAGTATGAGTAGTTATTAGTTTTATGAGCTCTGTACTCTTTTTTTAATATTAAAGATTGAGATTTCGAAAAATAAAAGTCGAAGATGAAGGAATAAGCTTTTTCTTATATTAATATCTTGTGATATTTATTCCTTGTAAGCCTTTTGTTTAACGGTGAGAGAATTTATCACATTGTGCTATACCCCTTTTTTTTTTTTTTGACCAAAATATAATGCTCTACCTGCAAGCTAGAGAATGCAGCAACTGCACAATTATACGTACGAACAACGGTAATTTGGAATTTGATATCGACATCTCAACGGATACCCTTTATTCTACATCAAGAATATTAGAATTTTCTCGCAAAAAGACGTTGGTCGAAGATGACAAAAGAAGCTTATGGAGGAGAGATGTGGAATAATTTCACTAGATCTCGTTCGCCTTTGATGTTAATAAATACAACATCCATACCACTCGTGTACTGTAATTAGTTATGGAGTTCAAATTTACGGTAAAAAATTATATATTCAAATCTTATCAAAATTAAATATGAAATTAAATTTACAATTTACTATTTCGTGTGAGATATGTTTATTGCGTGAACTTTTCGTTTCATGCACCATAGAAAACTTTACAACACCCTATTTTTAATGATTTTAAAAAGTAAAAAAATGAATCAAAAATTGAAAATACGTTTCTTCTCTCAACAAGCACAAAAATGGCTTTAAGCTTAAATTTGGATAATATCAACAATCTTTGTCGTCGTCAAACCCTGCGAAAATCATAAATTGGATCAGGGGCATATCAGTCAGTACGGAGTCAAATTCCGTTTCGATCAAAAAAAAAAAAAAGGAACACTGTGTCAAATTGTTGGATTTTTCACTCCAAATTCCTTCCAACTTCGTGCGTGGATCCGCCGTGTCTTTTTCGTTTTTTCGCTTGCATACGTCTGCCCCCAGAAAATAAGAGCTTCTGGACAGAATAACGATTTTCTTTTTAGTTTTTAGTATTACTAACCAAAGGCAAATCGTTAAATTAAATCTGTTCATAGTTTTATGCTGCTACTCATAAAAAGATTAATTAAATCTGTTCTAAGAGTTGATTAAGGCTTTTTTTTTTTTCTTCTTCATTTTTTAAATTCTTTTTTGACTTTTTTACTATTTGGTGTTTTCTTTCCCTCCTTTTTTTTTTTTTTTTTACCCCAAAGACTTACTTCTAACTGCTCCCCATTACACTAACGTTCACCCCTATTCCCACACCGTTTAATATGAGATTCATGATTTTTCGTATTGTCTGAAACAAGCTTTTAGGAGAACATTAATAACGATTTTTACAGGAGCGTAAGAGCTGTTTTGTCTGGAAGATGAGCGTTTGTCATCATTAATTACCCCCAGTTTTATGAACTCTAGAAATATTAATTATTAACATTTAATTAGTAATAAAATAATATAAATTATTGAATAATTAATAATTAAAAAAATAATAAATTATTAGATACTGTCTAATAAATTATATAATTATTTTATTATTATTTAAAATTAAACTGTATAATAAAGATTTATAAACTTATTCTTTTTAGTTTGTGTTCAATACAGTGTTGGCCTAACCTAAACGTCACATTAAACAAGAATATTTTTACTTTTAGATAAGTGCGTTTGAATACCAGAAACAAAAGGACGAGTGCGTTGGCTGCGACATTGTTAATTTAGGATAAGGCCAAATAGACGTGGGCTTTTAATATAAATCAAAAGTGGAGAGTTTGAGAACAAGTTGTTCGTAATCTTTTCGCATAGTTTATTGATTTAACATCCCAATTGTAACCCTACAAACGTCTGAATTGTGCTTAAGCAAGAACTATAAAGTGCCTGTAGCACAATGACAGGAGCATTAATATATTTGTCAGTTCCAAATTAGAATAACTGACACTCAAATTTCCCATCTTCGGGTGTTTATTCAGGAGGATTTGGCAAGTGAGTATTGGGTATTTGCTTTTTTTTTTTTTCTTCTTTTTGTCTTCTGAAAACAAAATTCATACCTTCCAGAGTGTCGTAGGGTCATTTTTACCCTTTTTTTTTTTTTTTTTTTTTTTACGAAATTTTGATATTTAAAAATAACATTAAACTTGATTAATTTGACTCAAATATCTATCAAATCTGTTATAAGAATGACTCTCTCAATTTCTTTTTTTATACACAAGACTTAAATTTAAAATTTTACGTAAAAAAAATTAAACTTTTTATTATTTAGAACTAACAGCTATTAATATCGAGTATTTTTTTTATTACATCAAAAAGTTATTACATTTTTAATGTCTATTCTATTCTTCCGAAATGCATAAAGTCAAGAATCTAGAGGTTGCTTCTTCCTTCTTTTTTTTTTTTTTTTTCCATTTTAAGGACACATCAGCAGCAATTTTTGACTGTTGATTTCATTGATTTGGTGCCGGAGTTGCCGGTTGCCGGCAGACGGCACTTGACAAACTTTTTAAGAAAAAACAAATGTCAATGAGATCACTTTTTTTAACCTTTTGTTCCTCTTAGATTTTTTCTGTGAAAATACTTGCAAAAACGTGGCAATATCGCGTTAATTATATAAGTCAACCTTACAATATCCTCTAGATCAAGTTTTAATAACGTCACTTACGATCTGTCTCGCTTCAGATCTACACCTTTTCGGTCATTTCCCACAATTTTTGCAGTTTTCACACAGCCACCAATGCCATATCATTCGCCGGCGAAGCCGTCTCCGTTTCTGCCTTTGCTGTCACCGTCGCAGTACCTACCGTCAGTGTGAGTGCCGGAGACCATGCCGTTGCAGTTACACTGTGATTGGCAATTTTCAGTGGAAAAGGAAAGGAAAATGGATGGAAAAAGATTTTCTATTCATTTTCTTTTCTATTCATTTTCTATCAATTCAAACAACTACCTTTTATTTTTTTTCTCACAAATTACTATTTATTTTCTTTTTCATCATTACTTTTTATCAATTATAACATCATCATTACAATACTATTTTCTATTACTTTTATTTTCTATTCACTTTCTACTCAAATTCTCACTATCCAATCACACCCTTAGAGTTTGTGCCATCGGCACTGGCCCCTGTGCTGCCGCCTCGACCAGAGCAATTGCCCACACCTCCTCCATCTCTGACCACGTCCTCGCCGCCGTTGACCACTATCTTCGCCTCTGGACTGGACAGGAAAAGCTTCGGTTGCTTTTATTTGAGTTTGGTGACTTACAATGCTTAAAAATCGTTGCGAGTATACTCAAACGATTTTTTATTGTAAGTTTATCAAAGTACAGTATATACTACTTTGGAAACCTTTCTCCGATCAAATTTGATCCGGTAGAATGTTTCGAACTCTATACTCATATAATTAATGATCAGTTTAACTATATATTATGTAAACTTTTTTATGCCGTTTTACTATCTCCCTCTAAACAAGTATTACTTAGATTATGGTTTGCGTTTAAAATTTTGGAATCACTTCTTGTGTAGCATAGCTGTTAACCTAACTTTGAACCTAAAAAAGTTAACCTGTTCTGTTCCATATAAATAAATTGCACCATGTTTGTTGTTCTGGTCTTTCCATTATTAGTGGAGTTGTTTGCATCAAAGAAACGAGTGATGCCTCTCAAGGCCAATTAAATTGCAAAAAAAATTAATTTACAAAATAAAAAATTAGGAGTCTCATATAAAAAATTTTAAAATAATATGTGTCGTTAATAATTTAATTTAAAAAATAAATAAATTATTAAATATCGGTAAATAAAACTTTGTTGTTACATTGGTTTTACTTAAACGAAATTATGTAATAATATTTTTAAGTAAATATGAATTGCGAGCTTAAAATTGGCATTCTCCTTAAGAATGCATTATTGGAATTATTCCACGAAAAGTTTTTTTTTTCGCAAAATTTAAATCTTGCACGAATGTCCTAAAATCGATCAAATTAAAGAGATCAATTAGTATGAGAATGAAAATTTATAGATAGTCTAATGATAAAAATGAATTTAACATTGTGCAAGTTTGACGTGTAATTTCAATTCTAACTATTTTAGATGCATTTCATATCTTGAAAAAAAAAGAGAATTTCACTAACTACAATTGGATAAAAATAAAAAAATGAAATATTTATCATTATGTACATTGTATTATTTTTCATTAATTTGAGGAAATTAAATATATCAATCAATCTTTTGGGTCTTAGCAAGCGACGGAGAAACAATGCTTCCTTTTGCGACCATTGACTTTGGAGTATATTTTTTCAATCTCTTCCTTTCTATATTCCAACAGCAATCAATAATCGTCAAAACAAAAAACAGCATTCAATAAATCTGTCTTTCACGGCCCACGAAATTGTCGGTTTTTCCACAATTCAACGTAGAAAAGCATGTTGGGTTTTTGAATTTGCACTATATTCTATGTCTTAAATAATCCTTGCCTGCCTATAGAAATCAGTTCGTACATATGTCAATAATCATCATAAGGTGGGCACCAACACATCAAAATTCCTGCATGAAAATATAAAGTTGATTTTATAGAAATAGGCACTTGAGTTATATGGTTGACTATTAGGATAACTCTTACAATTTGAAATCTAGTTTAAGACTAATGAGATTAATTCTTCTAAAATTTTATAGTCTTGACGCAGATAATCTGTCCTTCACCAAACTAGAATGATAGATTACTCGAAATGCACAAAATTGACTTGTAAACCATGTAAACACATAAAAACAAAAAAATGAACATGTGCACTAGAAATTGGCCAAGAGCTTACACTTCAATTTTTGGTCGACTGCCATTATTAAACCATTACTTAGTTAACCCATCTAGACATTTTTAGTTTGTATGGAACAAGTTTTGTTTAATGTAAATTCAAATCAACAATAATCTTTTCAAAAAAATAAAAAAAGGGTAAATCAACAATATGTGTCTAGAGCCTCTCTCTCTCTCTCTCTCTCTCTCTCTCTCTCTCTCACGTGTCTAAAACTCCTTTTAGTAGTCAGAAAAGGAAAAGGAGGTAAGAAGGTCTTTCCGGTCATCACAAAAATCGAATCAACGAAGAATACCCCCTTCATTTTCTTTTTAACAGAAAAAAAAAATAAAGCATCGTTATCCAGTAAGTAAATCATTGTCTGTGTGAGTAAAGATCGAGAATCATTCATTTCATCGTCATTCAATCTTCCTTTAAGAAAGAACCTGTCACTCAAGTATTGATAGTACTAAATGAGTCTTCCTTACACTCAACATTTGTGTTAACGAGTTTAAAACTTCAATATCATGTTATAACAACCTTATTCACTTTATAGGGAAAGCGATGACAAGACTCAAATTCAGACTAATGTTGAGAGAAATATACTAAATTGTTATTAAATTACCACCTTGAGTGATCCCTTTTGTTTGGTATGTGGGAAATTACAAGTAGAATGCACCTAAACTTAGGCAAAAATACGCACATTCTCATAGTTTGCCCTACTGGACAACAAAACCATCTCTCCCATTTGCAATATTATAGTTCTATCTGGCTTTTAGGTAAGTGGTTTTATGATCAATTTAAAATGTTTCTCATATTATATAGTATTGGTCTAAGATTTGTGATCCCCCAGCCTAAAAAAAAGGGCAGAATAATAAATCTCTCCCCATCATTTTAAAGAGTTTGTATTCCTTTAATTTATTCAAGAACAATTTTATTATGTTATATTTAAGAGTGTTTCAATTCAAACCCTCTATTTATTCTCGATGAAGCCTTACTTTTCGGAGAAACAAAAGAAAATCCCAATTTTTCTACATGACGGTGCATTTTTTTTGACGCGTAAAGTAAGATGAAGGCTTAATTTGACCAAAATGTCGGCCATGACTAACACGTATGCAAAATGGCTGCCTGGAATTGGTTAGATTTGGCTGGAAATGGATGGTCATGGCCGTTAGATTTTGGATTTTGGCTTCTCTGGTCATGGGTGCGTATCCATGGCTATTGGCGATGAACTAAGGGCAATATGCACAACTCGTCGAAATAGTTTGGGCACAAAAGGAGATTACTTAAGGTTGTTGTAGGGTTTCACTCTTTTTCTTCTTTTCGAAAATTCACTTTGAGACGACGAGGATGATCACATTTATCATTACTTTATAGTTGAGTCTTAGAATTTACTTAAACTGGCATGAGAATCCTAACTCCAACATGTATTGTGCGAACAAAATTTTCCTTTTCTTAATCTATTGCGGGCAGGCAGATTTAGTGGAGCATGCAACCCATTACCCCAAGGGCATTTTCCTTTTCTTTTTACAAGCTTTCCACCTTTCATCCCGAAAAAAAAAATCACAAAACGTGCTTCGGATTATGCATCGATGACATTTATACAACCAGATATTGTTCTTCATTATTATTATTTTTTTGCCTTTTCTAGTTTGTGTTATTTTCGGTTATTTTTTGTCAATGCCTACCAATCGAGGACTAGTTAGTTACAATAATTTTAGTAAAGTTCAGGACTTGATTAAAAATTTGATTGGAAAGGCACCATGAAGGTTCTCAAGTTTATATTGAATAAGTAATTTTCCGTTTGTTTAATAATATTCAAAATACTAACGTTTTTTTTTTTTCGTTTACCAGTTTTCTGAGCTTCCACAGCTGCTTTTTTTTTTTTTTTTTTAATAAAAGAAGAGTAAAATTATGAGGATGTGGGAATTATATGCCACGTGTCGACGCATTTGGATTTCTAGCGAATGAGTGAGCCCATGTTTTTGACGTGGAGGCCCAAGATTGCTCAGCTCAAGTGGGGAAGGCCTTGCAGTGTATCATTAACAGAAGGCCCAAGCCCAATTACGATCGCTTAAACCCTGAAAAAGAAAAGCAGCCACCACGTTCCATTAAACCCTAAGACCGTCTCAACGTTCCGAAATCGGAGAGGGAAGATGTCGGAGAGAGCAGCGTCGGACTCCGACGCGCCGGAGGAACTCCCATCGGAGCAGGTTGGTTTTTGAGAAAACCCACGTTGCAATGCTTCCTCAAAAAACTATCAGAATAAATTATGTCTTTTATTATTATTATTATTGTTATTATTTTTAAAAAATTCTCATTGTTATTATACTGTAATTTTCCAGGGAATCCTGCAGGATGAAGGAATAAGGAAAGTTCAGAAGGAGAACAAAGCTAGGTACCCACTTTGCTTATTTTTTTACTCTCAACAAGCTTTTCTGTAATCTGCAAGCCAATAGCTTTCCCCTTCCAGTTTCTCTTTTCATTCCTGTTATTATTGTTATTATTATTAGTGCCCAAGAAAGAGGCATGAGGAAATTCTTTGGACTTTGCATAGCAACTCTGAATTTATTTCTTCTGTTTTTTTGGAATCAAAAGATTGGGGCTTTTTGATTTTTTTTTTTTTTTTGGGTGCATCGGCAGAAGCAGAATAATTGGTTTTTGACCATGTGTTTGTTTTTGTATGTACACATATACAAGATGAGAGATTGGAGTCAACCTGGCTTTTTAGCTATTAGCTTATACTTGCTAATTTTTGTAATCTCTGAGGCAGTGGCAGTGAGCAACCCTTTCTTACAATTGAAAAAGGAATTAAAGTTAATCTTATAGAGGTGAAGAAACAAACATATAAAGTTTGGAGACCAGCCCTGCTTTAGCAAGAATTTTTCTTTTGTTTTTTGTTCCCTTCCTATGGATGAGAATAGAGTTTGTTCAATAAACAAAAAGCCAGTATCATCAATTTGAGTTGTTTTTTCTAACCTTTTGGTTGTCCCCACTTAGGGATGAGTTTAGAATTTTTTTTTTTTTTCTTTGACTCTAGTATAGGGCTGATTCTCTTACATTTTTTTTTATAATAAAAGATTAACTATTAGGCTCCACGATCTAGCATAACAAATTTTCAGAACTTTGTTAATTTTCTCTATTTAGAGTTGTTCGTGAGGGTAAGGAACGACGGAGATTGTGGGCAGAGAGGAAAACACCTAGGCCATCTAAGGGAAGTAAAACTGTCCAGGATGATCCAGGCACTGAACTGGGGAACGAGTCACTTGGAATTGGGGAAATGCTTCCAAATGACATCGTCCAATTACTTGCAGCTCGTGAGAAGTATGCACTCTCTCTCTCTCTCTCTCTCTCTCTCACACACACACACACACACACACACACACACACAAACACTCCCTGACATGTAAGTGCATATTTTCACTCTGCTGTGAGGTTATTTACACATAATGGGAATCCAGCCCTGGAGTCATTAGCCTATTTACAATCTCAATATCACAAACTCTTGTGCAAAACCTTTCCATAAGACTCTGTTACTGGATTCCCCCTAAGATTTTAACCTAAATGGCTTAATCGTGTTGCAGAAAAGTGTTCTCATCAGACTCTGAGGATGAGGAGTCAGAGCCAAAGCCTCGTCCACGAAAGAAAAGGCCTAAAAGCTCTGGGTATGATGTACTTATAAGGAGATTCCCATTTGATAACTTCTAGAACAGATTGGTTGTTAATGAATGGTGATTTGCAGGGTGGAGGCTGTTATTTTAAAGGATATATCTCCTCCTCCATGCTTACAGAATTCCTTGGAGTTCTTGAAGAAAAAGAAGATGCAGGTTTCAAGATCGTCAGCAGTTTTGAACAACTCAAACCAAGCACTTCGTCTGATTTCTAATTCTGGCTTGTTAAGTAAGAAATGACTGTCCACTATCAGACTAAGAGATTGAAAGCTGTTGTAACATTAATACTTACCCCTGTAGATGTCATTGAAATCTGGATAGTTAACTACAACACTACAAGCGGAATTTGCTATTGTCTTTCTTATGTTGCCTGCAGATCCACCTAAGAAACTTATGCTGTTACATGATATTATTTTTCATTGCTTTGGGCCTGACAAGGGAACAATTTTGCATTGGAGAGATTGAATTGTGGCCCTTCGTATTTGATGGATTGTACCGATGTGCATTATCAAAAATATTAGTAGCCCTTGTTGTCCCAGTAAAAGTTTATCCAAAGAATAGTGATATATAATACGAAGGTTTTTTTAACGTTTCTTTACTAATTAATTTTTTTTCTAACGTGGCAAAAAGTTTTTTATATTTTTATTTTTATTTTTTAAAAATTAAATTTTGAATGAAATGAATTTAGTGGTACTTTAAAATTTAAGAAATTTTAAGAAGTTTTGTGAAATTTTTTTTGTAACGATTTATCTTTATTCTTATCCAAATTAGCCTTGTTTGTTTAGCAAGTGGCAGACCAACAAGGCACTTGAACTATCGGGCTCTAGTAACATACCCGACTACTCTTCGACAATGCCAACTTCTTGCTGGATTGTTGGTATTCCTTTTTGGACTCGTATTGGTTAAATTGATGGCAATATGGACTAACAACAAAAGAAAAAAATAAAAAAGAACTCTTTTATACTCCACACGTGTGATGTATATTGGTGTTTCTTAGATTGGTGACTGAAATCATAGGTTGTTGCAGACATCCGGAGATACCGGTTAACTTTGATGCCTGATTCGGGATTCGAGATCGGAAAAAAAATAAGAGAAAGGTGAACATTAGAATAGATATGCGGTAAGTATGTAATAATTTGTATCATTTATTTAATTTTTATTTTTTAAATTCAATTCACTTAGTGCGATTTAATAATTTAAATTATTACATATTTATCATACACATTTATTTAAATGTGTCTCCATAACTTTTTTGTATAAGTTAAGAACGAAACCATTGGTAGAGAAAATGATGAAAAAGAGAGTTAGAGATGAGTTGAGACTTGCACATGTTAAAAAATAATTTTTTTCCTCAAATTTTTGAATTATTTCTGCTAAAGAAAAAAAAAAAAAAAGACCCTTTTTTCAAAAAAAAAATAATAATAGTCTTCTCTTTCCTAACTCACGTCCGTCAACTCGCTCAAAGCTCTCCTGTCATAATTTTTCTGACTACTAACCTCTTCTCTTTTGCTAAAGGACACAAGTTCTATTACCCGAGGCATACATTGATGCACAGTCGTTAACATGTAGAAGAAGCAAGACGAAATAAAGAAGAAAGAGTTGAGGCAACAAACGATTCTGACCCAAGTATGCTGAATAATTCAGTCAAGAAATAATCATGAACATCAATTTTTTTCAATTTGATGGAACCAGAAGATCGATCTTAACGATAGAAATAATAGCGAGGGGAACCAAATGTAATAAAGAAGAGAAATGGAAACCGTGCTATATAAAATGTTTTCCTCTTCAAATTTAGTTACAATATGGCCCATCGAGCAAAGCTAAAATTAAAGCTATAGAGATAATAAAGCGTTTGATAAACTTCCGCTAAGTTGACTATCAGCAAGTTCAAGGACAGGAGAAGGCATCCTCCGGGTCCAGCCACTTCTGGTGGTTGTTGCCACCAGGTGACAGAGCCTGCAAAGCATTTTGTATCTTGTTTAAGCTTCTGCGGTGGCGGATCCGCTTGAGGATAACTTGTTTGTCTATGGACTTGGAGGGGTTGTCTTGAGCTGTTGTTTTTAGGTGCAGCTGGCTGCTAACTGTTCCAAATTTTTGGCTTTCTCTAGCTTCCAGATAGTTCAGATTCAACTTGTTTTCAGCATCTGGCAAGGACTGCTGGGCTTCAGAAACCATGAAGGCCATTGTTTTTTTAAATTTTTGGGTTGAGAAGTGGGGTGTTGAACATGGAGATAATGAAGGGTGTGATCGACAAATAAAGTCTCATTTTATAAGGTAAAGTTTCCAGTGGGATCCTCTTTGCATTTTGTTTGGTGGTATTCCTATACTGTGGGTTTTCCAGAGATTGATCATTTTTCTTGATTTCCATTGCCTCGGGATTGTACTTGAAAATGGAAAGTTTGGAATATTTAGTTTGCCTTAAAAGACATAGTTATCTGACTCGACTCGATTTAATCGGTTCAATTGAAAATTTAGTAACTCTAATATTAGATTGGATTTAGTCACATAATCAAATTAGAAAACATATGAATTGGTAAAAACTCAGTTAAATTTAGCCAAACCCTGTTAAATCTGATGATTCAGTAAAACTGAAACCTGATTGAGTTTTTACTAATTCAAAAAATTATATTTTTTTAATTTAAAAATATTAAATTTTTTTTATCTACTTTTTTTTGGCACTTGTGTTATAATAGTTTGATGTTCATTTCAATTATTAATAAATTAATATCTATTTAGTATCATAAATTTGTGATTTGATTTTTTTTTTCATACTCTTTAGTCATTAGGATTTATAGATTGATTTTGAATTCTTAGAAGATACACATTCTATGGGTAAAAATGAATATATTAAATTAATATTAATTGAATAAAAAATACATATTAAAATTTAAAATAAAATCAGAGACAAGTATTTCGAATATTATTTAATGAATAAAAATAAATATATTAGATTACAAGAATAATGTATAGTTCTAATTTTTTTATATTTTAAGATTAAACTTTTTTATTTATTGTATTTCATGTGATATAAATATTTTATTAAATTTATTATTATTATTATTAGTATATTTTTAATTATTTATGTGATTCAACTAGTGATCCAATAGTTGAACTTATGACCCGATAGCCCGTACTTCTTGGCCGAATAATTGGTCGGACCGAATCTGATAATTATACTTCAAGGGAAACGTATTTTATAAAATTTTAGAAATTTCACTGTATAGTTTAATTTTAAGTAATAATAAATTAATTTTATAATTTATTTAATAATATTTAATAATTTAGGTCATCTAATTGCTCGTATAACTCTATTACTACCTAAGTATTTTTATTGATACGATATTATTACCTATTAGTGCATAAATATATTTTTTTAATAACTATTACTACATAAATATTGTTAGCTTGTATTTCCCAAAATTTTATTGAAAGCGCTATTGATCACATGCAATCTTATTGATTGTGTGTCCTATCACTAAGCTTCTCCTGCTTATTGGCAATCATGCTGGCCTTAAAGTTTAAAATAGAAAAAAGTAACAATTATTGTGAAGGCTTTGTACTGAATTCTTACTGGAGCGCCCAGTTTAATCCAAGGGCGTGGTTCCCATCATTATATATACATTCATTTAAAATTTGAAAGAGAATTTATGAACGGTGATTTGGTATATTTTCATACAGACAATCCTCTTAATCAAAGATGTTGGGTGTCCTAGTCCTAATACCATAGTTGAAAGATTTAGTGACAAGTTAGGTACCAAGTCTACCATTCGGTAATTATTGATTTGGCTGTTGCAAAACTTTGTTCGGACACATCAGTTCTATGATAATAAACTCTATCTACGAGAAAAGTTGAATGAAAATATTAACAAATGATCTATAATCTCAATTTATAGATGTAATAACTTATATACTGATAATAAACTTTTTTTATTGAAAAAAAGAAAGAATTTATTGGAGGCGACGGAATTATACCATGCCTTACGAAGCATAAGAAAAAGAGTTGTACTCAATGGGTGAGTGAGACCTATAACTTGCAAGATTCTTTATTAGCTCAACCCTGATGCCATTTTTTCTGAAGTTTAGTTCATTGTTTTTCAGCTAAACATTTTCCAAAACGTTGAACCTACAAGATTTTGTGAATTTCAACTTACGAAGATTACTTAACGAAAGAATTGATGTGCCGCGGGTTTTGGCGCCTTATTTGGTCCCTTATCTTTTGGTACGTCGTTTTTTCGGCCATTTCAATGTGACAAATTTAACACGGTCCCCAAAAGGTCGTGAAACGTTGGGAGCTGAACGGTGGGCAGGTCAGCAGTTTCAAAGACAAACCGGGTGCTTTTCAGCCCTCAACGTTTGGTCGGCCTTCTTTCTGGTCCCTGCTCTTGTTTCTAAAAGAACACTTGAAAAATAAAGCAGCTTGCGCCACTAGTATTTTGTGATCAAGGTTTTCAAAACTAATAAAAAGACCGTTAGTTTTCCAAACGCTGGCAGTTCAATAATACTAATGCCAAATGTTGGAAAGGGCGAAATGCATAGACTCTGGCTATTCACCATCACGTTTGTCTATAAAACTCAGCAGATAACCACTGACAATTCTTCGTGCTACCGGATTGGGAATGAAACGACATAGCCTGCCATCAACATATGCTAGAATGCCTGATAATACAAACTTGCTAATGCCCCACTTCCATCTAAACTTCACCCTCTGCTCCTGTTCAGTTCGTTCTGCAGGGATCATTGCTTTGCGTTCCTCGCCATCTGGTTTTCTTCTCCAGTTGATGTTGCCCACCAGCTTACTGGTATGCTTTCGCAGCATACGAATTGCGTAGCTCACCAATAGATGTTCACACAATGTCATCAGCGTTGGTCCGATTTTCCAGTCCTGTGCAAACAATCCTCAGGTTTTAGTTTTTCATTTCAGCAACTGATTAAATAATTTTCACGCGAAAAGATTTGGCTCAAAGTAACCAGAATAATGTGGGAGCAACTTAGCATGAGACTCTAGCGAGAAAATCACCCAAATAATAAGAAGAAATTACCAAAATGTGCAATAACAGCATAATCCAATACATGTCCTTAACAGCGCACACATTTGCAATCACTGCCAAATCCATATTTGACGACATAGATGCCAGTGAAAAGAAGGAAGATAGAACACAGAATCCAGAGGCACTTACACTTTCTCCTTTAAGATGGCGCAAGGAGCGAGAAGACATTGAAGGATCTCCTGTTAATAATCCCTTGCTTACAAGGAATCCCTTCACACGATCGAGGATCTCATCTATTAGTACACTGTTTGGAGGCAAATTTTTTAGGAGAACCTACATGCATAATAATGCAAGTAAACACCAATGGACCAAAAAGATAACTTTTTCCAAAAATCCAGTGAGACATGTACCTAGTATCAGAAAATGTCCTGCAAAAATTTCAAGCCTATAATTTCTCAGTTACAAGGAAAAAACAAGGAAAAATGATTAAACAAGCTGAATATCCACTATTAGGAAAGATTTATTACATGGTAAGCCGTGATTAACTGTATGATATCACTTTAACAACTTTCATGGAAAAGTTGCACAAGGCATAGCACACTTCCACACCCCAGTCACCAGAAATAGGTGAGTATCACTCAGAGGATTGAACAGGTACTTTTCTGGATCTAGTTATTTTTACAAGATAAATATGATCTCCCCAATAGTTACCTGATCATCAATGACTCTGACCCTTAAATATTCCTGTCTGTACATTGTGTCCAGCATGGCTTGCAGGTATCCTTCAATATATAGCTGCACCAGCTCAAAATTGCAACTGGTTACCAGTTAAATAGAAGAAAGAATCTACATGCCCAATAAGCAACCATAAAACGGAACGGAATAAGACGATCTCAAATGCCCAATATCCAACCATGCAAGCCATAGAAACAGACGCTACTTGGTTTGGTCACTCCAAAGCCGCTAGGTCCAGCCTTTTTCACTTGTTCAGAATCTATCTACTGTGTCAATATGTGACTGGTTTTGGAAGTGAAGAGTAAACATGTGACCAAAGTAGTTCGATTATCTCATCGTTCAAGAATAAAGGCATACAAAAGAAAAGAAACAGATTAGTTTATTGCCAGATACAAGTCAATGATAGGCACCTCATCAATGCCAGGACTTCGATCAAGCTTCACCTTCCTATCTGGGCCACCTTCCATCAAAGCAGTCCCCAGCAATGACGGTTCCATAGCCAATTTTAGTATCCCTTGGTGAAAACCACTCACCTTAATATAACAGGAGGCATCAATGATTAACTAGTTAATGGAAGAAGAAACATATAGAAGTAACAGGACACAAGAAAATATTCGCAAAAGGAAGATGACCACTACCATTCCATCAAAACCACTAGTTTCTGCTCCATTCAGGACAGAATCTGATATTTCAGTGACAGCAGCAAACAGCACATTCGATCCAGCCACTTTCAACTGTAAATCACCACGTGATGATAGCATTGCAAGTGCCATGGAAACTACAATCATAACTTAAAAACACAGGACATACAGTTTTTCCTAGGTCACCAAAGTAGCGTTTTGTCCCTGAAAATCCTTTTCCATTGATAGATTTACTGATAAACTTGAGGGTTCCTGTACCCAGAAAAAAGACCAAAATCTACCCATCAGAACCAAAGAAATCCACCACAGTTGTACATGCAATGTTATGCATCCCAACAAAAAGTTGGACACAGAAATGCCCATACCTACACCAGAAGAGTTCATATAAACACACAGCAAGACAGAAAACAAAAACCACCATCGTATTATATACCTATATATAAAATCAGCAACATCAACACCAAAATTCCAGATGAGTTTCTCTCGAACTTCTAGTGTACACTTTATGCCAACATAAAGCAACATAAAAGATAATAGATTGGCTAAACTACATTTCTTCCATTCAGTTTGAACTGTCTATACTAGCTGAACCATCATCTCTAAAACAGCAGTCTGTCACCATATTTCAACGACTGCCAAGGACAGAGCACAGACTATGATAAGGGACTGGATATCAGGTAAACAAAAGGCCAAAAGGCATTCAAAGCAGGACCTAGCATTATTCCTTATATTTTTACACGTGTGAACCGACCAGCAAGTTTCTCCCATTGTCCGAAGTACATAAGTTAGTCAAGGTTGTGAACCACAGAGTAGAGAGCTAGTCTTAATTAGCGAAAAAAGTACACAGACTACCTAACGTGAAACCTGGAAGATTAACCAACCCCCGGGAAGGATCAAAGAAGACATCAAGAGAGGATGAAGCCAAATCATCGAATATGGAAGCAAAAGCTGGTGGAAGCAAGGGGCTTCCCTTTGCAATGTAGATGGCCCTCATTGCGTACCTGATTACAGAGTCAATTTTATGCTGCATACAAGTAAATACACAATAGGGAAACCACAAAGAAGGCAAATTGGCCCACCATGAATAATGTTGTGCACATCTGATGAGCAATTCACGCATGGTTATTAAAGCATGAGTAACCAGGATTCCATTGAGTTCCACAACCATGTTTTTTATTGGAGGAACCTACAGAAGTCCAAAAAATAACCCAAACAAATGACGAATTCTGCAACAAAATGAGGTTCAAAAGTAGAGATATAACATTTCACAAGTGCTGAAGAAAAATGTTGCACCTTTATGACACTATGCAGTAATGTCCTTAAAGTCTCCTGGGTTGAGTTATAACTTGAGTATGAGTCCCCAGGAAGAAAGTTAGAAACTATCTATATGACACACGTTAACACAGATACAATAAGCCAAATAACGTAAGTGGTCACATTTACCAAGACATCATGAATTAATGGACTATAAGCGCCAAACCTTTATTGGGTGGACCTCAAAGTGATCAAAGTAGTACTGCTGACTTGGAGCACTCGAGTCACTGAGAGATGTTCGCCAAAAGGAAGCAACTTTCATTAAGGTCTCCTCGTCAATATTTACATCAATAGGCTGTGCACATTGAGACATGAGAGTTAAAGCTACTGCAGGCAGCACATGCATGAACGTTTTACTAAACAAGAAGCATACAGAAACAAAGGCAATGAAGCCAGCAAAAAATCTAGAATTGCACACTGCCAGCTTGTAAATACCTGCAGAACAATGGAAGAGTGTTTAACTTGCCTAACATTGGAGCTAGTTGCAAGTAGGACAAAGACAATTTTGATTGTTGGAGCATTGGATTCACTTAAGTCTAGTTGATGTCTTCGAAGCATTGCTGCAAAGGGAGCACCTGCCCACTTCTCGTCGATACTTAGAAACTGCGTGGATTTAAAAACAAAAATATTCAGATTTAGGTTTTACAGATGCACTAGGAAATTATTATTATTATCAAACCTTCTAGAATCAGAAAGTCACGTTTGTACCAATTCTATTACCTGAACATTGAGCTGGCTGTACTTCTGTTGATTAGTAAACACTGAGTCCAAACTGACATTTGCAAGCCGCGCAGCTATAACTGGTGTATAAGTTGCTTCTCCATCCCCATCTGAATCCTTCAGAAATTAACAAAATCAGCAAAAGAAATTGTTCCATCAGGATGCATGGTGCCATTCTCTAACAAGATATTGCTATAAAGCTCTAATCCACAACATAATGAACATTGAAGTAGGCAATAGACTTTAATAATAAAAGACAAACCAAATACATTGGGAACCAAGAGTTCAACAATGAAAACTTCTACGAGAAAATATGTTCTGCAAATTGAACTTATTGTGCTTGGAACAAACACCATAGACATTGGAAAAGTAAATATCACCAACTGACGAAATATTCATTGATACTGACCTGTTTTCCGTGTTCCAGCAAGTGGATAGCAAAGTGAAATAATTTTAATTGAATTTTTGCGTGAGTATGAGAAAAGATATCTTCTTCATGACTATCAGAAGGCCCACATATTCGTAGAACTCGTGTGAGACCCTCTGCATACACCTCATACCCCACATTTACAATCTCCTCCATCCTGTTTAAGTAATTAATATAAGTTTGTTTATCTCCAGGTTTTCTGTCCACAAGTGAGCGAGAAGCCAATCCTCTCTGGTGTTTTGGTTTAAGAAAAGGTTTCCAAGCTCGCACTTTATCTAAATTAATTTCACGTAATAGGTGCATATCTACAAGAAAAGAGTAAGATCAGCCACTATATTCAGTAAGGTGCCACTGATTCAAAAGGTGAATATAAGTAGAAAATGATTACCACTGATGAGCACAACCAGTTTATGCGGAAGAGTCAAATCATCCCAGACATAATGAGTACTACCTCCAGACCTTAGAAACTCTTGCTCAGATGAATCCTGGAAAATATCCAACGATACTCAAAAATAATCAACACAAAGAAATTTATCAATAACGACTTTATTACAATTGATTGATGATAATTGAGAAGCAGCAAAACCTTCTGATAGAAAGTCACAGATGTATCTCGCAAGTGATTCTCAATTCGATATGGTAGATTAATATTTGAAGGTTTGTGAAAATGCACACAAAGTGTAGAGCCTTCTTCTACAACGTGAACAGAAGCAAATTCTGTTGCATTATTGTCTAGTTCTTGCACTTGACTTTCTTGTCTTCTGAATTTTAGGAAAAAGCGTCCTAGAGAGGCAATACACACTGGTCCTGACCAGCTCAATTCAGAATCATTTGGACGAAACTGGATATATATCTGTGAATTTCCCGTATCATTCCTATGCTTTCTAATTATATTTTCAAATAAACTGAGTTCCCTGCTCCTGCCAATTCCACTTTGCAGCTGTAGAGGTGCTCTCTGTTTACCATTAATGCATATGATGCCTGCAGTTTCATCCTTTCCACAAGAGACAAAAGAACAGTGGAAGAAAAAAGTAAGAGTGCAAGTCATAAAAATTTACCAAATATTTAATATGGGTGCAGAATTTGTTCATTGAGAGCAGACCTCCAAATAACACTGACGGACAATGATCCTTTCTCCTGACTCATTAAACACTACATGCCGTGGGACCATAGTTACTGTTTGTGATAAAGACTCTGCCTGACCAGCAGATGGTCCCACAGAAACTCCGAACTTCATGACATAATTGGATCCCGGTTCTTTAATTTCCAAGCTTACTTCTGTGAGGCCTGATAAAGCATCCAAATTTAGCAGTGCTTCAGATGCATGGTACTTCAAAATTTTGAACCGCATCTTGTGGGATCTGATAACAAATTTGTCAGGAATGTGTATGACAACCTGAATCTAAATGTTGCATCTTATTTTCCATAAAAAGTTAAAAGGGATGCATTTTGCGCAGCTATATGGAACTCTTAATAATTCTACTTACTTTAAAAACCAAGATCTAACTGAACTTGGGGGAGAAAATAGACCCAACTCCGGAGGAATGCTGGAACCAAACTTCTCAATCTCATCTCTGCAAACATATACCATGATCAATGTTGGAGTATAAGATATAGAAATCTCATATTGGAAAAGAAGAAATGAGTAAATCAACATATAAGTGCGGTGAGAAGACTCATAACCTAAGCGTTAAGGTTTTAGGTAAGATGTGATATCCAAAAGCCTATTTAGTATTGCTTACTTTATTTCCTCTTGTGATCCATCTAAGTTATTGGGCTCTACGCCTCCGCAGATCTTTACATAGTATTAGAACCTAATCTTGCTGCCCCTCACATTTAATGGCGAACTAGAGCTAGCCCAGATTAGCTGGGTCCAACATAGGAGAATTGGACTTTCGTTGCTTGTTCACGCTTCCAGCACAAGCGAGCTGGGCTCAACGCAGGTGAGTTGAGCTTTCGCGTGAGGGGGCGTGTTGGAGAATAAGATATATAATCTTATATTAGAAAAGAATGAAAGAGTAAATCAACATATAAATGCGGTGAGAAGACTCATAACCTAAACCTTAAAGTTTTAGGTAAGATGTGGTGTCCCAAAAGCCCATTTAGTGTTGCTTACTTCTTCTCTCTTGTGATCCATTTAAGTTATTGGGCCCTACGCTTCTGCAAATCTTTACAAATAACATGAAGGATAGTACTTATCAAGTTGATTCAACATCAGGAATGTATCGCAGATTCAGTACCTAGTTAGAGGCTTCTCATTGGACGAGAAGAAATATAGGTAAAAGTCAGTGTCATTCTTCAAGGAATATGGTGTAAGTATGGCAGCCTGCAAAGAGGATTCAGTTCAGAAAAATGAAGCAACAATTAAGTGTCCAAGTCAGAGTTCCAACCTATGAGGCAATACTGCACCTAGATACATGATGTAAACAAAGTTCATGACGAAATTACGTAGTACCTCTAATACACCTCTGAGCCCACGAGACAACCTTAGAGATGAAAAATATTTTCCACCACCAAAATCCAGATCAACTTCCAAACATTTTACATTATTTTTGTTCTTAAGCAGCTTCTTGACCCAATCACCAATGTTGACTGTTTTGCAGCATGACTTCCAAGCAGTTAGAGTAACAGTGATGTAAATTGAGGCTGGATTAGCATAAAAATCAACAGTTGATCCACACGGTATAGTTGCCTGCTTCCCAATAATGCCACCATCAAGCGTTATACACTTATCTGCACCATGCAGTAAATTATAAGTGGTAAGGTTGTGAAAAACTAACACCATAATTCCAGAGAATTTCATGTTCTGACCTGTCTCTGTTAAAAGCACACATATTTCTGAGTGCAATAAGTTGGACACGTGCACCGTTGGGAGAAGAAAAATTTCTCTTTGCTCCAGCAATGCCACCGCTGAATTTCTATTTTCAGAACCATTATAAGACTTATCAGGTTCTGAAATAGCCACATTCCTACTAGCAGTCTGAATCAGAAAATGCAGGTCAGTGACATCTTTGTCCTCAGATTTGACACGACAATACGCAGTGTCAAAGGAAAATTTAACCAATTCAACAGATAAAGCCCTGCGGACTTGGTAGCTTAGTTTATCAAAAATTCCAGAAAGACGAACAGCCTTTCCGCCCTTAAGCTCATCTGACCATGCCACTGAAACTGTACTCGGAGAATCTATCAGTCCATCTGTAATCTCAGGTCTGAAAGAAAAATAGAAGTTACCTGCAATGTCAATTAACAAAGGCATAAATTTCAAGAAATTTATCAGAAAAACAACCTTCCAATACAGAAAAAACGATGACAACAATAAAAAGCTCTAATCCCACATTTAATCGGGGTCAGGATACATGAATTTTTCCTTGTCATCTGTTCTATTCCTTCCTAACTTTGCTTAAGTTGCCCTCTCCTTCTTCTCTCATTATCCACCTAGACCTAGTCAACTCCTCTTGATTTAATTATTTCTGGGTGCACACTGGACATGTCCAAACGAAGCAAATGCCACTCCCTCAGCTTGTCTCAAATGGTTACACCTACTTACTGTTGAAGCAAAACTCTTTGATGTGCAGATGTAGCTTTGTGGGGTAAGGACCAATCTCTCTCATGCTAGACATTCTTCCCAAACGTTTGCACAGACAAGCTCCAATCTCTCTCATGCTATCTTATGTTCTGATATCAAAGGAGTGGCACTTGCAACCCTTAATTTCAGCAAAAGTTATTTTTTATATCATTTTAAATCCTAAAAGCATAGATTAAAATTATTTGAAAAATGATTTAATTCTGAATGACATAAAAGTACTCGTACCAGAGGTCTCCAAGGGTCAATAGACGCGGTATATAAAGAGAGTAGAAAAAAAAAATTAGGAATCCACCTAATTTCTTATACGGTCCTTCTCATATTGGCAATAAATCCATCTACCTTCTTAGGAGGAAGAGTATGGAAAATATAACATCGCTGTAACTTAGATAAAACCTAATCATTGCAATCCTCAATCATGGGAAAACCTCAATAGGAGAACCATGCCATCCTCAATCACTCTAGTAGGAAAACCTAATCATGGGAAATGTAAGCAATTATTTATTGACATCGTTTTGATATTAAGAAGGATACCGAAGAATTGATAAGAGCAAAAAAGATTCATAAGAGATATATAATCATTGCAATAGGAACTGGGTCTGAAATCTTGGAATTCAGTTTATTAAATATTCAGTCGGGAATGCATACCAACACTCAAAGACATTAGAGCCTTCTTTAATCCACCAGCCATATTTATTGCATCAAATGTTGCCATCGAATCATCAATTGAATCTCCCTTCTTCAGTAGCACAGAAGCAAATTCATCTTCATTTTGTTGAGGGCGTCGAAATCGTAGCTCCATGGAGAATTCAGTTTCATTATGTATTTTTAATAAAGGAGATATCACAAGCGACAAACCATCCTATATAATTAATCAGAAAAGGAAAACATTAAGAAACACAATGAGCATATGTTAGGACTTCATAAAAATCAAGGGGTCCTTGGAAAAAGAATACCTCAGTTTTCCTTGAGATGTCAACGACAATAAATGGCCCTGGGTAAGTTCTAGAGTCTGCTCAAGGATAAAAAAGGGTATAGCTCAACCAACAAGTAATTCATATGATATCAATTTGTGGAAGTCCTCTACACCAAATAATGTAGGAAACAGCATAAAAACTTCAAAGTCGATAATTCAAATGCTCAAATTTCCTGTTGAGAACATATAAAAAAACTACCAAACATATATAATACTATAGCAACACTGGCTATTGCTTATGTTGCATCAGTCCACAAAATTTCTTCCAACATCAAGAAATTCAGCAAAGTTGTCTGTATCCCATAATTTCCTATAACTAGCTAATTGAGACAAAAATTTGTTATCATGAATACCAGAAAGTGCCAGCATTAAAGAGTTCAGGGTTTGCCGTAATGTCCAAATAGTCATCATATGAATAACGAGTCTCTAATGCTTACCTTGCAGCGAAATTATACGTGTTCGCCAAGCAAATGCTTTTGGTTTTATAAGTGAAAGATGCAGTGAAGAAGTTGCCAAAGGTCCAAGATTCGAAAGTTGGATTGTAACGGTTGATGCACCTTCAGGTTGCTGATTTGCAAGTACTGGGTGCCTTCAAAACAAGTGAAAAAAAAGGATTATTAATCAATGAAATGCTAATCTCAAGACGTAAGTGTAACAAGTAGTTGCCTGTTTATAATTTCTTCAACAACCAATGCACATGGCATAACACAATTACCAAATAATTTTGAGTTTATTACATTATTCCAACTTCCAACAATAAGAAAAACTTCATCCACAGTAAAAGCAGAACACGTAGCGCAGAGAAAATTTTACTAAATTTGGTGAGAGTGAAAATCTACCCTGTAAGACAATCTAATTCTATCTGCTTCAAACTCCTTTTTCGTAACCCAGAGTTTGTGAAACTTCAAATCAATCAGGGTAGAGAATATAAGTTCTTCATTAACAATAAAAACGAATAGAATGGCACCACGTATACAATGTCTTTACAAGCTAAGGTTGAAACAAGACAACCACTTAGCTTATCTTCCAGATTTTATCAAGCCTGATAAAAAGATAAGAATAACCAAAGAAGGAGAAAATAACAGAAGAAAAACTGAAGACATCCATCAAAACTAAGAGAAATAATTTTGAATGAGTTACCTTAGGAATACGGAAGCAGCTTGTTTTCCAGCTATTGTCACACCTTTCTTATCAAAGAACTCACAGATAAGGTTTAAACTTGACAGGTTTTCAACCTAGACAGTTCATTATAGGACAGAATAAAAACTTTACTGATAAGAAAAAAAATAAAAAAATGGCATGCACAACATAGGATGGAAGGGAAGATTCTTCAAATGGACCAAAGACACGAGAATTACAAACCTGGCAACAATTGGCAAAAATCATTGAGTTTCGCACTGAAAAGGGACCAGCCAAATTTAATTTACCAACGACAAAGAGAAGTATGTCCAAGGAGAGCTCAGTCAGTGATATGTCCAACTGCCCATGCACGATAACAAATTTTTTAGTCTTCAATCAACAAGGAAAAGAGAAGTTGTTTGTAAAGCAGTCATCTAAAGTATACTTGCTCCAACCTCTTTAGTTCTACAATAAATATGAATTGGCACCATATGCTGAGGGGTTTTTGAAACCCTGGTTTCCAAAGTTTTACGGTAGAATGCACATACATCTACAGGGCGAAGAAGTTCTCTCCTAGATGCAATAAAGAGAAGCCAAATTAGTGAAAACTTGCCAAATGGAATATGATACTGTGCAAAGGCGAGGACTAACGACTTCGCATTTCTAGTATTATTTCTTCCAAAGATGTACTAACCACAAATTTCTCTGGGCTTCAAAGTAATTAAGTGAGACAGTTGATTTGCCCATCACCCTTGCTTTATAAGGTAGAACCTGTACATCCAGCTGGCTATTACTAATGCAACCATGAAGAAGAGGAAACCTGTCCTTTGAATCCGGAAGCTCATGAATCACGGTCAAACCAATATTATCAACTCCAATTTGAATGCAGGGGAAGAGTCCACTATTCTTAGAATTTTGATCCTTATCCATTTTTTCAGTAGGTCCCACATTTTCCCAAGAAGGCTTCAAAGAGCGTCCATCCAATATTGCAAATCCATGAGCCACGGCAAAGTCATGGAACACTTTAAACTTGAAAGGATTTCCAGGTTTCTTGACAAACTCTGGAATCCCATCAACAAAAGCAACACCAGAATCATTTTTCTCATTGACCAGGTAAAAGGCACCTTTAACCAATTTATTGCATGGCTCCCAATCAATGTCACCCTTATAATTCTCAGTCTCACAAGAAAGTGCTGTCCAGAGTGACCTTCCACTGTCATTATTGCTGGAAATGTCTACAAAAGCTGCGCCTGGACGATAATTCAGCCGCAGTGGTTCACCAGACTCATCTTTGGCATGCAAAGACATCAAGCTGAACCACAAAACTGATGACTTCCAGATCCTCTGTTTGTGGTGCTCGACCTGCAAACACACTTTAGCTGAGGTTATAGAGTACATGATGTGGCTAGAAAAAGAAAAGAAATAAAGGATCTAGCCAATTCAATCATAAAACTAGCGAATTCAACTAAAAATAGAGACAAAAAATCAACAATTGCAAATAAGCTAAGAGTTCAAACACAGTAACCCAAACTAACAAGAGAAATATGTGGGATATCTAACCAATGAGTGGCCCACAATGCAGAAGAAGGGTATCCGACTACCTCGAAATGTGGAGACACTAGAATTGCAGCTAGACACATAAGATACTAGTACTAATTGACAGCAGCTAAAAAGTTGGAAAAGCATATTTAAGAGTAATTTCTTACTCTGAAAAGAGCCTTTTCTCTAAGAAGAGAATAATGAATAGCACCAACAACATTATACTTATTTTCTCCTCCTTCGACACCAAAATACATGTGCTGATGTATGTCCTTAACTGCAACAACTGCACCTACACAATTCATGCAAAAAATTTAGTTCAAGATTTGCCAACAGGAAATTTGAAATGAAAGGGCCAAAATTTACCATTGGGAACCATATCTTCAAAACTTCTATCAGTTACTTCATCGCTTGACTGGTACCTTTGTTTAGGATCAATGGTTGCCTTCTTTTCGTATACAGTAGAGAAGGATGAAGCAATGGTTGAAATCATCTGAACAGATAGGCAAGTACAGTTAGATACCAAAAATAATGTACAAGAAAGCCTTCCACAGCGGCATTGAAAAAACCCAGTAGAATGAAACATATAATGCTTCATATGTGCATTGAAAACTTCAACAAAAAGAGAAGAAATAAAAAATACTCACTTTTAATTCAGATAGAGAAATTGTCATATCAAAACCCAAAATAGAACCACTGCCAACCCAAACTTGATTCCAGGGCAGGGGACTGTTTTTAGGCTTCTCAACTGATAAAGAAGCGACTAAATGCTTCATTATATAGTTTTGATGACTTATATGAGCTCCATTTGTACGCTGAATTTCCGCATCAGAATTTCCCAGAAAGGGACGGGATGAGGATTCAGATGGCACGAGGGAAGAAAAATGAGGAATTTGATTCTCACTTTCCACATATTCTTGAAGGACCTGAATAAAAATAGAAATACGAGAAAGATCAATTCTGAATTTCTTCAGCATACTTGCAGATTCAAGTTTTGCATGGACATCAACCTCTAGGACAAGTTCCTGGAAATAACCTGCATAAATGGACTGATTTTTTATAAGCAGAAGATCTCAGCCAAAAGAATGTCAACAAGGATATTTACCAGACTCATCTTCAATGACAAGAACAAAAGAGAACCGAGACACATCGATGTCAGATGCTTTGGGCAGTTTCCATTTCCTACGTTGAATCTCTTGGGCCTTGCATTCAGCATCTTCAAAAGATTTATCCGATGATCTTACATTTGATAGACGATCCGCAATGCAATCAAGATATGCAGCAAAACAACGAGCAAACGTCACCAAAGCTATTGTTTCAAGCAACAAAAGGCCACCCTGTACAATAGCAATAATTCTTACTCTAACTGATTAAAGGGAAAAGAGGATGCAAACTCTACAAATTCAGAATTCAGACATCAGAAAATGAGAGAAATTTAAAGTCATTGTTCACCATCAGCAACAATCTTAGATAAAAGGCACACCAGAATTCATTGTTCCAACAAGCAAAGCAACGGCATTGCAAAAGATTGTGGGAATCAATTCCTTTGTAGTTTAAGATTGGCACCTGCATTTTCCAACAGATTTTCTGTAGATTTCCTTCAACAGAAAGAAATGATGTAAGCTCATTGGATTGATGTGCTCCAACTAGAACGTTCTTTGCTGAGCACCTTGCCATGTAAATTCCACTGAGTGTGGCACTGATGAGAACCCAGTGACTTGCAGGTAAAGATAAACCCATCTTCTGAAAAAATGTACTATTTGACAGTTTAGACTCCGTTATCTGATGGGAATTCTTCACGGTACTTGACGAACTAGAAGAATTATCAAATGGTTTATCTGAACTGTTGCAACATCCACGCAACCATAAAGTAAATGTGCAACTGGAAAGAGAGATTTCATATAGCCAATTATGACATTTTTGCCGTAAGTCCTCAATTGTCAAATGACAGAAGCTTTTCCCAATGTGATTCTGGTGCCTAAAAAGAACAGACTGAATTCCTAATAAATTAAGGAGAACTTCCAGCTTCTCTTCTTCACAATACGTCTCAACACAAGTTTGATTAACAGATATCCAAATTCCACAATCAGGCAAATCATGCCCAGCCAACTTTTGGCTACCAAAAGCACCATATACCTTCATAGGAATCTCCAACTTATCACTCATCTGGGAATTGTGCAGAATTATATCCATTGATTTGAATCTAAAGATGCCATTAATCGAAATCAAAGTACTATTCTGAATCAATTGTGCTCCTTCTGTGGTACTCTCATCATTCTCAGCTTCTGTGAAGACCAAGAGATCCCGAACAGGTACATAACCCACTACATCCAAGCTGCCTGAAGCATATGATAGTTCCGAAAGTAAATCTGCAACTACCTAAAAACATATAATAAAATTCAGCCAGGAGTGGGAACACCAAACACGCAGGGTAAAAAAAAAAGTGCAGCAAAATAGAATACTTTCCAAGTAACTCAAAAATCTCATATGCAAAATCCAGCTTCACTTATTCAATACTCGGAGAAAGAAACACGGAAAGGATAAACAGGACCACTTTTTATGATCTTTTACTTTTCCTGTCATTGAGCTGTAGCAGCCTGTGGTCAAGCTAAGGTTAACAGCTTGACATATGATTCCTGACAGAAAAGCGCTTATGCACATTACTTGAAGAGAGCTTAGCTACCGTAGAACAAAACTTTGCACCCTTATTAAGATTGTGATCTCTCTTGGCATTCAGATATAACTATCAAACATCCCAAAATAATTCATTGGTAATCATTTTATGACTGACTGAGGCAATATTACTTTCAAGCCCTTATGGTACCTTTCAAACTCAAACAAACCAGTATTTGAAATCTCAGTGGCTTGAAAGAAAAAGGAGAGATGCTCAAGAAAGAGTTACATATCTGACAAGCCAAATATTTGACAAAAATTTGACTCTTCTAGAACTTAATGGCAAAAGATTCCTGCAGTAAACTCTAATATGTTGGCTCAAACATCTAAAATCTACATAATTCAGTTACCATTAGTAAAGAACACAATCACCTGATAGAGAACATACAATTCATCCATAGATATTGTAAAAGTAAATCCCATGGCCATCCCACACAAAGCAGACGAAAGAGCAATAATATTTGTACTAAAGGAATGAACAGACTCCCTGCAAAAGATAAACGATCCAGTTAGCATTAGTATTTTTCAGTGTAGTAGAGAGAGAGAGAGAGAGAGAGAGAGGCGTCACTTTAACCATCTTACAACTGGCAAGCTTTCTTTCACCAATGAAGAAAAGTAAATGAAAGTAGCAAAGTTGTGCAAATGAAAGCAGAAAAGTTGTGCTCTGAGTTATGACATAATAATGAATTTTGCAATTTTTCACACTGCAAAAACATGTTTAATGCAACGAACAAGTATTTTATCTCAGAAATGCTCTTTCTTTGCTCTTTAGAGACACATGAATACATGCTCCTACAAATATTTGGAACTAAAGTATTGGACAATCTTTTCCAACAAAAAAGTTCAAATAAAAAGAGGAAAGATAACATCGATAATTAACTTCAAAGGTTTCATCAATTTCTTGTTATGTATTAAAAGCATGACAGAAAGAAACAGGACACGAAGGCACATTTTTCCACATTATCTTTTGAAGGACCTAATTCCATATTATCATAAAACACACAGAAAAGTAAGATTCTCTTTGGCCTTGTTTTTCTTTGAAATAAAATATTTTCCACATTAACATAGCAAGTTGGAACCCAACCTTCATAGACTAGCACAAGTGGGAGTAACAAAGAGGAAGGACTACCCCTGTCAAGAAAGCAGGCATTTGACAAAGAACTGAGAAAAGAGACAGTCCTTGCTCAAGGAGATTATTGAGGTAGACCCATAAGAAGAAAATGACACCGTTAAGCAAGAAGTCAAAATTTCCAAGAGTAAGCATAAAGTTCAATCGAAAGGGAAAAAATCCTCTACCTGGTGAGCACTAAACGAACTGCTATGGGCTTCAAGACAAATATCTGATTATGCTGCTTTTCAGCCCAATCTCTCATGTAAATATTCAAACCACTAATTCTCAGGAAAGAACGAAGTGAAATACACCCCTGAGATGCAAACTTTTCATTATCTGATTTAGGAATTTCAATTATTTGAGGCTCTCGTAAAAGGCATTCTGGTTCCGCATCATCAAATCCCGACCACTCAGTTAATGCCAAATTACACTTGGCGCTCGGCCAAATGAAAACCTCAATATTATGGATATTAAATCCAAGGTGAGAAACATCATCACTCATGTCATCATTTCCATAGTTGAAATCATCTTTTTGCAATGATAGTTGGATATGAGGACCAATTATGAATATGCCAAGTTGAATCCGTTTTTCTGGCAACATTTTAACAACAGCCATCTTCAGTTTCCTTGCATAAAACTCATACATGCCTTCCCAACTGCTTTCCAGTTGATTTTCAGTAGGTGGCCGGGAATTTGAAAGAGCAATTTGTGTTCCATGTTCCTCGGTCCAGTTCATTGCTTGCTGTATCTGTCCAGTCAACGCGGCTATTGATAGCATTGATGGATATGCCAAAGTCAAATTCAGTTTACCTACTGACAAACAACATTTCCAAAGTCCAGAATCTAGATTCTTCCGGCCTGGATATGTCAAACAGCTTTTGATTTCAATAAGAACCCACGGATATTCAGAGATCTCATACTCTGCACCATCATACTTTGTCAAATCTTCTTTCCAATTCAACCATGTTTCTCCCACGAACTTCTTCAAAAGTGGGTTATGAGCCAGTTCAGCTTGATCTGCGGCACTTGTTTTTGTAGTTTGTGAAGGGAGAAACATATCTGCAGGTTCACTATGAAGAATAGTATCTATGTTATCAATCCTCCCTTCTCGATGTCCTTTCACAGTACCAATACGACTCTTGAAACTTCGTTGCATAATTGTAGCACCTATAACAGAAGATGACTTAACCTTCAACATTCCACAGGAAATAGACAGAGACCGCTTAAAAATTTCATCACTGTACACTAGTAGTAGTGCATCAATTGATAGCGAGACTGAATGAGCATTGGAATATGAGGTTCCATTGTGGGGCTCCATATCTTCATTGACATTTTGAATTGTGTGCTTTGGGGACAATTTTATTATAATTCTTCCAAAATTTAGCAGGAAGCAATATTGTGGACAGTCAACCCCGGAACATTCAAAAGGATTCTGTCCTTGAAAGAAAATTTTAATTAGCCAAATGAAAAAGTTCATCATTGAGAGGAACATTCTGCATATGACACCCCAAGTGAATACAACCATCAAAAGCATCTTAGAGAGAACTTTGAACTGACTGTTAACAGAAAATTGCTTATTGCCATCTTCGCCATTCTGAACATCTAAAGCTGCCCTATATCGGGCTATTCGTCGTGCCTGAGCAATAGCTTCAGCTGGCAACATTTTCTCAGTACGACAAATTACTTCCCAATTGTTTTTCACTGAAGTCAGTAACATAGTGTCCTGGGATTTATTAATAGAAGAATCTTCTAACCGGCTGTCTGCAAAATGTCCAAACACTAACAATAGATTCTCATACGCATTTAGGTAACGCATCCACACACAAACAAGCTCAACCAAACTATGCAATGACAATCTGGGAGATGAAATTGCATATCCCAACCTGTCTGCAGCTAGCCTCCACAGTTGTCTTCCACTTCTGATGTGTTTTGATTCCTTCGAAGATAATTTACCAAGTACCAAAAGAACAGGGAGCTCCACTGGAGAAATTGACAGACTTAATTCCGGAACACGGACACTGAGTCCTGCAATCTGGAGATCGGTCAGTTTAATGCAGGTGAACAGGTCTGTGGACCTAACCATAAAATTTTCACGGTCGTTAATCCCATATCCAATCTCGCAACCTCTAAAATCCAGAGCAATAGAAGTTTCTTTCAGAGGTTTAAGAGCTGCTCCCACAAGCCCTCTCAAAAGGCATCCACGACCAAAGTACTTGGATTCTGCATTAACCTCCTTCACTTGCAAGAAGTAAATTAGGACGTCATTTGAGGTAGGAACTTGCATTCGTAGAATCGTATCAAAAATTTGCAGATGGCAATGCTCGAAGATAAGATTCAAAAGAGATGTCTTAAAACGATTTCTTGAAGTAGCACTGACCAAGATCCTCTCCAGCACATCATGTAAGGCGCTGCCCTGATACACATTACACAAAGCTACTATCATCCAAGCACAAAATTTTTTCTTCATCAAGCAAGCCAAGGAGAACAATGCAGCTAAAACGTAACGTCATCAGATTGCTCTTTCTAACCAACCAATCACATAGGCACAACAAGAACAGCAAACAATTTCCTGCATACGCTCTCTAAGCAACGAGCTTATGGAAAAACAACAACAACAACAACAACAACAACAACAAATACCTCAGGATCAATCTCTGCGAGAACCTTCTTCTTTTCGTCACTGACCGATTTACTCGGTCTCCTCGCCCTTCTCAAACTCCCGTCCTCGTCCACTTCCCTACCAAAATCAGAAAATTAATTAAAATTAAATCAAAATATATTACACTTAAACCCGCACAGCAAGCGTACACACGTTGATAACTACTGCGAGTGGCTTACCCTGCTAATAGCGTGACTTTGACGCCGCGGACTTCAATTTTGAAGGCAGGGACGGACCAGTTCGAGAAGCCAACGCTGAAGTGCTCCACGCCGAACTCCCTGAAGCAGAAGCCCGACGAGTCGCCGAGGAGGCGATTGAGCGAGGAAACATCGAGCCGGAGGTTCTTCGCCGTGACACGAGAGTTGATTAGTCCTAGTTCCAGCTCGAGCTCCGGCTCGTCTCGCAGCCATGGCCGCAGGAGAGCCTCGAATCTCCGGTGAATGATGTCTTGGAGAAACATTCCCCGCGCCTTTTGAGCGATTACCTTTTGCTTCCGATTCGAGTAACGAATTGTCGTTTTGACATTTTTGACTGTACGTTTCGGTTTCTTGATGATTCTGAAGCTTTCTCTAGAGTGTCTAGAGGGATAGGGCTTCAAAGAAACCGATTTATCGGTGACTAGTGGGTCTAGTCATGTCGGCGCGGGTAATTTGGGCAACTATGGGGGCTATTTTGGAATTTCAATAACTTACTGTAAGAATGAAGTCACGAACAATGAAGGATTTTAAGGCCCACAGTGCATAACCTCTGATAGGAGGCGTTTGCATGAATAATATGAGTATGTCGTCATTTAATTAAAAATTTATAATTAGAGTTTTAAAAATATAAATATGTTAAATATTTATAAAGAGATTTTTATTATTTTTTAAAATTTTGTCTGAATCAATCCAAATTAATCAATTTAATAAATTAAATATTAGATTCACTCAGATAAAAAAAAAAAAATACATGGTCTCCGCCAGCTCGGTCAAAAACGGAGCCAAAAAAAAAAAAAAAATAAGAGTGATATTGACGGTAGCGTCAGAAAGTAAACTCTACAGACTAACGGTTGTATTTCCAAAAAATATTTCTGAAAAATTAATCTCCTCGCGAACGCTGGATGGACGGCAGGAATGTCTGAACATCATTACAGATGATCATCTACCCAACAGAAATAACTGCACTGTCAGTAATCAACTGAAATCTCAAAGAATTGCATAGTTTTATGAATAAATCTGAAGATCACTGCACAAGAATATATTAGGTAACAATGAAAAACCTGTAACAAAAAAAAAAAAATCTGACAAGAAAACAATTGAACAAATGAATTCTTTAAGACACACTAGAAAGAACCAAATTGAGTTTATGTTGCTCAGACGGGTTTCCAATGATGATGGAACCAAAAAAAAAAAGAAACAGAAAAATCAATTCTACTAGTTTAAGACATGTATAAGATAATTCCACCTAATTTGATGATTCAGCATATAGACACATTTGGTAGTGTAAGCAAGAGAGAAATGGTGAACAAAGGAAAAAAGAAAAACTACCATTCCCTTGTCAATTCCTAGCACAACTTCTCCACCATATTTGTGCATCCTGCAAGAGACAAAGGAATTCATGTAATGAAAGAAATTACATTGGAGCGAAAAAAAGAAACTGACAGAAAATTAACCTCAGAAAGCACGTTGAGCTTATTGACTGCTGCAAAATTAGCACTACTGGAGGGCTAAGGGTGAGCTAAACTTGGCCCCTGAATATCACGTAAAGGTTACAACAATTCAAATTATCGAAACTGCAAAATTTATGTTGTCTTGAAGATCCTAAATCAAGAAAATATTTGACCTCCAAGCAGACTCAGGATGGACAGCAGTATTGTATGAACATCAGGGCAGATGACCATTTATCCTACAGAAATAACTCAGGTGTTATTCATCAATTTACGCCTCAAAAAACTGTAAAAAATAAAATTCTCTCTTGAAGAACGATGAGTTAACCCACATCCAACTGAAAGAAAGATCAAGTTTGTATGATGCAAAGGACCACGGGTAGAGACAATTTGAAAGAATCCAATCCAAGAACTCCAAGAAACAAGTGCAAAAACCCTACAGAGACCCAAAAACTGTCAGAGAACATTAACCGCAAAAACCACAGTAAAACAGTTACCTTCTTGATTGCTCCAAAGTTAATATTATTGGATTGTTTACAATATTGTCTGAGCATCATAAGCAGATTACCACTTATCCTGTAGAAAAAATCAAATTTAGAGGTCAATTGCATCTCAAAGTTCAATGAACGAATCTAGACAGATGGAGAAGTTGTCTGGAAAGGGACAAAATGGATTTTGTTCCTTCACAAACCATATCTTTGCTTCTAAAAAGTTCCCCTTTCCAGCACATTAATACTGTGTTTGGGAGGGGGGAAGTGGGGGAGGGAAAGGAAAGTGAGAGAATTAAGGTAAATTGTTGTATTTGAAAAATGTTTGAAAAGTGGGGGAGAGAAAAGCTTCTAATTCCTCTAATCCTCCCTACTCCACCAAAACCAATCCTCCAAAAAATGGGAGGAAAGTTGTTAGTTTTCATACTAAATTTATTAAATGACTCAATAACCCTTATATAATTTAAAAATTACAATTTTATTTAAACAAAATATCTTAATAGAATTTATTATGAAGAATAAAATTGTTATTTTAATATATTTTATATTCTTCTCCCTTACTGTCCACCATTTCCCAAACAAAAAAATTTATAATTTTCCTCCCTCCCATCACCTCTTTCCAAACACAAGAGATGATAAAAAATATTATTTTCATCTAATGATCCTCTCCTCCACTTTCCTCTCCCTCACTTTCCTCTCCCTCAAAAATTTTATCTAAATACAGTGTAAATCAACATGCCTAATATAAAGATATCCTTGATTATCCACCCATCTACAAAGCAAAAATCACAACGAGATAATTTGTCACAATAACACAAATATCAACAAGTTTGATCACAATTCGGCAGAAAAATTAGCTTCAGCCAAGCTCATTCAGATCCCCATAATATTGATACCCCACAGACTCTAAATAATTGAACCAATAAATTTTTGTTTCAATTTATTGGCATCCAAAGAGATAATCAAGGAGTTGAACAGAGGAACCAAAGAATTTTTGTTCGATTTATTGGCGTCCAAGCAAATAATCAAGAGTTGAACAGAGGAACTTAAAAATGGGGAAAAAAAGCCTCGCCATGCCTACCTTTAGGCTATATTTGGTTTAAAGGAAAGAGATGAAAGTGAAAGGAATAAGTGAGATCAATGAGCACATCCAGACAATCTTGGAAGAATCAAATCGAGTTTTTGTTCATTTTGTTGCTCAGGCATGTACTCATCAATGATGAAACAAGAATAAGAACAAGTTCTCGCTGTTTGAAACAGTGTCCGATCATGCCACCTGATTCAATGATTCATTAGATAAATAGATTCAATGAGTAACGTAAGCAAGGAGTACGTGCTGAACAGGCGGAAGCCAAAAACAAAGAACTAAGTTTGAATCAAAGTTCCCTAAAATTCCCCATTTTTTTTCTGTAAGAAAAGAGGAGAATCTTTAATGAACTTACTATGCTTTAACTACCATTTACTTGTCAAATCTATCACTTGGAGGCTTATACAATTCATCTGCCGTCTTTTATAACTCCGTGAAACAAGGAGGCATACATATCTTGAAATAAATAATCTTAAAGTACAAAAATCCAGCATAGAAAGCAACCAAAGGCCACATAAAGGTGAACTTATTACCTTCTACCTTCTTTATTGCCCCGTGGCCTGTCGCGGAGCCACTTGGTGCCCCCACTGAATTTTGAAAACAATTAGTGATTAGGGTATAAATTTTAAGTTATTTTATTAAAATTTTATTTTGTCTTCGCTAAAATTTGATTTTTGTCTCCACTAAAAAATTAAGGACTAAAAAAATTCTTTTTATTGATAAAAAAAATATGAGGTATAGATATTTCGTGAGTTTTAATTTTGAATTTTTTTGCTCTCGGTGTATATATATATATTACTTGCATGCCTTTTATTCATGGAAGTGCTTTTTTTCTAGTCAATTTACATGAGCAAGTGACGCTAAAGAGTAATTTTAAAACTCGTAGTCAACTTTAACTTAAATAATGGTAAGATTAGATAGTTTGAATTTGAAAATAATTTATCTAAAATTTATTTATAAATTCATTAGTAAATTCGTTTCATGTGTATATGGTAGATTTAGTTAGCTAAACTTCAAAATATAGTTATATATTTACTATGATATACTGAAATTAATCATTTTTTTTTTACTAAATGAATTATATATTTACTATGATATACTAAAATTAATCATTTTTTATTAAATGAACTTTAATTTAAATTATTTATACTCAAATTTTTTCATTTGTTGATTAAATATATCAATATCAAATTTTAATTTTAACCTAATTTATTGAACGAACTATCAATATCAAATCTAAATTTTAACCTAACTTATTAGACAAACTAAAATTAGATGTGTTAAAACTCAGTTAAAATTTACTCACTTGCAATTTGTATGTTGTTGCCTCCACTGATGGTTCTTTTGGACTCCACCACTCCCCCACGTCGATTTGTTGTTTTTTTTTTTAGCACTAACATATACTGAGTATTTTTATCTTGGGGATGTTCTGATTAAATTAAAACTGATATTTTTAAAAGTTTTGAAATGTAAAAATGATAGATATTTCAAAAATTATCAATTTTATTTAAAAATATCAATCTAAATTTTAATCGAATACTGCACGTAACCTACACACATTAGACACAAACATAGATTTTTTTTTTTACCTCCAATCCTATTGTCGCGGTGAGAAATGAATTGTCCGTTTAGGCCTCGGCTACAACGGCTAGTTCTCCCACGCCGCCTCAACCTGTTGAAGGTCTTATTGTGACAACAAGACGAGATTATGGACAGTAGATTTTTTACCGTTTAAAATGTTTATTTCAAAATTTTTTTTTTGGTATGGTTTATTTCAAAAGTTTAGAACAATGCTGCTAAAGAAAGACAGCTTAAAAGTCAATCAGATTGACATACATCTATGAATTGGACAATTAATTCATTTTTATTCCAAAATTCAGTGCATATCACTTCAGGATAATTTCACATTTTGGTGTTGATAACACTTTTAGTCAGCCACTATGATAGAGGCCGGTTGTTTTGTTGTTTTTTTTCCCCTCATTGTGAGGATTGAATTATGATTATTAGAACTGAGAGATTAAGTGCGGCACCACTAGAACACTTTGCCTGTGGTGGTGTTTTTGATTTTTGCGGTTGAGAGAGTGTTTGGGTAAGGTTTTAAGGGGACATAATTGTATTTTATTTTCAAAAAGTATAAAGAAAAGTATTTGGTAACTTTTTTTGTACTGTTTTTTTTTTATTTCTTTATAGGACTGTCTAACAGTAGCTGATTGAAAAACAGTTCAATACTACTTTTTAAGACACTTTTCATTTTAAATATTAATAATAATTTACATATACTAAATTACCCTTAAAAATTATTTATATAATTTTATTTTATTTTTTACTTATCACATGAATTAGATATGTGATTCTATTTCATTAATATTTATATAAACACAATATTTTCCTTTTTTTAAATATTCTTATTAATATTTTTTTAACTTCAATTTTCTTTAATATTGATACTTACAAAAAAAAATCTCAAACATTATATTTTTTTACCATCTAGTGAAAATTAATATATTTTTTAAAAATTTAAAAATAAGTGAGAATATTCTAAATACTAGTTATAGAATATTATTTTAAAACTATAAAATTATTAAATATAAAATTAAATTTTTAATATGATATATTTATATAAATTTGATGTTTAAATTATGTATTTCATTATTTAATAGTAACAACAAAGTACAAATTAACTGAATACTTTATTAAATTTATCAGCAATCAGTAGTAAGAAACATAAATCAACAATCAGTAATAAGTAACAGTAATCAAGTAACAATAACATTTAACAGATAACTCAAATAAGTCCGAAAGGTACATGGGGCAGGGCATATATCCATCGACACCACTTTGTGGTTTTGGGAATGTATAATTTTGTATATGCAGTTACGTACATGGGGCAGGGCATACATTTTTATTTTTTAATGTGCGTAACAATTCATGATCAGTGCTTTCATTGCGCATTTTAGTATGTATTTTGAATTTACTATCGGAATAATGGTTTTAGGAACTTATTTAGGCACTTGCTATCAAAAGGTGTTTGCAATAATTAGCCATGGCCCTATGGAAATTGGAATCCCTTTCGGACAAGGATTAATTTCCCATTTGTATTTAAACATAGCCAAGAAAATGAGCACTTACTAGCTCATTTTCACATTGCAAATGTTAAATCAGTTCGTTCTTTCAGATTGTCTTCTTGGTCGGCTTCTCTGTCCTCTGAATACTTGTATTGTAATTCAATCAAAATCAATTAATTTTCATTATTTTCTTTTTTGGTAAAAAAAATATGAAAGTTGGATGGAACTACTACAATTTAGTCAAAAAAATTACTTCACACCAAAAACGCGAATTCTAAAAGTATAAGTTTAGTCCTATCAATTATTTCTTTGGGGAATTCAACACAAGATCTTAGAGCAAATTCAACAAATTTTTGCTAGAAAAAGATTTTGCCGCAAAATGCTTTGTCCGAACACCCCATAAAAATGTAACTAGTTACATTTTTATTATAACTGTGTTGATTTTATTAGAACAATTTTTTTTTTATTCTAATGCATATCATATGCGAATATACATTTTAAATTTTAGTATAACATGCATTTAATTTTAAATTTTAATTACATAATTTTTTAATTTTTTCACATTTTTTTAATATAAATACAATAAAAAGAAAATTGATTTTTTTTTGTCCAGACATCACATTCGGTGCACTATCTTCGCCCTGTTTACTATTATGTCCGAGAATTCTTCCCTCGCGGTGTCCTTTCTTGCTCTCATTGACGCAAGTTGGCACTATAAATTCTAAATTATTTGCCATCAGAACAACTTCAAACTCAAAGACAATTGAGAAACCGTTTTTTTTTTTCTTTGGGAGGGAGCGCCCTTCCACCAACTTAACGATACTGAGTTCTCCAGATTGAGAAACTCTGAAAAACAAAAAAAAACGTAGATAGTCATAGGAAATTTGTTAGAGAAAAAATCTATAATGCAATGAATAACCTAATTTGATACAATTATATTAATAAAAAGTAAAACAATAAAACAAATAAATTTTATCGCCTTAATAAAATAAATATATGTTACCGCTTTATTTTTTTATCAATGTTATTGCCCAAAACTAGCAATTCATTGTGTTATGGATATTTTTTTTTGACAAATTTTATCCGAGTACCAGTGCTAAAAAAAAAATTGAAAGAAAAGAATGAAGATCTTATTCTTCAGACCAAGTCAAAGGTCTTTTGGTTTTTTTGCCTCTATCTTTTGCCGGTCAACCCCCACCATTCTTTAGACAAACTACTGCGTTTCTCTTCTCAGAATAGCCCTTTGTCTGAGTCACCACAAACTTAGCTGATCCTAGATCCTGAGTTTCAGCACCAAACTTAGAAGAACGTGACCCAAAATAGCTCTGCTACTTTCCTAGGATATCATATCTTCTGATCTAATAGTTTTAATTTAATCCGTATCCACCTAAGCCCCAACAGAAATTAGTGATTTACAGTGGATAAGATATATAATATAAATAACCAACTTTGATTAACATTTCAGATAAAAAAAATTAATTACAAGACAATGCGTGACCATGGGTCATCCTGTAATTTCCATTCCCTCAACATACCGCCAGGATCATCTTTTCACATCAATAGTTTTCCTGTTTGTTTTTCTGCTTTTCCTTTCCTTCGTCCGCAATTATCCTCTATGTTTCTTTTTTTCCTTTATAGACACCATCTTTTTAATATTCTATTGTTGTTCTTCTTTAACATTGTTTAAAGTTAACAACAACATAGAATCTGTAACAATAAAGGAGCCAATCAACAGACGATCACTGTATTCTAGATCATCAGGTCGCCTTTCTGCTTCTTCCATTAACATTTTCTCTGTAAGAACGAGTAAGAAGTATAATTCCATGGAGAGAAATAGTTTTGGAATCGAGTCTTTGTCGGACATGGACCTCTCGGCTTCTCCGTATAGCAAGTCTCCGTGGTCCGCTCATTTAAACACGAACCGCTCTTCCTTTTTTGAGGATGGCAATGTTGATAATTACTCCCCGAATGTTCTTATGGGATCGTTGGTTCGTGAAGGGGGTCATATCTACTCGCTGGCAGCGTCCGGCGAGCTTTTGTACACGGTTCGGATAGCAAGAACATTCGGGTTTGGAAAAACAACAGGGAATTTTCCGGGTTTAGATCGAATAGTGGGTTGGTTAAAGCAATAGTAATTTCCGGAGACAGAATATTTACAGGGCATCAGGATGGGAAAATAAGGATGTGGAGGATTTCTTCCAGGAATCCAAGCGTTCACAGGCGTGTGGGGACTTTGCCAAGCTTTAAAGATTACATCAAGCATTCGATGAGACCGAGTAGTTACGTTGAAATTAGACGGCATAAAAGTGTGTTGTGGCTAAAGCATTTGGATGCCATCTCTTGTCTTAGTTTTAACGAAGACAGGACAATTATTTACTCTGCTTCTTGGGACAAGACATTCAAGGTTTGGAGAATATCAGATTCCAAATGCCTGGAATCGGTGACTGCACATGACGACGCTGTTAATTCTCTTGTTGCTGGATTCGATGGTTTGGTCTTTACGGGTTCGGCAGACGGCACGGTCAAAGTTTGGAGAAGAGAAATGCAAGGGAAAGGGACCAAACACTTCTTTTCTCAAACGCTGTTGAAACAAGAATGCGCAGTTACGGCATTGGCAGTCAATCCTGACGGTACAGTGATCTACGCTGGGTCTTCGGATGGGCTGGTTAACTTCTGGGACCGGAAATCGCACCTATCTCATGGAGGAATTTTGATGGGCCATAAATTGGCGGTTCTGTGCTTGGTTGCAGCCGGCAACCTTTTGTTCAGCGGGTCAGCCGATATGGGGATATGTGTGTGGAGCAGAATGGGGAGTGATCACGTTTGCTTGTCATTGTTAACTGGTCATTCTGGGCCTATTAAGTGCTTGGCTGCAGCGAGAGATCATGAATCGGTGTCTCGTGAAAGGCGGTGGATTTTGTATAGTGGAAGTCTTGATAAGTCTGTGAGAATGTGGCGGATCTCTGAATTTGGGCCTCCAATGCCGTTCAAAGGATGTGCAGGTAGCGCGCCAACCGTGCTGCGAGCAGCCCCAAGCTTCTCTACTCAGGGCAGAATTAGCGAAGCAAAGCACTAGCTTGCGGCTAGGTCTTGTCACCAGTCACCTGTACTCTTAGTTTCATTGATAATCAGGTTCAACGCGGACAAAAAATTTTTGTCAACTTCAATTGATTTGCTGCAAAGAATACGGGTCTTTACAGCTTGTGCGCATGTAGATGTCATATTAGAGAAGTAACTATGCAATACATCTTCTTCCCGATGAATCGTGCATTCAATTCAACAATGAATTGGTTTTGGCAACTTCAATTGGTTTTGCTACGTAATTTAGTGGGATTGCTGTTGTTTTTCTTGGATGTATAGCGAGGATTGACATATAGTGAGTATACATATGGGAATGGGAGGGACATGTGAAATACCCAATTCGTTTGATGGTCTGTCTCGTTGGGTTGAATGCATAGTTTCGTATCGTTCTCTTGATTTCTTTTCGTTGTTTTGCCTACTTGATTCTCATTTCTTGTCTTTTCAATTCGGCAGTTTGCATTCTTGGCCATCTCATAATAAAAGTACATATGTTCTGTTTGTAACCAAAAAAAAAAAAAAAAAAAGCGTATCAGTTTATCTATATTCTTGAGGTAAATAAATGAAATAATTTAAAAAACTAAATTAGACCTATTCAAATGTAAAACCAAAGCAAAACGATTGTCAATTTGTCATTGAAAGCCTAATGAAGAAAAAAATTTTGCTTGATTAATGGTAATTTTTGTTTGTTTAAGAGTGGACAGTCTGTCATGTGTACTTTGGGAAATTTTCTGATGTCCAAGCCCATTGGGACGTATAGTATGAAAGCACAGAAAGTCTAGTTGATGGTGAATTTTGAAGAATCTGTTGCCTTTTATTTTGTCTATATATATTATTATGTGCAAAAGAAACTTCTATATGCCTTGGCTTTAAATGCAAGTTTCCTTATCTCCTCTGTTCTATTTTTCTCACTTGCACATGATTGCGGCAGAATCCCATGAGGTCAGCATGGCTATCGGAGTCAGCGGGTCAGATAAACTGAATGCGGAAGAAGGGTTCGAGTTTGTACAATTTATTCATGTTATAACAAACTTTTAACTTTAAATAATAATATTTATACTTTATCTAATAAAAAATAAAGTGATAAACTTTTTTTTTTATAGAAAATATGGATGTATTACTTAAAATTAAAAGTTTGTGAATAAATTATATACCAAATTTTGTATGCCGCAAACTGTTTTCCGTGGAAGAATTTGGTCTCATAGGTTAGGCAGCTGTCATTTATGGTTTGAAAAAAATAAAAACAATGAATAAAGCAAAATTGAAATGCATAATTTATTTCATTTGTCAGAAAACCAATGCTACAAGTTTCTACGAATGTGAACCAACGTGTGAATGGGCAATTCACTTTTCCTTTTTTTTATTTGCGCCTAGTAAGAGTGGTCTCAGGCTCTCCGCTTCCGCCTTCCTGAGAAGGGGATGAAGAAACTTCGGTAGGACTTGAAGACAAGAGACATACTGCGTGCCACCCGAACAAACCCACGTCCGCAATTCACTTTTTTATTAAAGAGAGGACTACCATGTAGTTGTAAAATTTGATAGTTACAAGTGACTGCAGTATATTATTTTTTTAATTCGTTTAAATAGTCATATATTTTTTAAATTAAAAAATTTTGATTCTTAATAATTATTTACATGACTTTTATAATTCTTTTTGATATGTTATATAATTTTTTAATAATTCTTTTATCAGGTCGTATATTTTATTTATTAACACGGGTCATATACTTCTCTCCTTAATATGTCGTATACTTTGTTTGTAAATATAAAAAATATTGTATATTTCGTCTATTATGTCGTATACTGCAGTTATTAAAATTTAGTATTAATAATTAAGTCGATGAACAGTATAATTACCTTGTTTTTCAATGATGAAAAGATACGTTCAGAGAGCCTTGAAATTATGTCCGTTCAGATGCATGTAAGATTCAACGCCCTCAGCCCCTCCTCTTTTTCCACCCGCTGATCCCATGTTTATGATGACCAGCCCCTCTTGAAAATCATGGTTCGCTCAGTTTATACGGGGAAATGTTAGATAGGCTAAAATATTTTTGATGCGGATTAAATACATACCCACCAGAAATGTCAATTCGTATTTGGGTAATTGATGTATGATTACGATGATAAAAATTATAAACGCGTAATAGAAAATCTTAATAGTATTATTTTATCAGCATTCTGCCACACATCAAGACAATTTCTGCACATCAAACTGATGTCATCTCATCTCTTAGTTTAGCTCTACCAGCATTAATTTATGAAAAATTTCTTTTCTGCTAATTAAAGAGCTGAAATAATAAATATCTCATGAAATTCAAAAAGTATATCACTGTTCGATTTTTTAAATTTATAATCACTTGTGGACCGAGTTTTCCCAAGGATATCTTTGTCTGTTGGTTGACAAAATAAACAAAATAGAAGCAAAATGTGTAGTTTGGCATTAATTTGTTTGATGCGCCAATCTCTCTGCATTCATCTTGCCAAAGCTGTACATTTCAAAAGCATTTAATTTAAAACACAAATCATATTATTATTTTTTAACGAAAGAAAAAAATGAGCTAATGAAAGGACATATGTTTTTTTATTTTTATTTTTGGTCTGTACTGAAAGGATATATGTTAGTAACAATATGAATATCCCCGATAATTAGTTGTTATCGTCCATTAATTAAATACAAATTTTACAATTAATAGTATTGAAATAGGATATTTTTATTGGTTTGTTTCTGTCCCGTATTGGAAAATCAGGGACTTTATAACACATTCAATTGTAATATACTAAAAAGAGGAATAATAAATATCTCAAAAATTATATTATAGAATATTCTGAAATATATATTATAAAAAAAAATTATCAAAAAAAAAAGTGATAATTATGATCTTAAAATATATAATTATACAAAGAATTATCAAAATCATCAACAGAAAAAAGTTGATAATTCTTTTTATGATTATATATTTAAAATATTTTATTATATGATTTTTTAAATATTTATCGTTAATTTAGTGAAAAAAAAAAAGATTAAAGAGTGATTCCATCTGAACATATGAACTCTCGGACGCATGATGAACAGGAGACTCCAGATAATTGCCCGAGAAAAAATGCAGACTCCCGATCGGCCTCTTAAATAAATTCATCGGCTGTGAAAATGGGCCAAAAGGACAGAAAATAAAAATTGTATTTGTTGGTTTTAAGTTGGATCAGAGCTTGATTGGTCAGCTCATTAAACTTCATGATATTGGCCCAATCTTTATGTGCTGTGATAAAAATGACAGACCGTCTTAACCTCGCTGCGGCACTGAAATAATGGGCTTGTCAGGCCTAGTAATGAGGACCTAGACTTGTTCCATTGCCCACCGGCTAGAGTTTTTGCCTACTGAAAGGGGTTTAAAATTGTCATAGGATGTTAATACCTCTTTTCAGATTAAAAAAAAAAAAAAAAAGGGGTTTGAAATTGAGGTTGAGTTGGATATTGATTCGATTGATTAACTAATTGAAGGAAGTACTCCTCAATTAATAGGTGGAGTTTAAATTTTATTTAATCTTATTTTTTTTCTTCAAATGATGAATATAATTTTTTATAGACTTAAAAAAAAAAGTTTGAAATTCTATCAGTATCTCATCATCTCTCTTTTTCATAAGGCCAAAATCACTTATAGTAAGACCAAAAAAAAAAAAAAAAAGGGGAAGACAGGTCCTTTGAAAAAAAAAAAAACATCAAAAAGAGAGAAATAATAAACATATCCCTTCCTCCCATAATCATTCCGATGAGACGAGATTTAGCTGCCGCCACCGTCAGTAGAGTCCCATTGTCTACCGCTAATTGTGTGGTGCAATTAGCAAAGATTTGGATTTTGGGTGAGAAATATCAAAGCTTTGAGTCTTTCTTAGAAATGATCCATCAAATTAAACTTACTCTAAATTTTTAGGAATTAAGAATGCTCCAATAACATTTTTCTTAGATTCAGTATAAATTATTTAGTCTAAGTTAAATAAATATTCGAATAAATATCTCTAATAAATTTATAAGATACTATTTTTATTTATCTATTTTGTAGACCTAAAAAAAAAACAGAGAGAAAAACAAAAGTCCCATTGCCCACGCTTCAATCTATGAATGTTAACGTGCAAGGAAATAATTCCCAAAAAAGTAGAGATGGCCAACGGGTCGGTTCAGCCTAACTCAGAAATGAAATCGGTCCGGACGGGCACCAAAATTCGGTTGCAGTTTCCCTGCTGCTCAAATTGTAATTGCCTTGCCGGCTCGAGTCCAGCATCAAATCGTCGTCAATTCTCTTTGGAGGACAACCAAAAATATTCACACGCCACACGCAATAACCACATCCTTGCATGTTATCTTTCTTTGGTGGCAGTGGGCCCAACTTACAAAAAAGAGAAAAACATTGTTATGCGGATACGGAAAAGAAGACGTAGAACAAACGAAAATTTTTTTTATGTAACTAATTGATTTATTTGTATAACTAAATATTTAATTTTTTTAATGAAAAAATAGATAAAAATATACTTTTAAATTTTATTGTAATAATTTATCTTCTCATTATACAAATAATCAGTTGATTGTAGAAAAATTTTTTTTTACCTATTTTCCGTTCACCAATTTTACCAAAAAAAAAAACAAAAAACAAAGCTAAGAGATATTTAGGCGTTGTAAATTTATACGTTAAACAATATTATTGTATATTTTAAATTTTATATGCATGATAACAATTATAATAAAGACTATATTAAAAAAAAATATAATAAAGACAAAAGATAAAGGTTAGGGAAAGTTCTAATAATGTGATAAAAATAATTGACTCGGGTCTATGCCCATAAACAAAACACAACTGGACGGTCCAACGGATTACACGTACATCCGATCCGATTTCGCCACTAGGCAAACCGACCTTGTAAGTTGTACGGGCATAAAGGACGCGTCCCCATCCACGGCCTCCGCCTGCTCCAAGAACCAGCAAAAGAAACAGGAGTTGATAAGGAAAAAGCAAGATTTATAGCAAACAAGCTAATGTTGATTAGACATTAAAATTGCCTACGCGATTTTTTTTATTTTTCTAAGAAGCCTACTAGTGAAAAATTATAGTCTAAACCAACAAAATATAGAGCAAGTAATATTAAAATTATTATTTAAAGTAATAATTTAGTTAATGATTAGATATATTTTATTTTATCAAGATTGGAGTTTGAATTTACGTGTTTAGTTGTTCATTTTAAATTTGTTTTCTTTGATAAACTGAAAGAAAGAAGTTCAACTAAATAGTTAAGTAACTAAAATATGTGGAATAGACCCTTATACAGGTCATTTTAAATTTATTAATATTAAAATTAAATAAAAAAAATTATTTAGATCTAACAATACTAATCCCTACAAAAATTGATTAAGCAATAATTTTTTAAATATTATTATTAGAATTAAAATTAAAAATTTCAAATTCGATTGCCCCACACCTGTTAATGAAAAAAAGTAAATTATAATGTAGAAGATCAGAGATTCCATTTCCATCGACTTCCTACATGTCCTGGCCATCATGTTCCGCCAGCACCTTGTATTCTTTTCTCTTCTTTTCTTGGCTGTCACTTTTAACTCTTATTACCTTCAGCAAATTTTCCCTCTTCCCAAAATCACACTTTTTAACAAATTTCCTCCAAAAACGTGTCTTTTCTTCCTTGGATACTTCTGGCTTCCACAATTTCAAAACCCCATTTCCCTTTTTGCTCCCAGTTTCCCTCTAATTGCAACCAAAATCCCATTTTATTCCCTTACTTTTTCACACTAATCTAATATACCAAACCACTTTTTTTCAAAATCCTTTTCCTTTTTCTTGCAAAACAGCCGTAGATGGTTCTTCGAGCCACCATCGCTTTAGGATTTGAATTTGAGTTAAAATGGAGCGGCCCCATCCTCTTTTAAATCATGATTTGGGGAAGTTAGGGTTTTTGAGTTGAGAAATTTTCAGTCAAGAAACTGAGAAAGCATGCCGCCGGCGACGGAGGAGGATGGAGCCCATTTTTCCTTTGCCTTGGAATACAACGGCCCGCCGGTGCCTTACGAAATCCCACGCGCCGTCCCCGTCAACGTTACCAAAATTCCGGTCGCCGCCGTCGTGTCCCGGCTCTCTGTTCCAGATAAACTCTCTTTGCCGGTCGTTAAGCCGCTGTTGCCATCGGATCAGAAGAAAACCCTTTTTAAAGAACTCGAATCTGGTGTCTCTCCAACTTCTGTGATTGGAAACAATAGCGGTAAGGGATCGGAGTCGGAGGAGACGGCGGCGACGGTTTCTCCGACTTCTGTTATCGAGAGAGCGACCGATAACAATCAAGATTTCGGGTTGTCTGGCGAGTTGAGCAGCTCAGGTGCGTTAGAGTTTTCGAATGGGCGTTATGGGTCTTCTTCTTGTTGTGTTAGCCATGATGTTTCTAATGAGTTGTTAAATGGAGCCAGGAGCTCCAGCACCATAGAGTTCTCAGATAGTTTGGATAATAAATCATGTGAGAGTTCGTCGAGATTGAGGGTTTCAAATGAACTGAATCAAGATTGGGCGTCAAATGATTCGGTTTTGAGCATGGATTACCCGTCTTCGCGGGTTTCCAGCCTTAAGGCTACTGGGGAGTGTCATAATGAGGTGAATGGGGAAAAAAAGCGAGCCCAGGTCGTTACTTTTCTTGGTATTGATCAGATGATGCTATCGGTGCTGGAGGTTTTGATGACAGTGCAGAGTTCAGTGAAGAGGAGCGAAGGGTTGTACAGAACAAGAGAGAGCTCCAAGGTAAAGGGAAGAGGAGGGCATGTTATCGGTGTCTTAAGGGGAATAGATTTACTGAGAAGGAGGTTTGTCTGGTTTGTGATGCAAAGTATTGTAGTAATTGTGTGCTTAGAGCAATGGGGTCAATGCCTGAAGGAAGGAAATGTGTTACTTGCATTGGTTTCCCCATTGATGAATTGAAAAGAGGGAATTTGGGGAAATGTTCAAGAATGCTTAAGCGACTGCTCAATGATTTAGAGGTTAGACAGATAATGAAGGCTGAGAAGTTTTGCGAGGCGAATCAGTTGCCTGCAGAGTATGTCTATGTAAATGGGGATTCCTCTTTGCCATGAGGAACTAGTTATCTTGCAGACTTGCTCAAATCCACCAAAGAAACTGAAACCTGGAAACTATTGGTATGATAAGGTGTCGGGTCTCTGGGGAAAGGTGAATAGTTTATTCTTTAAGGAATTTTAGCATGCCAGATTTCAATCAGATTACTTGTATAATTATGTAGGCTGATAATTGTGGTAACCTTTACTGAAACAGGAAGGACAGAAGCCTTCCCAGATTATAAGTGCTCATTTGAATGTTGGGGGTCCCATTAGTGCAAATGCTAGTAATGGAAACACTCAAGTTTACATAAATGGCAGGGAGATTACAAAAGTAGAGCTTAGGATGTTGCAGGTTGGCGTTTCACAACATGCAATATTTTCCTTTTTATCTTTTTGTATGGGTGAATGTGAAGAGGTTGTTGAGACCATATTGTTGCGTATTGCAGCTGGCTGGAGTCCAATGTGCTGGAAACCCACATTTCTGGGTGAACGAGGATGGTTCGTACCAGGAAGAGGGGCAGAAGAACACTAAAGGTTACATTTGGGGCAAGGTACATTGTACACGTGAACAATACTTTTGGATGAAGTTATTGTTACTTAGTTTTATGTCCATGATTGGCAACGTGTCTCTGTTTAAGTTGGTTTGCAGGCAGGAATGAAGGTTGTTTGCACTTTCTTGTCACTGCCTATCCCTGCCAAATCTTCGAACTCTTGTGGGGAACGAGTGAACAGTCCGATCAGTAGGAGTGTCCTAGACTACCTTGAGCAAAAATCGCTTCTGAAGTTTCTTTTAGTAGGTTACAGTGGATCTGGTACAAGTACTATTTTTAAGCAGGTAGGTTCCTAAGAAGAGTTTGCACCTCTGAATAATAGACTCGTGTAATTTTGATTGTATATTGGATTGACAAGGGTATCTATTCCTAGATATGATAATTGGTAAAGAAGGGTTTGTAGGATTCTATTATCAATGCACGACCTGATAGGACTATTTATGGTCTGTCTGACCAAAAACATTTGGGAAAAGTTGTAAATATATCTTATTTTCTAAATATCTTACTGTGATGTTTGGATCTTTGAACTCATATTCTAAGAATTGAAGCCTTCTTTTGGAAAGAATGCTTGGATGCTTTGTCTTCAAATTGATGGTTTTTCTGAATTGCTAGTTAATGGGAAATAATATGTTTACTTATTTTGTTCATTTTGATTAAACTTTTCTTCCAGGCAAAAATTCTTTATAAACCAGTCCCTTTCACAGAGGATGAACGTGAAAATATTAAATTGAGAATTCAGAGCAACGTATATGGGTATATTGGCATACTGCTTGAGGGACGTGAGCATTTTGAGGAGGAAAGTTTGGATCAAATGAAGAAAGATCAAGATTCTAGTGAAACAGATGCCAGTGGTACGTGCATTTGTTGTGTGCTATTCTCGACTTCCCTTTTATGTGCATGTGCCACAATTTTACTTACACATATACTCAAGCAAGAAAGGGTATGCATAAGTATATGTGAATACAAACAAACACATAGAAACCCCACAGTTTTGTTGAAAAACTTATTGGATGAATTTTGTTGATGCTAGTTTCTATTTGTTCCTCCATTCTAGTTAGTTGATGATTCAACAGTACACATTTTTTTAGTAAGAAATGGGGAATGATAGATGGGGGCTGCCTGCCATTGTGTGGGCAGAGAGAAGCTTAAGTTTGATTGCTTAAGTTTGATTTACGGCTTGAGTTCCTATAATTGAGTAGTGTTGTCGGCTAACCCTTCACATCTGAGGCGTAGCTTCTGATAGTAGCTGGACAAAATGTTGCTTTAGCAGGGAATGCAAGTAATCGGCAACATAAAACTATCTACTCTATCGGCCCAAGGCTCAAAGCATTTTCTGAATGGCTTTTGAAGACTATGGTGTCTGGCAATTTGGAAGTAATCTTTCCAGCTGCTACTCGTGAATATGCACCATTGGTTGAAGAGTTATGGAAGGACCCAGCCATTCAGGCCACCTACAATAGAAGAAATGAACTGGAAATGCTACCAAGTTTTGCTAGTTATTACTTGGATCGGGTAAGATCATGCTTCTGGTTACCTGGCCAAATTTTGTCACTTGTGAATCTCCTTGTTTTCATTTATGCTTCTATTCTGCATCTAGTTACAGCCTATGGCTACTGAGATAATTTTCCTTCCCAACAGGCTGTTGACATATTGAGAACAGACTATGAACCTTCAGATTTGGATATCCTATATGCCGAGGGTGTTACTTCATCAAATGGGCTTGCTTGTTTGGACTTTTCATTTCCACAGTCACCTGATGATAAGTACGACAATGATGATCAACATGACTTTTTGCTTAGGTGGGTTACATTTTCAAAAGTAAACGCTGTGGTTTGTCTTGCTCTGGCCATTGTCACTAAGCAATTTCTTGTGCATTTCACTGCACCATATGAACCGTAAATGATCAAATATATTTTTGCTGTGTCATCTAATTCATTTTGGGTAGCCATGGTTTCCTGTTTTTCTCAACTCCTTTTGTATTGCTCCCTAGGTATCAACTGATTAGGCTGCAGGCACGGGGGCTTGGAGAGAACTGTAAGTGGCTGGAGATGTTTGAAGATGTTGGGATGGTCATCTTCTGTGTGTCCCTGAGTGATTATGACCAAGTTGCAGTTGAGGGGAATGGGTTTTCTTCAAACAAGATGTTGATTAGCCGGAACTTCTTTGAGAGTATTGTTACTCATACAACTTTCAACCAGATGGACTTTCTTTTGATATTAAACAAATTTGATCTTTTTGAGGAAAAGATAGAAAAAGTGCCATTGTCCCAGTGCGAGTGGTTTGATGATTTTCATCCATTGATCAGCCGTCATCGCTCCAACAGCAATAGAAACAACAACAGTATTAATAGTAGCCCCACGCTTGGTCAGCTAGGTTCCCACTATGTTGCTGTGAAATTCAAGAGGCTCTATGCTTCGCTTACTGGAAGGAAATTGTACGTCTCTGTGGTTAAGGGGCTGGAGCCTAGCAGTGTTGATGCAGCCCTAAAGTACGCTAGGGAGATACTGAAGTGGGACGATGAGAGGCTGAACTTCAGCCTGAATGAACATTCAATTTATAGCACTGAGGCAAGTTCCTATTCTCTATGAGGATGAGTAAGCCACGAAAAGCTAGCCCATTGGCCCTGCCTCAATGTTTCTTGTTTGCAACTGTACATAAAATGGCTTGTAAATGAGTAAAAATAAATTTTTTTTGCACGAGCTAGTATAGCTTTAATATTAGATTTCCTTTCCTTTTTATCACGTAGATTTCTCTTCTGATGAAAAGTTGACTGAAGAAAATTTCTTTTCTCATTTGGTCACACCTTTGTTTGCAATCAGCACAAGTATTCAAAATGACAATGTACTACCTGGCAAATTTTACAGGCGAAAATTTATTCTCTCTACTTTCACACGAGCATTTGCTTTGGACCAGAACAAACGTATAATTTATTTCCTTTAAACTCCAAAAACGTCAGAAGCTATAATTATATCTGGCCAAAAACAGGTTCTCATTTGCTATCAATTCGGCACATGTAATGGGCATATACCAGCGGGATGGCAAGGAATGCCTCCCATTTGAGTACTTTTGACTTATACTGAAAGATTCGTTCGCTAGCTAGAACTGCAAATGCTTTTTATACCTGCATTTATATTGCAGATATATTTACAATAGACATTCAGTCAAATCCGGTTCCTTGCAGATGTCCTTACAAAATGGCTCTGAGGCACATTGGAGAAGCATGGAACCCTGCTCACGTTTCTCCACATACATAGAATGAACATTAGGAAAAGTGTGAATGATATGAGTTTAGTGTCCATAAAGCCTGAAATCAAGACGTGGTGAAATGACTGCTTCAAGCGGGGTTGCTTTCAGGTTTGTCAGTCCAGGACTTTCAGTCATGTCCACAAGCTCACTAGATGGCCTTTTGAGCTGAAAACCTTGCAACAAGCTAGCCAGAGCAAAATGGACTACTTGAAGAGCTAGTGACATGCCAGGGCACGACCTTCTTCCGGAGCCAAAAGGGATCAGTTCAAAATTCTGCCCTCTTAAGTCAATGTCCTTGTGAGTTGTCAAGAATCTCTCGGGTTGGAATTCATCAGGATTTGACCACACATGCCCATCACGGTGAATCTTCCAGGCATTTATCATTAAGCGTGTGCCAGCAGGAATATGGTGCCCAGTGGAGAGAGTGCAGTCTTCCATTGCAGCTTTAAGGCCGATTACTGGAGCTGCTGGATACAAGCGTAGAGCTTCCTTGACAATGGCTTGGAGATAGTTCAAATTCTTGATGTCAGATTCTTGTACTTTTCTGCCCCTACCTACGTGGATATCAAGCTCATCTTGAGCCTTCTTGAGCTCTTGAGGATTGTTTAGTAGCAAAGACAGTGTCCATGTAAGAGTGACCATGGTGGTGTCACTTCCTGCTACAATTAAGTTCTGCCAGATTCTCCACACTTCGTTAGCATGCATGATCCAAATGTTAATAGGAGAGGTATAAAATGCACATTTGTTTGAAGTCAGAGCCTTATCCTTTAAAACTATTCTGTCTGTGCTCCGGCATCGCTATGGATAGTCAAATATTCATATGCAAACTGTGATTCAATTCTGTTGCTTTGTATATATATCTATATATATACACATATGACAATAAGAAGACTATTAACTTTTGAAGCCAGAAATATAGAATAGAAGGTGCTGGGCTATCAAGGTCTTCAGTTTTTCGACAAGTAATTAGTCTAACGAAGGCAACACATAGATCTGTCTATCCTCCACAAGTGAAGCGATGAAAGCACTTTCGAAATCCCTTCACAAACAACCCCTACACAGTTCCAGTTCACTTGTGCTCACCAGTTGGTTTTTGCAAGCATGAAGAAAAACAGTTCTTTTATCTTCTCTGCAACTGTTTTTTCCCCCCTTTCTTAACTGGATATTGAGTTAGACCAATTTTAGTGGCTGTAGCACATAGTCATGTTGATTCATTTGCTAGATTTGTTTAACAAACATCCAATTGTTTAGCATTTTGCACATGATATTCTGGAGAAAAGCTAAAATTTGGAACATACAGACACAAGATAAATAGAAAAGTGAGTCCTTACCAGGCAAGTGGCCTTGTTAATGGTATCTGCATCAAAGCATGATATTTTTGTCTCTTCCAAGATGTTGAGCATCACATCCATGAAATCCTTATCTTGCTTTTCCTTCCCACCCAACAATCTCTTTTCTTTATGCTCCTCTAGCCAACCCCCGACAAGAATGTCCAATTCTTTAGCAGTGTCCTTCATGGCCTGCTTATATCCATTGAAGTCTAACCAGCCAAGCAACGGCATCACGTCAGACAACACGAAAACTCCAAAAAGACGGAAAACATCCCTCATCAGCTTTTGACATCTCCGCGCCTCTCCTTCCTCGCAATCTACACTTGCTCCAAAATATCTCTTCCCTCCAACCATTTTCAAAGCAATATTATGTGTCAAATCCCCAAACCACTGTTTCATATCCACCAAAGCTCCACTTTCAACATTTCCTTTGCTAGTCCAAGTATTGTAAAGTTCTCTTAGTGCTATTTTCATTTCTGATGCTCGTATGTGCGTCAGCATATCAATCCGGTGGCTTGACAGAAGCTCAACAGTTGCTATCTTCCGTATCTCACGCCAGTAAGGCCCGTAAGGAGCGAAACCAAACATAGCATAGTCATAGCCTAGTAGTTTTGATGCAGCAATACTTGGTCTAGTGGAGAAAACTCTGTCATGTTTAGTGTAACATTCTTTTGCCAATTCACTGCTACTCACTACCAAAATACTATGACTGCCAATCTTTATAGTAAACACTGGTCCATATGTACTGGCCATGGCTCCTAGTGTCTTGTGAGCCAATTGCTGGCTGCCAAAGAGGTGCATATGCCCGATTATGGGCCAAGCACCCCCAGCTTGTGGAACTATGCAGCGATTTAAGTTAGCCCTTTTTAAGTGATAAAAATACATAAAGAAGAAAAGGGCAAGGAGGGTAGAGAACAGAGTTAACAAAAACTGGAGAAGAGAGTCCATTGAAGGTGGCAGAAGCCGCAGAACGTAGCAGCAGATACAGGACGATAAGGGTTCAAATAGAGAAGTTCAAACAACTTCCATTATTTACTTTGAATTTTCCATTGTTTAACTAATCTGTGATGATAACTACTTTGATTATGACTTTCCATTATTTATGTATCTGAATAGTTTTTTGTCGGCAAAGTGATGGAAACCCAACTTGGTTTACTGTCTAGTTCTGATGGATCTCCATCAACTTCTTAGATTTATTGTTGGGATGTCCAATTATAAACATCCACATACTCAAATTTAATGGAAGAAAATACCGGATAAAAATATAAGACAAAGTGGTCGACAGTTTTTGCTATAAGAGAAATAATAGTACAACTATGGATGATGCACCCACAAAATATCCAAATCTTAAGCAATATCCGTAACTTCTACTTTTAAATCATTATCGCCCTGTATAATCTTGAGCAATAATGGATAATCAATGCACAGGCGGTCAATGGATTGCAGTCTAAGATCAGCATTTGGAACAACCGTGCTAATGGTGCTGAGCAGCCAAATGGTAATGGGGCCATAAGGGACATAACTGGGGTCTATGGAATGTTGCCCCCTTTGCTCAAGACTCTGCATGAGCAAACTGGGATGCTGCCACCAACTTGGCTGGGCACATTGACTGATGATAGCAGTCGCACATTGACTCGTTAAGCTATATACTCTTTTAAGTGGTTTGCGCTACTATGAACTACTGGTTTGGCTTCCTTGAATTGTCTACTTGCTCTGCTAGGTAATTGATGCTTCAATTAACTTCTGGTTTTGCTATTTTTAGATTGGAGCATTTGCTCTTTTAGGTGGTTTAAACTATTATTGACTGATGGATTGGCTTTTTTTTAGCTCATGCTTTCATGGATTGAAAGGAACACAAGCTTAGTTGTTTACGGCATCCACTTTGGTTATCATTTCTTTCTTTTTGTGTGTGTGCTTCCAGCTACAGAAAAATTTATACTTGCCTGAATATTAGCATTTAATTGATTGTTTTATAGGAATGTCAGAGATGGCTGGCTTTGTCTCATAGTAAAAACTGTGCCAAACCACTTTGTCTCATATTTGCACCATCAGCATCAAATTATACAGGACGATAATGATTCAAATGGAGAAGTTCAAAGAACTTCCATTATTTATTTTGACTTTTCCATTGTTTAACTTATCTGTGCTGATAACTTCTTTGATTAATGACTTCTGCATTATCTGTGTACCAGAATGGAACTTTGTGGACAACGTGACTAAAACACAACTTTCTCTGCCTGTCTAGTTCTGATAGTTCTCCATCAACTCCTTAGATTTGTTGTTGGGATATCCAGTCATAAACATCCACGTACACCTATTTAATGCAAAAAAAAAACCAAGAAAAAAAATATGAGACAAAGTGGTTTGGCAGAGTAATTGGTTTTAACTGTGAGAGAAATAAGAGTACAAATATGGATGATTGACCCTCAAAAATACTCAAATCTTGAACAATATTTGTAGCTCTCCACAGGTAACTCTCACTCAATTGTTTGCCTTATTGATTCTATGCCCTCCTTTTTTATAACCAGAAGGCCATGGATAAGTAACTTGTCACAACCAAATCTTAGGGGTTATCACATACATTGGTATGTTTGGATCTAACATCGAAAGTGAAAGAAAGTTGTGGAAAAAAAAATGATGGGAATGAAAATAATTTTCTACTGAGTTGTTTTAATATGTTAGAATTGGGTGAGAACGTTGCTTCCCTGTATAAACGTTGCTGTTTCTTAGTTTTTATGTCAATGATCAAAAACATGTCTATGTTTAAGGTGCTTTGTAGGGAGGAATGAAGGTTGTTTGCACATTCTTGTCACTATCTGCTCCCTTCTAAATCTTCAAATTCTTCTGAGGAACAAATGAACAGTCCAATTAGCAGGAGTGTCCCAGACTACCTAGATTAAAATACACTTCTAAGGTTTCCTTTTAGTAGGTTCCAGTCTTACAAGTACTATTTTGAAGCAAGTAGGTCCCTGATGAGGCGGTGCATCTCTGAACTATGGAGTCCTGCAGTTTCACTTGTTTATTAGATTAACAAGGGTGTTTGTTCCTAGATAAGATAATTGGTAAATACTGAATTTCATTGTAAATGTTTGTTGATTTGATAGGACTATTTGTGATTTATCTGAAAAATCTGAAAAAACATATGGGAAAAGTTGTAGATATATGTTGTTTCGTAGATATTTTAATTTGCAGTGGGTGGCTTTTTGAACTCACATGCTAAGACTTGATGCTTTCTTTGGGAAAGAATACTATGATGCTTTGTCTTCAAATTTATGGTTTTCTGAATTGTTAGTTAACAGGGACTAATATATGAACACTTATTACGGGCCCAAATTCTTTATTAACCAGTCCCTTGCACAGAGGGTACGCGTACTTGTATGTGAATGCGAGCGAGCAAATATAAAAATAGAAACTATTGATATAATGATTTAAAAGGTGCACAGGTGTTTGATAAGAAAAAGAATTATTTGAGTAGTAAAAATGAAGTTTGTATTTGAGAATGGAGCAGAGAAATAGTGGAGCAAAATGAGTTGTAAGGTTACACGAGAATTTTTAAACTGGTCTCTGAATTCTTTTTTTTTTTTTTTTTTTTTTATCACATCAGCCTTTTGCTAGCTACTGTCTTTTTGTAGGCTTACATATGTATGTGAACAAATTTAAAACATTTCGGCTGCCGACTTAACTATTTTCATGCATGTGCAGAGTTGATTATTTTCACGCACATGCAGACAAGATTAAGCCTAACTTTGAAGACTTTAGATGTTACATTTATAATATTCAACAAACTAACGTGATAAATTATATTACCATATACATAAGATAAACAATGCCCACCACTCATTTGATGTATGCATACATACAAGCTGGACATAATTACACACTACAAGACAAAACAATCCTCCAATTGCAACTATTTAGTGTTAGAAATAATCAGGAATAATAATAAATAAAAGGGATCAAATTTGGATGCAACAAAATAAAAATAAAGATATATGTATAAAATCTGAAGCGTACAGATGCACTGTCCTTAAGGGTAGATTTGTGCCCCTGTCTGCAAAATAGTCACAGTGCAACAAGTATAATGGCTACTACCCTCCCAGGATACGACAGACATTTTCATTGGTATGCACTTCACAAGTGAGATGACAGAAATATCACAAGTTTGTAAAATCTAACAAATTTCGGAAAGTGAGTAGGAAGAAGAAGAAGTGTCTCTTGTTGTTATGTATTGGTCCTTTTTATAATGGTCTGGATATGAATTCACATAAAAGAGAATAATGAGTATTAAGGCTGGGGTTTAATGATCATAACAGTTAGTTTTTAACAGGCTGTAATAGGTTGTAACTGTTGGATGCAATAGCCAAAAACAGCTAGTCAAAAAACGGCTAATTTGACCGAAATCTCTGAAAGGTTTCAAAATATTGGGCTTGGGAGTGAACCAGCCAAGACCGCTCATATCGAGTCTGGGTCTGAGTTGCGTAAGATCTCTTATAGATCTTTTATTTTATGAAATATAAGAAAGATGTTGGATTATAAACAAGTAAAATTTAACTTCTCTTTCCCATGTGAGATTCTTGTATCGTATTTATACTTACTTGTTAAGTAACATTTGACTTCTCTTTCTCATGTGAGATTCAAGCCCTTTAAAATAACCCTTTATATTCCAACATTTAGCACACTTGTTCTATTAACTTCTATGACTTTGCAATTTTCTTTTTTTCACAATTGGTTTTGATTTGCTGCTGTATCACCAACGTCTAAGAGAAATCGAGCTATTTCCCCTACAGAAATATAAGCATGCTTAACTTGAAAATGTGAGCTTTGATTAGATGCAAGTGCTTCAGTAGTTTTAAATAGCCTCTTTTAGTATAGGGGTGAGGGCATAAGTCTCTTAGTCAGTGAAGCACAAACACGTGTCCGAAAATTTTTTTTTTAAAAAAAAAATTGTGACGTGCCGTGTCAAACATTGGAAATATGAGTGTCTGACAAGTCATGGGCACGTCTGAAAATTTTTATAATTATTTTTAACAAATAAAAAAGAAAAAAAATTTAAAAATTTTAATTTAATATTATCACTTGTCAGTGACTCCCAAAACTTTTGGATTTCAATTTATTTTTAACTTTAACAAAAAAAAATCAAATTGATTACAAATCTTATATCTTTATTTCGCTACTCCACAATAAAGAATACAAAAACTTACGATATATTTTTTTGAATAAAAAATCTTTAAAACCTATGATAATTATATAAATATATTTTTTGGTATTTTTAAGTGAACAAAACTTATAAAATTATTGAAAAATATATATATGATGTATAAAAATTTTATAAATTCAATTTTTTTCACATGTATATAGCCGTATCCAAGCCGTGTCTGTATCCTAAGATTTTTAAAGTTAGTGTGTTGCCGTACTCGTGTCCTGTCGTGTTTGTGTCTGTGTCTGTGTCCATGCTTCATAGCTCCTAGTTAACCTAGCATTAGGATGGGTTCGACTTTTGATACTGTTGTCTATCTCATAAAATGAAATTTGTTGTTGAGGTACAGTGTTGAGTACAAAAGTCATTAACACCATCTCGGGGCTTAGAGAAGGCGTATTCGATCCCATCAGTGCTTAAGTAGAAGGTTCTCCTTATGAGAGAAATTGAATGAGAACGTAATGTATGCTTTCGGCTTTGCCCCACCACTGCGATGACTCACATACAGACAATGCATCTTTTCTTTTTGACCAAATAAAAAAAAAAGTCCTGAAAAACTTATTGTATGAATTCTGGCGATGCTAGTTTCTACCTAAGTCTCCATTATAGTTATTTAATGATTCACAGTGGACTTTTTTTTTTTTTTTTCCAAAAAATTGGAGAATTGTAAATGGGGCTTGCCTACCTAGGGGTGAGGAGTGGGAAACATAAGTTTGATTTAGGGCTTGATTTCTTATAATTGATCGGTGTTGTTGGATAACCTTCGCATTTGTCGCATAGCATCCAATAATGTCTCAAAAAAATGTGGCCTTGGCAGAGAACGTAACCAACCAGCATCATAAAACTATCTACTCTATTGGCTCACGACTCAAAGCATGCTTGGATTAGCTTTTGAAGACTATAGTGCCTGGCAATATGGAAGTAATCTTTCTAGCTGCCACTCATGAATATGCGCTATTGGTTTAAAAGTTACGGAAAGATCGAGTGATTCAGGTCACTGATGATCAACATGACTCTTTGCTTATATGGGTTACAGTTCGAGAAGTGCACGTTTTGGATGGTCTTGCTTTGACCCTTATGACAAAGCAATTCTTTTGTGCATTTCAATGTAGTGAATGTACTATTTGAACTATAAATGATAAAACTTGATACTTGGATAGGTATCAAACATACAGGGTAACTACGGTAATTTTGCATTTTTTTTAAAAAAAAAAAAACTCATGTGTGTTACATGTCAATGTTGCACATCAACTTTGACTATTATACACATGATGTCTGTTCCACATTAATCTTAATTTCACATATTCATGAGTTTAATAAATATTTATACTTAAATTTGTTTCACATTAAATTTAACCGTGATACACATAACAACAAATTTTTTTTGGTTAAAATTCACTCACCTCTTTCTCTCTCTCTCCCGTTAGCCCTACATCCAACTATCAATTTTTACAAGTGATCATTTATATGTGATTATTTGTGAACGTGTAATCTAATTCATTTTGGATAGTCATGGTTATTGTTATTCTTAGCTCCATTAGTATTGCTCCCTAGGTATCAATTGATTAGGCTGCATGCACGGGGCTTAGAGAGAATTGCCAGCGGCTGGAGATGTTTGAAGATGTTGGGATGGTCATTTTCTGTGTTGCACTGAGCAATTATGACCACGTTGCATTTGATGGGAATGGGTTTTCTCTATACAAGATGCTACTCAGCAAGAACATTTTTGAGAGCATTGTTTCTCATCCAAACTTCAACAAGATGGATTTTATTCTGATGCTAAACAAATTTGATCTTTTTAAGGAAAAGATTGATCGATTACCATTGTCCCAACCCAAATCTATGAAACTTAAGTATAAGTCTTTTATCAAGATAGAATAATCTTGCTTTTTATTCTTTCTTTTTATTTCTTATTTATCGTTAATAGCAAAAAATGCTATTAGCTAAACTTATTTTTATTCTGATGCTAAACTTAAAATGCTTGGACTGAATCAACATATATATTTTTTTTTGTTTTATTGGGTGTAACTTTTTATTAGCTAGGCTTGGGAAGAATAACAGGTAGTAATATCAAAAATGTTTTTTTGTTGTTGATGCGTTTGATCGTAGCAATTGTGGCCTCTCGAAAGAATCAATAACTTATTCTTTAATGCATTTGCTAGTACTAATATATTTGACATAGGCGTAATCGAACTAGTTCACTAATGAGAACACATGAGTCTTATACGAGACGTTCACTAATGAGTATGACATCCTCAAAATTATAACCTTTTTATGGCATATCTCTCTCCTTATCGGAGACCTTGTTCTTTTTTAAGCTAGCACCAAAAGGTGCTCTAACAAGAAAGACATACAAAAAATGGACTGATGAACATTGCAATTAAAGGTAGTAATGCTCTGTTCTACAATGGGAGATAACAAGCCACCCAGTTTGATTCTACAACAGGAGAAAACATGCAAAGCTCAAGTTAAAGGAAAGCAACCCAGTTCGCCAGTAACGTTGACATCTTACTTGCAGTATCGACATCTCACTTTCTTCACAATAGTGTCAACAGTAGTTGATAGTAAATCAAGTTAGGAGCAACACTGCACTGAAGAAGGCGATGAGGTATCCATACCTGTAAGGTTGGTTAGGGGTCCCTATAAAACAAAGTAATCAATTTAATAAAAATATTTTAAACAATCAAATTTGTTTTATTTTTTCCTCATGGAAACAACAATAAACACTAACGATAGGATATATTGTATGTAAGTTGGGTTAATGAGCTACATTTTGTTTGTATTAGAATGGACTTAAGTCCAGCTGGAGTTAGTTTCTATTAAAAATGAACTTAAATTAGTCTTAAATGAGCCTATTTATTAACTTAGTCTGTAGTAATAGTTAAATACTGCTCTTTCTCTTAAAAAAGGAAAATTAGCTTAATCACTGCTTGCTCAACATCGCGGGTTTAGCAATAGTAAGGCTAACACACGATAATTAAGTTTTAAAAAAAAAATTTGTCAAAGAAAAAGATAATAGGAAAAATAATTGTCTTATTGTATTTAAAGAAATATTTCTATGCAATTGTTTAGCCTTAGACTTACATATGTATTTATAAGTAAATTTTATAACTTGGAAAAAGATATATTTTAATGACAAAATCATTACATAATTCTAGAATTTGCAGTATTCCAAAACATTCAATGGATATGCTAGAAATATGCTTGGAATATCCTAAATATGCTTGGAACATGAGTATTCTAGAATTTGTCTTTGGACTTCTTCTGACAGTCTCTCCTAAGAAGTTTTGGCCTACTTGTTCTATGTCAGTCCCTTCTACTTGGGAAAAACTCAACCACGAATTATCCTGGATAGAGAGGCTCATCAACAGAGTAGAACGGATAAATATCTACAACATTGAAGATCTTTGAAAACCCCCATCCTTCGTGTAGATCAATCACCTAGACATTGTCGTTGATTTTATTCAATACTTAATAAGGACCATACTTTTTATGGCAGCTTGTTATAGGACCCAACTATAAACAGCTCATTACGACGGAATACCTTTACTATATCACCCTTTCGAAATAACTGACTCCTTTAATCTTGTCTGTAGCTTTATTGTACTTTTTATTAGCAATCTTTAATTTCTTTTTTCCTTAGCTTGGATAGATTGCACATGTTTTGTAAGATTCTCAGCTACAATACTAAGGCCTGTAATGTGCAGGAGCTTGACCAAATCCAAAGTATGTTGCGAACATTTAGTGTAAACAATAGAGAAGGGAGACTTCCCTATAGTATTGTGAACCACATTGTTGTAGGCAAACTTTACTTGAGTTAAGACAAAGTCTCATTTTTTTAGGTTGTCTCCACAAACGCTTTGAATAAGATTGCCCATAGTCATATTCGGTGACCAGACTAGTTGTTCAAGGCAACAAGGCTCGTTGCAGCCTTTGCGTACAACTCTACTTCCTTTTATGTGCATGTGCCATAATTTTACTTGCACGTATACTCAGGTAGAAAGGTTATACATAAGTATATGTGAACACAAAAAAAAGACATAGAAACCCCACAATTTCGTTGAAAAACTTTTTGGATGAATTTTGTTGATGCTAATTTCTATTTGGGGCTCCATTCCAGTTAGTTGATGATTCAACAATAAATATAAGAAATGGGGAATGATAGATAGGGGCTGGCTGCCAAGGTGTGGGTAGAGAGAAGCTAAAGTTTGATTTACAGCTTGAGTTCGTATAACTAAATAGTGTTGTAGGCTAACCTTCATATATGAGGCTTAGCTTCTGATAGTAACTGAACAAAATGTTGCTTTAGCATGGAATGAGAGTAATCAGCAACATAAAACTATCTACTCTATCGGCCCAAGGCACAAAGCATTTTCTAAATGGCTTTTGAAGACTATGGTCTCTGGCAATTTGGAAGTAATCTTTCCAGCTACTACTTGTGAATATGCGCCATTGGTTGAAGAGTGATGGAAGCAATGGTGGAGCCATATTACAATTGCCCCCACTCAAACAAGAACTTTATATATAACATACATAGAATGATTAAGTTTGCCTCTACTCAAATTTTTTTATTGGCGCCACTGAAAATTTAAAATTTTTGAATGGAGGAGACATTTTAGAATCTTCTGTTACTAAGAATTATTAAAAATGTCACCAATTTTTTCTTTAATTTTTCAAATGAGTTAGTTTATTATATTTATTACATTTGAAAGACATATATGACTTTGGGTTCTAAATATAATTTAAGTTATACAAAATATAAATACATTATTTCTATATTTTAGTTTCAAATGAATGAACAGTTGATATCTATCATACTTCAATTTAAGATAAATATATTGAATAATTTTTTAGTGATAGAGTAAAATTTTATACATATATAACTGTTTTAAAATTTATAAAAATGAAACACATAATTATAGTTCAATATTTTCATAATTATGCAACTAAAAATTAGGTAAGCAAAAATGCACATAAATTTAATATTACATTATTTTATATTACTAAAAAAATTATTTTTTTAACTGTACTTAAGTTTGCCCTCACTAACACAAATCACTAGCTCTGCCATTACATGGAAGGATCCAGCCATTCAAGCCACCTACAATAGAAGGAATGAACTGGAAATGCTACCAAGTTTTGCCACTTCTGAATCTCCTTGTTTTCACTTATGCTTCTATTTTGCATCTAGTTACAGCTTATGGCTTTCACAGCTAAGATCCTTTTGAATACACGATCATTATGTTGTTCTTTATTATTTGTCTGATAAAGCTAAGATCATCCAATCCTTTGTTGTGGTGCTTTTTGGATTAATTTGTTGTCTAATATGCTCCTGAAGACGGTGACATGTATGAAAAATATTTGCAATTTTTTTACTATCGTAATTTTGCAGTTTTTATTTGCAGTTTTAGCTATTGTAATATTGTTACTAAGATAATTTTCATTCTTCACAAGCTGTTGACATATTGAGAACAGACTATGAACCTTCAGATTTGGATAGCCTACATTTGGAGGGTGTTATTTCATCAAATGGGCTTGTTTGTTTGGACTTTTTATTTCCACAGTCAGCACCTAATGATAATTACGACAGTGATGATCAATAAGACTTTTTGCTTCGGTGGGTTATATTTTAAAAAGTGTATGTTTTGGATTGTCTTGCTCTGGCCATTGTTTTTTTTGTGCATTTCACTGTACTATATGAACTGTAAATGATCAAATATATTTTTTTCTGTGTAATCTGATTCATTTTGAGTAGCCATGGTTCTTGTTTTTCTCAATTCCCTTCATATTGCTCTCTAGGTATCAACTGATTAGGCTACAGGCACGGGGGCTTGGAGAGAACTTTTAGTGGATGGAGATGTTTGAAGATGTTGGGATGGTCATTTTCTGTGTATCCCTGAGTGATTATGACCAAGTTGTAGTTGATGAGAATGGGTTTTCTTCAAACAAGATGTTGGTTAGTAGGAACCTCTTTGAGAGTATTGTTACTAATCCAACTTTCAACCTAATGGACTTTCTTCTCATATTAAACAAATTTGATCTTTTTGAGGAAAAGATAAAACAAGTGCCATTGTCCCAGTGCAAGTGGTTTGATGATTTTCATCCATTAATCAGCTATCATCACTCTAACAGGAACAAAAAAACAACAGTATTAATAGTAGGCCCACACTTGGTCAGCTAGGTTTCGGTTGTATTGCTGTGAAATTCAAGAGGCACTATTCTTCGCTTATTGGAAAGAAATTGTACGTCTCTATCATTAAGGGGTTGGAGCCTGGTAGTGTTACACCCATAAAATATGCTAGGGAGATACTGAAGTGGGAGGATGAAAGGTTGAACTTCAACCTGAATGAACATTCAATTTATATAGCATTGAGGCAAGTTCCTATTCTCCATGAGGATGAGTAAGCCACGAAAAGCTCGCTTATTAGCCATACCTCAATGTTTCTTGTTTGCAACTATACATAACATGGCTTTAATGAGTAAAAATAAATTGTTTTGCATGGCCTGGTATATCTTTACATTAGATTTCCTTCCCTTTTTATTGCATAGAAGAAATCACTCAGGTGTTCTGCTTCGGTATCGTGCGTGCGGTTCTTCTGTCTGTTTCTATCTATGAATAGAATTTATCAAAGCAGAGTTTTCATTAGTTATACATTTGATCGCAGTAATTGTAGCCTATCAAAAGAATCAATGACTGCATCTTTTACAGGCTTACTAATACATTTGAAATAGGCGTAATCTAACTTAGTGATCTTTTCTAGGCTTTGACTTGTTGCATGAAGGCTTTGGCTTGTCACATGAATTTGAATTTGAAGTTTACATACGTGAAACGAAGTATAAATATTTTCATATAATAGACGCTCGCTAATAAATACTGTTTCATCAAAATTTTTATTTTCTCATGCCATATCTTTCTCCTTATTTGGGACTAAGTCTTGGCAGAAGGTGTTCTAACAAGAAAGATATACGAAAAATGGACTGATGATCATAGCAATTAAAGACAATATAAACACCAACACCACCTTCCAAAGCCAATCCTCTGTCCCACGATAGTAGATCCTCTAGACGTGGAATGCAGCGACGACCAAACATGCAAAGTTCATATCAAAACAAATCCACCTAGTCTACATCAGGTTTCATTCACATATGATAGTTGATACCAATTTAGGTCTTGTCATTCAGCATTAGCGGATGTTTTTAACTGTGGCCCAAAAAAGGTTGAGGAAACAAACTAAGCCTACTTTCTCAAACTGGATTTCCCATAGATAAAGGAGAACATATTGAACTACTCATTTCACAAACAAGAAGACGTGATATAGATACTCGATGAGTTAGGTATATATAGTTGTTAAATTGATTAGGGATCCAAGAATACAAAGCTTATATCAATGGAAAGCTACTTAGTTCGCCGACAATATGGGCGTAATATTTATTATAAAATAAGAATTATCAGTTTTGACGTTTAGGCAATATGTGCAAAAGACTATAAGCAATATGTTCGAAAAAGACTACCTGAATATTTACTATGAAACAAAAGGAAATTTACAAGTTTTAACTTAAAAGATTTTGTTACCAAAAATTTTATTAAACTCAACAGTAGTTAATTTCTCATCCACTCTAGTTACACTTTGGAATGATACAAATGAGAGAACTAACAAGTTATTTATAGGCCAAATCTTTCTTGTGCCACCCACCCTTTAGCCTACCCCATTCATATGGTTTCACTCCATTGGTTTTTAGAAGAAAAAAAAAGGTTGATGTGATAAGATTATTACATGTGGCATTACAATTGTTAGGCTATTTATAGGCCAAATCTTTCTTGTGCCACCCACCCTTTAGCCCACCCCATTCATATGGTTTCACTCCATTGGTTTTTGGAAGAAAAAAAAAAGGTTGATGTGATAAGATCATTACATGTGGCATTACAATTGTTAAGCTATGGAGTTGGCTGTTGACTTTTTTTTTTTTGAACACGGTTGTTGACTTCTTGTTGATTCCATCATGGGACAACATTATCGACACTATCCACCTAACTTTATTAGAGTTGCACATGATTTGAGTTGAACAAATAATATGCTTTAATCGCACTGTATTTAATAGACAGTTTAAATATATAACTACACTGCATTTAACCGCGTCTTGATTTTATAATCAACCTTTAGAAACAATAAATATATAATATACATTTGGTTTTATTTGACAGTCTAAGTTTAATTTTAAGTAACATTAAAATAGTTATACAATTCATTTAATAGCATCTAATAGCTTAATTTTTTTTTTTAATTTCAATCATCTGGCGAAACATATTGCTTTAATTTAGCTTTAATTCTAATTAAGAAATCTCATAGAGTATTTTTTTTTTTTAATATGTGAATGCAATTGGTTTGATTAGAGCAAATAATATGCTCTAACTACACCATATTTAATGGTATATATGGCTTGCTTCTAGAATCAATCTTTAGCATAGATGGCTTGCTTGTAGATAGTCATCTACAATGCCATTAGGGAGAATTGCACTTTATTAAGAGTATAAATTTAATTTCATTAAATGTTTTAAAAGAGACTTGAACTCTATAAACTTTTTCTAGACAATAGAATAACTTTGTTATTGTTAGACCATAAGGATTGGTAGTAACAAACATATAATTTTTAACATTACTAAGTACACATCTAATCATAATGCAAGTATGCTAAAAAAAAAAAAAAAGCAACAGTGACATGTTTATAATGCATATTAAATTCTTGTGGATAAAGACATGACTTGATTATCGATGAAGTTGGTCAACCCGACACTAACAGTAAATTTTTCTCCCTTTCTACCAAGCAGTTGGTGGAGAATTTGTGTTCAAACTTTGGTCAGGGTTTCTTCTCACATGGGCAAATATCTTCGCTGTGACTTATTAGGGGCTTAGAAGTGGCACAATAAAAGGACTGTTTGAATGAGCAAAAATTGCCTTTTATTTATTTAGTCCCATTTCTATTGAAATTAGTAAAGGAGTAAGTGGATGCTTGGGTGGAGGAACGTTGTAGCACAGCCACTAGGCAAAGAAGTTCTGTCCTTATAGGTTGGGAGTCGCAAAATCTGGGGTGGATCAAGCTCAACATGGATAGGGCAACTCACGGGAATCTAGGAGAGGCATCTGCAGGGGTGTTTCAATAGACTAAATAGGCTCTTGGGTGGGTTGTTTTGTTTAGCGAATTGGGATCCATACAACTTTTGATGTAAAATTAAGGGGATCTATTCAGGCCTTTCTTATGCATGAGAAGTTGGGTTTCATAACATTGTTTTGGAGGCTGAATTTTTGGCAATGATTATACTTTGCACTGTATTTGGATAAAATCTTCAAAAAAATAGAAAAGTGAGGGAGAAGATTATTGAAGGAGAGAAATATTTTCTATCATCTCTTATGTTTAGAAATAGGTGATGAGATGAAGGAAAACTATAAATTCTTTTATTTAGGAAAAGGTGGCAAGTGAGATAAGGAAAATAAAATGTATTGAAATAATAATTTTATTTTCATAATAAATTATATTCAAATGTTTTGTTTAAATAAAATTTTAATTTTCAAATTATGCAAGAGTAGTTGAGTCATTTAATAAATTTAATAGGAACCAACAACTGTCCTCATATTTTTAGGAGGAGTAATTTTGATGAGTTAGAGAAGATTAAAGGAATTAAAAACTTTCTTCTCTTCTACTTTTCAAATATTTTTCAAATACAATAATTTATTCTAATTCTTTCACTTTCTTCTCCCTCTCCCTTTTTTTCTCCTCCCAAACATAATGTTAAGGAATAAGCCTTTGCATACTACCCTCTTGTTAACTTGATAAATTCTTGTCCTACATTAATGGATCGTTGTTGGGAAGTTCATTTTAACCACATATATTGGGAAGGTAATCGAGTTGTTGATTTTATGGCTCAATTGGCATAGCAGCAGACTTATAGTCTTTAGGTTTTTAAAGATCTTGGGTGCGCTTTGGCTGGTCTTGAAAAATGTTAGTGGAGTTACTTTATCCCACTCTCTCTATAATCGTTTAAATTGGGTGTTTCATCATTCATTTTACAAAAAATAAAAAAAAAAATTATCGATAAAATGCATGTTAAATTATTGTGGATAAAATTAATGAGCTCATTACATAGATAGGAAAATGAGAGACGGAAGAGCGACAAGTTTGCGATTGAATGTATTTATTTTGCACTTAGATGTTTATTTTTGCAAAAAAAAAAAAAGTATTTTTCCATTTGATTTTTTTTGTTACGAATTTTAAGTGTTTAGTCACAAAAGAAAGATAACTGGTTGCAAACCCGTCGTTTCCTATCTCTCATTTTCCCTTCAACCTATATTTTCCTAAAATAAATAACATCTCGCATCTTTTCTTGATTTTTTTTTTGTTTAAACGTCAATTTCACTCATAATCTTTTGACATTTTTTAAATTCAACTTACAACTTTTTTTTTTTTAAATTTGGTTTTCAATGTTACTTCCACTAATCAAATTCGACCGATCCGTTAAATTTTCTATTAAGTATACTTATGTGGTGTTATGTGATATGACACGTTAGCAAGTTTTGCCCATGTCAGCATGTCATGTCGACATCTTTAACTAACGTGGCTTTTTTTAAAATTTTGAATAATTTATTAGAAAAAAATTAAAAGAGTCTAATATAAAAATTAATCATAAAGTAGTTATAAAAATAAATTCAACTTCATTTAAAATTAAAATTTAAATATATTTAGTATTATTCTAAACATTGATTTTAATTTTTTTTTGCTCAAAAATATTTTTTTACTATTTATGATTACTTTATAATTATTTTTTATGTGCTTCTAATTTTTCTCAAATTAAAAATAGTAAAAACAAAAAAAGAACGAAAAAAGCTAAATACATAAAAAAGAAAAAAGAAAAAATAAACAAAATAGTAAAGACGCCGTCGTTTCACTCTTCGGCCTTGACACCCGTCTGGGTTAAGAGGATAGCATCACCATCCCGTCGACATTGAGATCTGGGCTGCCATGTGCCCCCAGTTGAGGTCTCGCCCTTCCAAGCAAAGACAGGCGGAGTCGAGAGCGAAGACGACGGCGACGTGGTCCTGGGTGCTGAAGATGTTGCTAATAAAGCTTTTGCCTTTTGTATCCTATTTTGCCAAACTTGATTTCTCTGTTATCATAACTGAGGAACACAGAAAGGTCTCACTTTTCTTTGGAATTTTCTTTGCAGTTTCGAACATGAGTTTCAAAAGTTTGTCTTTTTTCCAAAATTTGGCTAATATGCTGCCTTGTTTGTGTTTTACTTTTATGTAGTCTCCACTGAAGAATCAAGTGCTCAATTGTGTTCCGATGTGGCCGCCGGCCAACAAAATTCGCAGAGAGAGAGAGAGAGGTTTTACTTTTTGTTCAATTTTTTGTTCTTATGTATTTTGTTTTTTTTTTTTTTTTTTGCTTTCTCGACGCCGAGTCCCTTGCATCACTGGCCGACAAGATTCTTGTGTTCCGCCACATGACGCTTGTTGCAGATGAACAACGAAGAGGATAGAGAGAGTCCTTCCGTGAGGGAAAGGAATTTTTTTATTTATCTTTTTTTTATAAATAAAATAGACTTTAAAAAAAATAAATTTTGTTATTTTTTTAAAAAAAATTACTTAAAATTTAAAAAAATGTCGCATCAGCATAATATGCTGACATAGAAGGCCCGTATGTACAAAACTTGTTAGCATGGGATGCCATAAGAGGCTATGTAAGTTTATTTAATGAAAAATTTAACCGAATAGCCGAATTTAACTAACAAAGACTAAATTCGACCAAAAAAGGTTCTAAGTTAAATTAAGAAAAATTAAAAGATTGTAAGTAAAATTGACTGTTAACCTAAAAAAAAAAAAAACTACGCATTTTAACTCTATCTCCTGGCATCCTGGACGCTTCATTAATCTTCGCTTGATCTATCAAACAACCATAAGCTTGATCTGTCAAACAATAACCATAAAACTGCACGTCAAAAGGAAGCAATTCCCAAATTCCCATGGCATTTTCGAAGTGTGCAATTCCCAACAAAACCGAAAGGGAATTCTTGTTGTGTGTAAACAAATAAATAAAAAAAAAAAAAAAAAAAAAAAAAATGGTTGGCAGCCGCCAACCTTGACCTCTGCCTTTAATGCCACCAACCAATTGGTTGGTGGCAGGCATGGGGGAGGCCTATAAATGGCCTCCCCCCAATTAGAAAGAAGCAGAAGCAGAGAAGAAAAAGAAGAAAAAAGAAAAAAAAAAGGGGCAGCGAAGCGCAGTGCAAAAAAAAAAAAAAAAAGAGAAGCCAGCAGCGAAGCGCGCAAGGAAAAAAAAAAGAGAAAAGAAAAAAAAAAGAAAAAAAAAAGAAAAAAAGAGAGAGATAGTAAAAAAAAAAAAATTGAAATATTACAAATCTGGCTGGGATTAAGCCTTATACGGCTCTCAGCAAAATCCAGGCAACTCATCCGAGAACAAGTCCATTCGACTCTCGGTGAAATTAAGTCAGATCAGCTCAGATCGACTCTCTACGGTTCCTAAACGTAGTCAAAACATCCAAATCAGACACAGTTTCAGTCTATCCAGTTCAAGAAAAAACGGTGAAAATTATTTCTGTCCAGATCAAGCTCGTGCAGCCCTTGACGGAGTCAAAAAAAAAGGAACACTAATCGGAGGATCTACGGAGATCGACCCACGTAAATTTTCTTTTACTTTACAATTTTTATTTGTAATTTATTTTTGTATTTTCGAGTTTAATTATTTTAGGCTCGAAATTTACGCTTTACAAATTTTTGGCACGCTCGGTGGGACAACTTCACCTCCCATCTCTTGTTCCTAAAAAAAAAAAAAGAGGTAAAAGGGGAGCCGAGAGAGAAAAAAAAAAAGGTAAAAAAAAAAGTAAAAAAGTAAAAAGAAAAAAAAAAGTAAAAGTAAAAAGTAAAAAAAAAGTAAAAAGTAAAAAAAAAAGTAAAAAGTTAAAAAAAAAAGTAAAAGTAAAAAGTAAAAAAGTAAAAAGTAAAAAGTAAAAAAAAAAGTAAAAAAAAAAAAAAAAAAATTTTACAGGTATTCAACACATTAAATGGCACCGAAAAGGAGTACAACTGCTGCCACAAAAAAGAAGGTAACAGCTCCATTGCCTGCATCAACTACCCTACCTAGGTACGCAGGTCCAGAAACCCGGGGACGGACACAATTTCTTGCCGTCCAAACCCGACAAAATGTCGAAATGGAGAGTCCACAGCTTGCACAACAGGATCTCTCCCCTGACTCTCTTGCCGCATGGAGGAGTCGATCACCCACCCCGATCGAAATCGGGGGCAACACGACGAAATCTGCTCAACAAAATCCGACTCGCACAGAAGAATCAGAAGAGTTTTCTCCCCCAGTCTTTCCCGGAGCCTCATCTGTTGCCGTCATGATGACCAACACAACCAGCACAGAGGAAAGAATTTCAGAATTGGAGAACAAAATTTTACAGCTGATCAGAGTCGTGGAGGAAAAAGATCAACAGATCGCAGCTCTCAAAGGAAAAGCCCCGATCCAAGTTGATCCCGAAATCCGCGATGAGCAACCATATCCACCCGGTTTCACTCCAGAAGCCACACCAGCCGACGTCTTCCCTGCAGAAAAGCGACCAGGTAGTTCTACACAGCTGCCACCCTCAAATTCTATAGCTTCGCTATCTGTTCAACAATTGCAGGAAATGATAGCCAATACGATCCGACTGCAACAAGCTACATCCTTCCTAGGATCGCAGATGTACGTCAAACCGTACACCAGACGGATCGAAAGTCTCAACATGCCCTTGGGCTACCAGCCGCCCAAATTTCAACAATTCGACGGACGAGGCGATCCCAAGCAGCACATCGCCCACTTCGTTGAAACCTGCAACAACGCAGGGACTTATGGAGATCTCTTGGTGAAGCAGTTTGTTCGTTCACTCAGGGAGACCGCTTTCACCTGGTTTATCAATCTTGAACCAGAATCGATCGACAGTTGGGAACAGCTACAACGAGAGTTCCTCAACAGATTTTTCAGCACTCGAAGGACGGTAAGTATGATGGAGCTTACCAGCACCAAACAAAGGAAAGGAGAGCCCGTTGTCGAATACATCAACAGATGGCGTGCCCTCAGCTTGGACTGCAAAGATCGCCTGACGGAGACTTCTGCCGTAGAGATGTGCATCCAGGGAATGCATTGGGAGCTGTTATACATCCTGCAGGGTGTCAAACCCCGAACTTTCGAAGAACTGGCGACCCGCGCACATGATATGGAGATAAGCATCCAAACTTCCGGAGGCACGTTTCCCATCCAGTTGGACCAGCAAGGGGGCAGAAGGGAGATTAAGAAACCCAACAGCTCCGGAAAAGGGAAAGAAGTGATGACTGTTGAAGCCGCACCAGTAAAAGTGGGCGCCAGAGCTAAGGTAAATCCTCCGACCCAAATAACTCAGCCAAAACAACAGGAAAGGCGGAAGGTGACATTGCGAGAGCTGGAGCAGAAGCAGTATCCATTCCCCGACTCAGACGTTCCTGACATCCTTGACCAACTCCTGGAGGCGAAGCTGATCGAACTCCCAGAGTGCAAGCGGCCGAATGAAAAGGATCGAGTCACCGATCCTAGATTCTGCAAATATCACCGGATAGTAAGTCATCCAACCGAGAAATGTTTCGTCCTGAAGGAGCTAATCATGAAGCTCAAAAGCCAGAATAAAATCATTCTGGACCAGGAAGGCGTAACCTCGGCAAACCAAACCACCATCACTTCAAAACCATCAGAAGAGGTGACACATCGTAAGGAGGAGCCGCTCGACAACAAAAAGTCGACAACGGAGAAGGTATATGAAGCTCTCCAAACCCTTATCGCTAACCCTCAGCTGTTTATAGCTTTGCAATCAACAGAAGTGTGGCAAAATCAAGTCAGCAATACTCTCCAGACCTCGGCTGAGTCTCAGCCATCAAGTAATTCCAGCTCGACGGAACATCAGGCGGACCAAAATCACGTCGGATGTTACTCTGCCATCTCATTTTCAGATGAGGATCTCCTGCTGGGGTCCAAACCCCACAATCGGCCGCTGTATGTATCAGGCTATGTGAAAGAGCAGAAAGTCCGACGTATTCTGATCGACGATGGCTCAGCAGTCAATATTATCCCAAAATCCACCATAAAGGAGCTCGGCATCGGTGTTGATGAGTTATCAGACAGCCGTCTGATGATTCATGGCTTTAATCAAGGAGGACAGAAAGCAATTGGGATGATTCGTTTGGAGCTAACTATTGGTAATCTCACTTCTAGCACTCTATTTCACGTGATTGATGCACGTACCACATATAAGATGTTGCTAGGACGACCGTGGATTCATGGAAATGGAGTTGTGCTCTCAAGCCTGCATCAGTGTTTCAAGTACTACAATGGTGGCGTTCAAAAGGTCAATGCTGACTTAAAGCCATTCGATGATGCTGAATCACATTTGGCGGATGCAGTCTTCTACACTGACACAGACAATCCAGAGATCATTCCGTCAAAAGCTACTTGGACTGGGGGCATCCACAGAAAGGGAAAAGCTGTCGAAGAACCTGCCAATGCCCAACCCCAGGCTCCAACAAATGAAAAGCTGCCATAGCCTGCTGAACTTTGTCCGAAGGATGTTGCATCTTCAAGCTCCACTCCAATCCTACGCTATGTGCCGAAGTCACTACGCTCAGAAGGTCAACCCCCTTTCTCTTATTGTATTGATCCTAAACAGGAGCAAGGACATAGCCAACCCAAAGCAAAGGAGCTGCACAACCTGAAGGAGACTTACACTCTGCCGATACCAAAGATTGAGCGGGTTTTGTCTTCAAAACCATTAAAAGGCTTCGTCAAACCACACACGGGGGCAGTCGAAGGCGGCTCACTTCCAGAAAGAAGAACACAGGAAGGATTTGATCCTAATGCATACAAGCTCTTAGCCAAGGCAGGCTATGACTTCTCAAACCCGAGCACAATGGGTACGCTGCCATCCACACATGGCGACGCTTCTCAATTATCACAATCCCGACCTGGCTTAGGCTATCAGGAGAAGTCACCTGTGCGGATCACGCTAAAGAGCCGAAGCCGAGCAGCTGATGCACGTCCCATCAGCACCACCACCAAACAAGACAGGCTTATCCAGTCAAACAAAGAAGGTGAAGTCAGAGGTTCTGCATTTCATGTCACAATTAGCGAGGAGGCTAATTCCGACTCATCAGATGGTGAAGTGAAGGAGGCTCCCCCGGAACTTGAAGATGGTGGCCAAACAACTGTTGATGAACTCAAGGAGGTCAATCTTGGCTCTCCGGAAGATCCTCGACCTACATTTGTAAGTGCCTTACTTACTGCAGAAGAAGAGCAAGAATATGTTCAGGTATTAAGTCAATACAGGGACGTGTTCGCATGGAGTTACAAAGAAATGCCTGGACTTGACCCAAAAATTGCGGTGCATCGTCTAGCAGTAAAGAAGGGTGTCCGTTCTGTCAAGCAGCCACAACGACGGTTCCGCCCGGAACTCATTCCACAAATCGAGGAGGAGGTGAACAAGCTGATCAATGCCGGCTTCATCCGAGAGGTCACCTACCCAACGTGGATTGCCAACATTGTCCCAGTAAGAAAGAAGAATGGACAGTTGAGGGTATGTGTTGATTTTCGTGATCTTAACAAGGCCTGCCCGAAAGATGACTTTCCGTTGCCCATAACGGAGATCACAGTCGATGCAACAACGGGTCACGAAGCATTGTCCTTCATGGATGGTTCTTCAGGCTATAACCAAATCAGAATGGCACCAGAAGACGAGGAGTTGACAGCATTCCGCACCCCAAAAGGTATATACTGCTACAAAGTTATGCCGTTTGGATTGAAAAATGCTGGCGCCACTTATCAACGTGCTATGCAAAAAATTTTTGATGACATGCTGCACAAGATTGTAGAATGTTATGTTGATGACTTAGTTGTAAAGACTAAAAAGCGCAAAGACCACCTCGAGGATCTCAAGACAGTGTTCGAAAGACTTCGGAGGCATCAGCTCAAAATGAACCCTCTCAAGTGCGCATTCGGTGTCACATCAGGAAAGTTTCTTGGGTTCGTGGTGCGCCATCGTGGAATCGAAGTTGATCAGTCAAAGGTTGAGGCAATCCAAAAGATGCCTGAACCTAAAAACCTGCACGAGCTGCGAAGTCTACAAGGAAAGCTAGCCTACATTCGCCGTTTCATCTCCAATTTAGCTGGGAGATGTCAACCTTTCCATCGGTTGATGAAGAAGGATGTCAACTTCGAGTGGGACGGAGCTTGCAGCAAAGCCTTTGAAAGCATAAAGAAGTATCTTTCCAATCCACCGGTCCTAGGTGCTCCAATTCAAGGAAAGTCGTTGATTCTCTACATTGCAGCACAAGAAAGATCTTTGGGAGCCTTGCTTGCACAGGAAAATGAGCAGGGAAAGGAAGTTGCTCTGTACTACTTGAGCAGAACACTAAATGGTCTGGAGCTGAGTTATTCGCCCATTGAAAAGACATGTCTAGCACTGTTCTTTGCCATTGACAAGCTGAGGCACTACATGCAGGCTCACACGGTACGTCTCATTGCCAAAGCTGATCCTGTCAAATATATCTTATCCAGACCAATTTTGTCAGGACGACTTGCCAAGTGGGCAGTAATCCTACAAAGCTACGACATTGTCTACGTGCCTCAAAAAGCAGTCAAAGGACAAGCTCTAGCAGACTTCCTTGCAGATCACCCTGTTCCGTCAGATTGGGAGTTCACAGATGATCTTCCAGATGAAGAGATCTTTTACATTGAAACACTGCCACCATGGACGATGTTCTTTGATGGTGCAGCAAGGCGTGATGGTGCTGGTGCCGGCATAGTGTTTGTCACTCCTCAACGACAAATTCTACCATATGCTATCATTCTCGGTGAGTTATGTTCAAATAATGTTGCTGAATACCAGGCTTTGATCATTGGTCTTCAAATGGCTGTCGATATGAAGATTCCAACTATAGAAGTCCATGGAGATTCCCAGCTCGTCATCAACCAACTTACAGGATTGTATGACGTGAAGAAAGAGGATCTTGCGCCTTACCATCAACGTGCTCGACAGCTAATGGATGAATTTGAAAGCATCACCTTGGAGCATGTGCCTCGACGAGAAAACACTCAGGCAGACGCGTTGGCTAACCTGGCTACTTCTCTTGCAAAGTCAGAAATCCAGGCTACAGTTGTTGCTGTATGTCAGAAATGGATAGTGCCACAAAAGGATGATGAAGAAACTACAGCAGCCAACGCTGTATCTGTACGTCTCGCGGAGGACGAGGATTGGCGTCAACCAATCATTGACTACCTACAGCACGGGAAGCTGCCTGAAGATCGTCGTCATAAAACAGAAATTCAACGACGAGCTCCCCGGTTCATATATCTCAAGGATGCTCTGTATCGAAGGTCTTTTGATGGAGTTCTACTTCGCTGCCTAGCCAATGAAGAGGCAAAACAGGCTCTCACTGAAGCACATTCTGGTGTTTGTGGCGGACATCAATCCGGACCTAAGTTGCACTTCCAACTCAGAAGGATGGGATACTACTGGCCAGCCATGGTACGTGATTCCATTGAGTTTGCTAAAACTTGTCAAGCTTGTCAATTTCATGCCAATTACATACATCAACCACCGGAGCCACTGCATCCAACTGTCTCATCCTGGCCCTTTGAAGCTTGGGGTCTCGACTTAGTTGAGCCCTTGCCAAAGTCATCCCTAGGTCACCTGTACATCCTCGCAGCAACCGACTACTTCTCAAAATGGGCTGAAGCCATTCCACTTAGAGAGGTAAAGAAGGAGCATGTTGCCAATTTCATCCGGACTCAGCTGATCTATCGCTATGGAGTCCCTCGATTCATCATCACTGATAATGGCAAGCAATTCTACAACAGCTTGATCGACAAGCTCTGCGAGAAGTTCAAGTTCAAGCAGTACAAGTCATCCATGTACAATGCCCCAGCAAATGGCTTGGCCGAAGCATTCAACAAGACCTTATGCAACCTGTTGCGGAAGGTAGTCTCTAAATCCAAAAGAGATTGGCATGACAGAATTCCGGAGGCATTATGGGCGTATCGTACAACTTACCGGACTCCAACACAGGCGACGCCATACTCACTTGTCTACGGTGTTGAAGCAATACTGCCTTTGGAAACACAGATTCCATCTCTGCGCATGGCGGTTCTGGAAGGACTCACACAGGAGGAGAATGCTCGCCTACGTCTGGATGAGTTAGAAGCTCTCGATGAAAGGAGGCTCGAAGCACAACAGCAACTTGAGTGCTACCAAGCCCGGCTCACCAACACATTCAACCGCAGGGTCCGCCCTCGATCTTTTCAAGTTGGAGACCTTGTTCTTGCAGTGCGACGGCCCATCAACATGAAGCATCGGCCTGGTGACAAGCTTACTTCCAAATGGGACGGGCCATACTTAGTGCAGGAGGCCTACACTCACAACGCTTACATGCTGTCAGACCAAGAAGGCGTCCGAATCGGCCCGATCAATGGTAAATTTCTGAAACAGTATTATGTGTAAATATGTTTAAAAAAAAAAATCAAAAAAAAATAGAAAAAAGAAAAAAGAAAAGAAAAAAAAATCAAAAAATCAAAAAAAAAAAAATCAAAAAATCAAAAAAAAAAAAAGTTCGGAATTCCCGATCTGAAAATCCAAACCCGAAAATCCAAACCCAAACACTCAACTCAAAAGCCCAAAACCCAAATCCAGATCCAAAACTCAAACACTCAACCCAAATCTAGATCCAAAACCCAAACACTCAACCCAAATCCAAGTCCAAAACCCAAATTCAAGTCCAAAACCCAAACACTTGACCCAAATTCAATCCAAAAGTCCGAAAACTAAAAAATTCCAAGTTCCAAACACAGTCCAGAACCCAAGTTCAAAATCCAATCCAACTCCTGGCCCGCATGAGTATAAACTGTGAACAGCCCAAAAATATAAAAGCAACGGAGGGTTTGAGTCTGAAACTCAGCATCAGTCTCAACTGATCTTCACCACATACCAAGACCTTTGCTCCTCTGCCGCAAGAAAGATGGAACCAGTTGCAGAACCTCAAGACAAGGGAGAAGAAAGGTCACCTCGCACAAGGTGGCAACCGACCATGGCACAACTGCAAATTTTGGAGGAAGTCTTCTACAACGATGGAGGTATTGTCCCTAACTCTACACAGATTCTCCAACTTGTCTCACGACTTCGCCCGCTAGGGGCAGTCGAAGAAAAAAATGTATATTTTTGGTTCCAGAATCGGAGACATAGGGAAACAGTGGCGCTGAGAGATGGTATTTCCAAAACACAGCCTGTTGTTCCTATAGTAGATCTCACCAGTACAGCTTCACCCTCAAATGAAGCCGGCCCAAGTTCTACCACTGCAATGGTCTCTCCACGGTACGTTCATCAAAGCCGTAGCCTATGGGAGCATACATACTAGTCCTGGTGGTTTCACGGAGTCAGCCAAGGGTTCATCCCTCCTAGATACTTAAGTCTAGGAGGAATTTTTCTAGCACACAGGAGTCATTCCGGCGAAATTTTGCCTCTCTTTCCAGAATATTCCGGCAGCATCAACCAGCCGGAAAGCAACGTCAACATCATCGGCCCACCAGACGAGGTCGAGCTTGACTTGGAGCTGCACCTCGGGCCCCGCTAGGACGGCCGACAAGATAAGGTGCAACGACTTTGGCAGCACACGGCAACGACTTCTGCAGCACACGGCAACGACTTCCGCAACACACGGTAACGACTTTCGTGTCACGCGTCAGCCGCTGCCTCTTTTGTCTCTTATGCAGGAAAGGGACGTGGATGGCCCTACTCGAATCTGCGTATCTTTTTTTTTTTTGACTTTTCAAAAAAAAAAAAAAAAACAAAAAAAAAAAAAAACAAAACTTTATCGCATGTATATATATCTTGCATTCCCGAGTTATAATACTCACCCCTCAGCTCTTCTTTCTCAAAAGAAAATGGTTAGTCTCTGCACTTGTCTCAGGAAGTTCTTCGATTAAGAAGTTGGAGGCGCACGAGCTAAGAAAAGAAGGAGTAGTCTTCTTCGAGGGATCCCTAAAAGCCCTCGAAACTCAGTCTCCAACGCCATCGGTGTCATGGAGTTCCAACTACTCTCCTTAGTTCACATCTACCACAGAGGGATGAGAAGCTGCAATTATCCTAATCTTTCTTTGGATGCAGCGACGTACAGGGAAGTTCCAACTACTCTCCTTACGTCGAAGCAAACTTGGAAATCATCACTACAGTCAGTCTCTCTGTGAGCCGGTCTTGAAGTTCCAAGGTCCTGAGCCTTTCTCTTGGGGAGGTTGAAGTTCTTTGCCTACTGGATCATCCTCACCAGAGCTCTGGAACTTTAAGAGATATAAAAAATCCTTTGCGGGCTATGGAAGCTCGAACGCACCTGGAGCCAAGACTTCAATTTTTATATTGGCTGGGCTGCTAACTTCTTCAAGATCATATCGGTTTCCTATTGCGATCCAACAACAGCGGACATGGTCAAAGATAGAAGACTCCAAGATTCAATGTTCATCAGGACTTTCCAAATTTCAAACTGGACTTCAAGACTCGGTTCGAATTATCTCTGTAAAAATTTTTCTTACCGACCCTTAAAGTGGGGGCATTTATAAACAAATAAATAAAAAAAAATAAAAAAAAAAAAAAAAAAATGGTTGGCAGCCGCCAACCTTGAAGGTTGGCAGCTGCCAACCTCTGCCTTTAATGCCACCAACCAATTGGTTGGTGGCAGGCATGGGGGAGGCCTATAAATGGCCTCCCCCCAATTAGAAAGAAGCAGAAGCAGAGAAGAAAAAGAAGAAAAAAGAAAAAAAAAGGGGCAGCGAAGCGCAGTGCAAAAAAAAAAAAAAAAGAGAAGCCAGCAGCGAAGCGCGCAAGGAAAAAAAAAAAAGAAAAAAGAAAAAAAAAAGAAAAAAAAAAAGAAAAAAAGAGAGAGATAGTAAAAAAAAAAAAATTGAAATATTACAAATCCGGCTGGGATTAAGCCTTATACGGCCCTCAGCAAAATCCAGGCAACTCATCCGAGAACAAGTCCATTCGACTCTCGGTGAAATTAAGTCAGATCAGCTCAGATCGACTCTCTACGGTTCCTAAACGTAGTCAAAACATCCAAATCAGACACAGTTTCAGTCTATCCAGTTCAAGAAAAAGCGGTGAAAATTATTTCTGTCCAGATCAAGCTCGTGCAGCCCTTGACGGAGTCAAAAAAAAAGGAACACTAATCGGAGGATCTACGGAGATCGACCCACGTAAATTTTCTTTTACTTTACAATTTTTATTTGTAATTTATTTTTGTATTTTCGAGTTTAATTATTTTAGGTTCGAAATTTACGCTTTACATTGTGATTCTCAACCTAATCGAAAGAAATCGGATATTGAAGCTCAACTGCGAACCGGTGTAAAATTACTAAAGCCCATAGAAATAACTGAGATAATAACGAGTATGCAAGTCATATTATTACGAACAAGAGAAACAACTTGTGATAAATTAGACTATACAATCAAGAATCTTGTGTTTTGCACCCAATCTCAAATCTTTGACACCTTATGCGAAGTTAATTACCTTAGATCCCTAGATCTTTCATTCAAAGATCGTCAACCACTCATCACCAATTTCCACAATATGTAGAAGCTTCTTTTCATCTTTTGGCCTTCAATTTCTTTTCTGGCGGGGCAAATGGATACGCTTTAATGCTATTAAAGTTAAACGTGCTTTTCCAGTCAAAACGATTTTCAACTTTTTTGGGAATTTACCAACTGATATGAATACATCCTATTCCTATCGATTATCATGTATCTCAAAAAAAAAAAAAAAAACTCCTGATTATCATGACAAATCTTTCCTGAATTTTTGGGCTCCAAGTCTATTGGACCGGACGCCATTTGTCATTAGTCAAACCCCTTATCCTTTGTCTGTCTGTTGAGCTTCCCTCCAATTTAAGAAAACAAAAAAAAACTTTGCGCCTACAAATTAGGTGGTTGTAAATGACTGTTAGTATATGATATAATAGATAAAATGTATAATGTAATAAAAAAATTATAAAAAATTATATGATATATTAAAAAGAATTACACAATTCATGTAAACAGTTATTAAAAATTAAATTTTTTTATGACTGTTCATTTAGGTCGTATACTTTTTTTTAACTTGTTAGTAAAAAGAATTATACAATTCATATAAACAGTCATTAAAAATTAAATTTTTTTATGACCGTTTATTTAGGTCGCATACTTTTTTTTAACTTGTTAGTAAAAAGAATTATACAATTCATGTAAACAGCCATTAAAAATCAAAGACCGTTCATTTAGGTCGTATACTTTTTTTTAACTTGTTAAGACCGGTGTGAACAATTATTAAAAATTAAAATATTTTTATAATCATTCATACGGATAATATAATTCTTTTTGACATATTATATAATTTTATTATAATTATTTAATCACATCATATATTTTATCTATCGTATTGTATCGTATCGTATCTTTATAATTACTTACAGTTACTTAATTTATAACCACGTAGTCGTGATTGAAAATTCTTTTCGGAAAATTTGGTGGTTAACTTTTAAACAGGAACATATGAACATCTAACAACATAATTATTGAATAAAATAATATAAATTATTAAATAATTAAATAAAAGAAAAGAGATATAACTGCCAAATATTATTAAAGGAGGCGATATTTTCATGCACTATAAATGCCTTCTTACACGCACATTGGGACATGGCTCACACAAGAAGACAAAAATTCTCAGAAGCATTCTCTTTTCAATTTCTCGCGGATACTTTTTGCAATTTCTCTTCCTTTCTTTGTTTTAAAACATTAAGGCCTTGTTTATTTTATAAAGAAAAAGGAGGAGAGAAAAAAATTATAATAATAATAATTATTACTATTATTTTTATTTATATTTCTTTCTTTTAAATTTTTATATTATTTTAAAAAACTTTATTTTGTCAATTATTTTTTTTATAAATTATTATTTATTTTTTCTTTCACTATATTTTCTTTCTCTTAATTTTTTATACTATTTTAAATAATTTTATTTTCTTCACTACTTTTTTTTTCTCACAAATTATTATTTAATTTTTCTTTTACGATATTTTCTTTTTCTCAATTTTTTCCACCACTCCCAACAATTTCATTTTTTCTCTTTTTTTTTTTTTTTTCTCTTTCCCCTCTTTTTTCTACCTTCCTTTCATTTCAAACACACCGTAAAAAACAGGAAAAAAAATATATCCGGGCTAGCTGAGTGGGTCCCATTGCCTTCTCTGTCTCTGTGTCTCCGTTTCCACCAATATTTGCAACCATGTTTGGCTACTGGATCCTACTTATCTTTAACAAGATTATTTCTTGTAAGCGTTTGGAAACACAGATTCTTGACATTTTAATTCCTTGCCTCCTTCCTTATCATCTCTTGAATCATCCTTAAGAACTCTGAACTGAAAAACTGCATCTCATCTCCACCGAAACCACCATTTTCAGGTTTCATAGGAACTGGCAGTACAGGCGCTGGAGCTGGTGTCGAAGCTGATGTCATTGGTGTCTCCAAGTTATGGGGCTTGGACTGGGATCCGGATTCAGAAAATGATTTGATCCTAACCAGGATCAACGAGTTAGCTTCAAAGCCTTTCCTTTTTCTTTTATTAATTTACATGGAGTTTTAACAGACATACGAGGATAAAAGAGATTAAAATTAATAAGTATTGAATTCTTATGTGATAATTAAATGATACTTCTCTTAATTACTAAAATAAATGTTCAACCCCATCTCAAAGCCTTTGATACGCCGGCAGCTAAAGGCTAAGCAAGGTTAGCCGGATCCGTGGTCGACAGGGAGGGTGTTAACCCACAAACTTAGCGGGAGAAGAGAATCAGTTCTGGCCAAGGGTCTGTAGATTGGAAAGGAATAAGCCCATCTTTTGAGATACAGACGGGGTATATGCGTCGTCGTTTCAAATCATTAGATGTAGAGGCGGGTGGAGTTCCAGTGGTGGGCAAAAGATTGTAATTTTGCGAGATCAGAAAGTATCCACGAGAATTTAAAAAGGCTTGTTTTTGAGAATTTTTGTCTTCTTGTATGAGCTGTCTCCCAAAGTGCGTGTAAGAAGCTGTTATTAATGATGTGATTGAATAGCCAAAATTAGATAAAGAATAAATGTAAAATGATAATAAAAAATAATATGATAATGATGATATTATGATTGATAAAAAATAATAATTAAAAAATATAAGAAAGAAAATAAATAATAATTTGTGAGAAAAAAGATAAAAAATAATTATTTAGATTGATAAAAAATAAATAAAAATTTTATTTATTTTTTATTTTTATAAAAAAGAGTCAAATATAGTGTAAATTGAGTGTATGTGTACGTGTGCCCCCTGCTAAAGTGTATGCCCTTTCTTATTTTTGGGATAAGTTCGACTCCAATTATTGTACTTCACTGCTAAACCACATGCCTCTTGGCACTTTACTCTATGCTGTGTGTATAGGCTAGTTAGAAAGGTACCTTTGGAATGATTATTGGTGTCGCTGATGCAAACTACAAAGATGGCATTTTGCAGTGAGAGAATGTTTCGGACAAAAACACCCCATTTTTTCAAGATAATTCTTGATAATTCTTTACGTGATGGGAAGCTTGTAAGTGCTCTTTTTCTTTGTAATTTCTATTATTTGCAGTTGAATCTTTGAAAGTGATGATCAGGAACCCATGGGAACAAAGCATTTTCCTGAGTTCCTTTTGTTCTCTACTTTTTATTTTTGCCGTGCTATTGATTTCCTCAGGATGAGAAGAATTTTTTTTTTTTGGGTTTAGAAAGAATTTTGGTGGGTCTAAAATTCTCAATTTTTATCTGTTAATGTCTTTTAAAAAGTTCTTGCCTGTCTTTCTCGACCGATATCTTTTTTATAGATGCCATTTGGTTTGCTTTGATTCTTTCATCAGGGAATTCCAGGAAAGTTTGTTAGGATTCATGGAAGTAACCTATCGAATCCAGTGCTTCTTAAGGTTCCTAGTGGTGCGGATTGGCAAGTAGAGTTGGTCAAATCTGATGGTGAGATGTGGTTTCAAAATGGCTGGAAACAATTTGCGGACTTTTACTCTGTATCCCGTGGCTATTTCCTGGTTTTTGAGTTTAAGGGTGGTAATGAATTTCATGTACTCATTTTTGACGCAAGTGCCACGGAAATTGAGTATCCTTTGATCCCAAGGAATGGCAAAAACAAGTCAAACTATAGGAAAACATTTCAAGAGCCAAAGGATGAAGAAACTGATGATAATGTCTCTGTTGAAAACTTGGAGGATTGCTCTCTTAGCCTGAAAAAAAGAAAGAAATCAAAATCAACATGTCCGCGGCCTAAAAAGATGATGTCCAGGGCTCAGATCTATTACAAGTCACACAGTTCAGTACCATCTTTTGAGAATCAATCTGGTAGGGTAAGCATGAAGAATCCTATGAAAGGGATAAAGCGAGCTAGTCCAACAAGGCAATTTGAGGGTAAGCAATTTCTGCTTATTTCAAAAACCCCCTTTTTTTTTTTTTTTTGTGCTTGTGTCATAACTGTTCTGCTTTTTGTATCGGGTTCTAAATTTTGCAGCAAAGGTAGTTGACAGTGGCATGCATAACAAGAGGAACAAGTTAGATATGGACACTGGGCGGATGAAACGTTTGACTCTTTGCGAGAGAGCCAATGCTCTCTATAGAGCTGTGACTGCTTTCAATTCTGATAACCCCTTTTTTATGGTTGCCATGCAGCCATCATATGTTAATCCTGGAAGAAGGATGGTAAGCATTCATTTGATACTGTATTGCTTAATAACTTACGTATCCTTGGCTTTTTTGTTAAATGGTTTTTAGTTTCTTTTGAATGGTTTATACAGGCTATTCCAGCAAGCTTTGTTAGGAAATTTTTCAAGAATGATAGTGGCAAGGTTGTACTATGCAGTTTGGATGGGAGAAGTTGGTCTTTAACGTATAGCATCTTTGCTTGCAATGGATCTGAGGCAGCAGAACTTCGTGGTTGGAAGCAATTTGTAATAGATAATAATTTGGATGTTGGTGATGTTTGTGTCTTTGAACTGACCAATAGTGTTGGCGTTTCATTGAAAGTTTCAATCTTTAGATTTGTACCTGATGCGCCTGACCACTACACACAAGGTATGTTTTACTTGATGTGCTCTATCAGCCTCCATAGCTTGATGCTTATATTGTTTTGAAACCAAGAAATTGTTGCAGAGCTTATTGCATCCAAACTATGTTTTGAGCTTATATTAAACAAGCTGGATAACCTGTCGTGTTGTCAAATGTTTAATTTGTGCTTTCAATGTTCATCTGTTTAACTGTTTCTGCTACAAATTCGTTGTAGAATGATAAGTTCGTCAGAGAAATCTTACTAATCATATACTCATTAATTTGTTGTAGGAAAATGTGTACAATTCAAGTGCAGAATATCTCATGGTCGTGAAGCTAAGAGCAAATTAGCTGAGAGCAAAGGCAATAGTCATCCATTATCTCATGGTCGTGAAGCTGAGAGCAAATTAGTTGAGAGCAAATTCAATAGTCATCCATTATCTCATGGTTGTGAAGCTGAGAGCAAATTCAATAGTCATCCATCCTTCACAGTTGTTTTGAAGTCATATCAATTTAGAAGTTCTTATATGGTACGTTCCCAGCACCCTCTCGCATTATCAAAATATGGTAGCTTGGTGGCTATTCTAGGGAAGAAACTATCTCAGATTCTTGGATTTCTTTATAATAGGAATTTTTTTATGCATTGAAAGACAGTAGAAATTATGTATTAGAGGAAATACTATACGCTATACGGTAGACTTGATAGTTTTCAAAATTATCTTCCAGATGAATTCAACTGGATATGAAGACAATGACAACTTTTATGCTATTTTTTCAATATCTTGTATCAGTGTTTGGTTTTTAAATGGTTGCCTTGAGCAGAGATTCTGGGGAAATATACTGCGGTCCTAGTAAAACAGCGTAGCTGACTTTAATTGTTATTGAAAAATCAATCTGTCATGTTTATCAAGAAGCAAAAGCAAGTGGTGGAATCGTAATCTAACTATGCCCTCAAGCTGAGAATTGGCATGAACCTACTTGGATTTGGAGTTGTTCCTTTGGGATGTTCTCCCTCCAGTGGACCAATAAAAAGCGCAAGTTTGGTCCCCATATCGTCTTGCCTGTGGAACAGGGTGCTTTAAGTTAATGGGTTGCATGAAAAAATTTTTTCTATTGGAACTAACACTAGTTCCCAATTTTGTTTTGTTTTTGGTTTTTTTTTTTTTTTTGGTTTCTATTTAAGTATTTTCATCTGCCTTGTGCAGAGACTACCGTCTGGCTTTTTTGGGACGCATATTCTTCCTCAGAGACAGACTGTCATACTTCAGGTTGCAGACAGGTCGTGGCCTGTACGGTTGCTCAGTTATGGATCTGGTCCAAAGGTATTATCAGGAGGCTGGGGAGCATTCTTAAAGGAAAATTCCTTGCGAGTCGGAGATGTTTGCACCTTTGAGATGTTTAAGAGTAGAGTGCTGAAGGTATCCATTTCCAGAGATGGTTGTTAATCTTCAGGCAATATGTTGCTTTAGAGGCTCCTCAATGGGAGATACATGCAATGACATTGATGTATCATTGGAAAATCTTTTAAAATTTATTGTTCTGGTTTCACGGATTTATATAATTGAATTTTTTCTGGGAAATTGTCCTTCCTGCAAAATTTTTAGTGCTTACGGTTCACTAATGCTTTGCATAACTAGCTTTCAATCGCAATGAAGTTGCGGCTGGATTTCTTTTGGGCATCCATTTCTATTGCAGTTGAACCTCTGAAAGTGATGATCAGTCTGGCAGCCTTGCATTAGCTTTATCCGTCCTGATTCAAATTGCTCGAGTTTCTATAACTTCATAATAACTCAGATATTCGGTGATTGCATTTTTGCTCGTAATTCTCTTCTGACTTCTCTTGGGTTGTCATTATTTTTTTGTTTTTTTCCAGTCTTCTAATTCTTCATGTGAACTTATCTAAAAAAATTGTCATCCAATCTGTGAAAATAAACTACTTTAACTCGTCATGTCCTAAGAATTAATTGTAAAAATTAAAATTTATTAAGGGAAATTGGTGTTTATCTGAACTTAAGCTCTTCAAATTTATATACAATTATAAGAAATTTAAATGTACATGTAAGGAAACGACCAATTGCAAAACAAATTGACAAGCTTTCGAGCAAAGAACAGCAAAATTCGGGACTGCCAATAAGACCCTGGAAATATTTCTGAGTAGCGTGGAATCTTAAATAGTCTTTGATTTAACCAATGTTTTCCGGGTCAATCGCCAACTACTAATTATTCCTTTTTTTGATTATCATCACACCTGAATCTGCCTTGAGTTTTGGGATTTTAAATGTATTAGCCTCAGAGAACTGAATGCCAATTATTAATTTGGGTGCAAAAATCTTCTTGTCCGACTGTTGGGCTTCTCTCCTGGAAACATTGCATAATACATCTCCATTCTCTATATAGGCCAGCCTAAGCTTTCGGGGATGGGATAGCTTAAGTCAAATTGTTGTTGTTGTACCGAAAACAAAGTCTCTTTGCGGTGACAGAAAGGGTGGACGCTCAATGTTACAGACGACCACAGCCCATTTTTTCAAGATAATTCTCGACAATTCTCCACGTGTCGGGAAGCCTATAAGGATAGTTTTAAAAACCGGACCGACTCAACCGGTCGGACGGAAAAATTGGTGAACCGAAAGTTGAATCTGTCCAATTTTATCAGAAAACTGGGTAGGAAATGAATCGCTCGAAAACTGCCTGAACTGGCTTAAGCCGGTGACCCAAAAACTGGTAAATCAACTAATCAAACCAAAAAACTGGTGAACGGGCACTCATGTCACCAGGATTGTTTCTCTAAAACAATGTCATTTTAATTTTTTTCTTTTTTTTGAATTAAAAATGAGGGTCTATAACATTTATTTATATTAATAAGAAATGTAACACTTTTTGATCATATGTTGATTCTATGATATTCTATTTTTAAATATGAATGCTCTATTAATAACTTTATAATATTTTAATTTTGATATTTATACTCTATTAATTCATTTAATTAAGAAATTATCGTAAATATCTTATATTTTGATTTTATTTTAGATGTAAATAAACTCATATTCTTTTTTTTTATGATTATACTTATTATTTGTTATTAAAAAATAATAAATTATAAGTATTTATTATTATTTTATTAAATAAAAATTAACCCGCCAGTTCAACCGCTGATTTTTTAATTAGACCACTAAATCACTAATCCAATCTTTTCACCGTTAATAACTGATCCGATTTTAAAAACTATGCCTATAAGTGATCATGGCAATCTTTTTTTTTTTTTTTTTTCTTTGTCTCTGTCCTCTGATGTTGATCAGAAAGGCAGAACTTTTTTAGTGGTTTTAAATTTTCTTTCGACCTCGTTGAATTCCGTTTTTTAGTTATTCATAACCTGTTTAATTTCCTTTTTACACATCCTACCTTTGTTTTAACCCGAAAGTCTTCACTTTTTCACAATTTAACTCACTTGTATCAAGTATAAGGGAAATTGTAACTTCCATGTAATCAATTTTGATACAAGTGCTGTTAAAGTGGACTATCATTTGAGCGCAAGGGGTGGTGATTAAGAGTCCAAATTTAACAGACTGTCAAGAGCCTGAAGAAATTGAAAATGATGTTTCGGTTGAAATTTTGGAAGACTTATCCTCAAGACGAAGAACTAAAGGGAAATCACAACAGACCTTCTCCAGGCCTGAAACGATGATGAAGATCAATTCAATCAGACAGCAGTTCGAAGTTAAGGAGGCTGGTTCCACCTATGGAGACTAGACATGGTGGGCCAAAGCAGGAGAATTCTATAAAAGTTGCAAGGAAAGCTTGTCCAGCAGGGCAATTTAATGGGGTCCAAGGTCTCCTCGTAATGAAGCTTCTTCTTTTTCTTAGTTCATTTAAAAAGAATAAAATAAAAGAGTCAAAAGACAAGCTTCATTTAATAAGACAAGTCTCGTAATGAGGCTTCGTTCTTTTTTCTTTTTCTTAATTCAAAATACAGTAGTTCTAACTTATATCCCATCGTCGAAGGGACAAGCCAAAAGACATCATAAACTTTCTCACTTCATTCTAATTGAAGTTTTTCGGTTTAAAAAACTAAAATTCACTATAGAGAATAAGGCAGGAAATTCATTCCATTAAGAAGTCAGCTGTCAGCCAGTCACCACAAACGACAAAAGATACAAAGTTTTACTAAGTTCATTAGAACCCTGCATAAATATTAGACTGTATCTAGTACACCCATCTCAACATAACTAAATCCTTGTTACTTAATGACAATGCTTTATCCAACAAGTCGAAGAGAAGCAAATGGATAAAACTGCAATCATGCACAATGTCAAGCATAACAAGAGATGGTATTTCTCAGCCCCATGGTGATCAATTGTGCCTGAATCAGCCTCAAGTTTTAGGTATTCACAGCCAATTGCGTAGCACCAAATGATGAAACATGCAGAAATCAGAAATGAGGGGACAGCAGGATAAATGCAATTCTTACATTTGAAATTGGTAGCTGCTAATATGGCAGGTGCTACTTGCAAATGGAAAACAACAAAGGAGATGCAAAGAGTAAGAGTCATGCGTCGGAGAGTCCATTCTCCAATTAAGACGGGCTGAGAATTGAGATGAACTGCACACTACAAAGATAAAAAAAAAAAAAAAGAAGAAGATGTTGAAAAAGTTGTCAGTAACAATTGATGCTCAAAAGTAAGATTGAGATGTAATTGATCTAACTCTAAGCACAAGACCAAAGTGTAGATATTACAAAACATTCAGTCCATAGTTAAAAAATCCATACCTAAAAAAACCATAAATACAGAACAGAAAGGACCAAGTATAGTCTTCTTTTTTATTTTCAGATCAGGTATGGTTTTAGAATGAGAGACAAGTGCAATTAAATAGAGAAACTTAAAACATCAAAAGGCAGAACTAATCAAGTAACACCCGATTAAAAAGCCTAATATGGGAACAAACTGAAAGCCTTCTAAACAGAAAACCACTTGTTCTTAGCTACAATTTACTGTGTCTGTCACTGAATTAATAGCAAACGTAGACACAATCGTCTATCTGATTATGGATGCAACAATTACCAAGTTGAGAAATGTGCTAAGTAAAGACACTAATATGCATATATATATATATATATATATATATATATATATATATATATATACACGTAATTTCAACAAACGAGAAAATCCATACCTACGTATTTATTTTTAATATCAGGGTTTTGCTTGCAGTCTAATATGTGATCTAATTCAAGTTGTTCAAGATGGGGGGAAAAAAAATTCAAATTTCGGCTATATAAATAGGAGCAGAGCGGTGATGGCAATCAAATCCAGACAAAAACAGTTGAAGAAGGCACCTCGTTTTTCATTTCCTCCAATTCTTGGAATCAGTCCTTTCTCAATCAGGAAATTGCCTGCAACATGGGATGCATATACCAGGTAAACGACAATTGGAAATAGCAAGATTATGAGGCCAAAAAAATATTAGGGTTTTTTTTTTTTGGCAGATAACTTAGCAATCATGGCCTTAGTACAATTAGTCATAAAAAGAAAAAAACATAAAATTAAAATTAATAGAACCGATTGAAGAAAGAAACCCTAAACATTATTACACGAGAAATGAAAAGTATGGCTGCCTCTGCTCAGTTGTCTGATAGCTCTTTTTTGGAGTATAATCCAACGATTCACAGAGAAAGAAAAAGAAAGACAGAGTAGGACTGAGAAGAAACTATGAACGGCAGTCAAAGGACAGGTCCAAGCTACTCAAACCCTAACCCCTACATCTGCCGCTGTACACAAAAAAATACTTACTGAGAATTACGTTTGTGTTTTTTTTCTGAATGAAAAACAAATGATAAAATAATATTATTAAAATAATGTCTTGGGCTACATGGACAGAGAATGGTTTGAGCTTGGGCTTGGTCTATGATTTGAGAATGTGGGCTTCCAGTTTTTCTCCTAATGATTTCAATCCTCACATTGTCATCATTTAAATATTTATCTACCAACAAGTGCTGATAGATAAATATTTAAATCAAATTTTACTTCCATTTCTCTAAATACTCAATAAAAATCTTTATAAATTAAAAAAATATTTATCTACTAGTAAATACTGGTGTAGATAGAAAAAGTTCGTTACCGCTTAATCAAAGGTCTTGACTTTAAATCCCTGAAAATATAGTCACGTTAAATACTTATTAGGAGACATTTGCCACATTTTGAAATCTTGTCTGCGTTGATTCAGATTAATCAGTTCATTGTGTTGGATACTTGACGATTTCAGATAAAATATATATATATTTATCTTCGAGTCAGGACTGAGGAGTCTTTTTTTTTTAACACGATATTATTTAGTGTAGTTTGTTAGTGGTTAGGAGAAAACAGAAAATCGAATTTAAAAACATTGTAGAAGACACCTGTATGAGATATATGTACGGATATCATACGATGAAGTATTACAGTCTATGTATTCTCTCATATGAAAAGTATGCATTGTTGCATAATAACGTCTTTGGATTACATTACTTTGCATTTCTTTGGGTTTTTGCTGGGTCACCTTCGGCAACAACATCAATTGTATTGTAGCCACCAGAAAAATAATTTTGAACTTGGAAATTATAAGTGTGATAAAATGGTAGATTTTCATCAGATACATACGACACATGTTATACTATATATTGGATATACGGCTATATGTATATATATATATACTAGAGAAGTGTATGCGCGTTGCGCGGGAAAGACCATTAATTGAATAGTTACTAAATTATTGTTTATTCAAACTTGATGCTTTTTGTTTTAAGTAAACTGGAATCGTAATTTATATAACTCAATTTCTATGGAACATTTTGTACATTTAATTTCAAGTTCTCTCATAAATTCAATCTCGTAATAAGAAGGTTCCATCCTGTTTTGCACCAATTTTCAGAAATTGAATCGGCTAATTCATCCCATAGAGTAACCTGTATATTTTTTGATCTGCGAGAAATGACCTTATTGTATCATGTTCGTAGTTGGTAAGGAAATTTTGCAAGTATATATATACACAGATTTTTCTTTTTTTCTTTCCCCCAGCTTACTCTGGTAATGTCACAAAAATTTCTCTTTTTGCTGCTTCTCTCCCACTGGCATGAGTTGTTGCTTTTTGTCCAATGATTGTCAACTTTCCAATGATGTCTAATCATATTTAATTTAAAATTGATTAGTGTACATAATAATAGATTGATAAATCACAATATTCTAATATTATGTTACAGATACATACTTATAAGATAAGTGTTCATTGTACCGGTTTGGTATGTAAGCATAATCAACAAAGTGGAATTAGTGTGACGGTATTTTCAGACATTCTTCAATGACTTGTTCAAATGATGAAGCTTCCGATAATACAACTCTTTTAAGGTTGGGTACTGGCCTGTACCCTCCGGTGCAAAGCTCCACATCAAACCCACTGAAAATGTAGATTTGTCCTTCAATAAAGTCATTCTTGAATTGCTCAGCTTCTCCTCATTTTGTCGTTACGTGAATGGTGTTTTCCTTACAGAATAAGGAAATAAAATTGAGTTCACTTTATCAAATAGATTGTTTTTTTTTTTTGGAAGTTAGAAACATTACCTCCTCATCTGTTACAATCATGTCAACACTGAGCAATTGATTCTTGTTTTTTTTTGTTCATAGAATTTCACCTGCGGATGATGAGACCTTTCAATCTTGCATTATTTTGGTTAATCTTTAGGTTTTTGATTAGCAGGTAATCCATAATCTGCACTTAAAATTATGTATATATGGAAAGAGAAGAGAAAAACATATTATCCCACTGCAAAGGAAAGAAAGAAAAGGAAAAGTAAATATAAATGAATGAATGTGTCGCCTGAAATGGTAATATTAGCATTGTCAAAGTAATACGTTAGGATGCAATAGGTGTGGGATTAATATGAAAAAGAGAAGAAAACAAATATAGCAATTGTAGATATTTTTTTTGTAGAGAATAGAGAAAAGGAAAGGAAGACTCACTGATTTGCTTTGCAGCATTAGGAAGACGGAGAAAGCATTTGACGTAAAGAAAAGCAAATTGGGAAGATAATTTATATATAGGGTTAGAGTCATAGTCTCCTACTTGTATACACGGTAAGTAACTGACATTCAAATCATAAAGGACAGGAATGAAGTAAAGCTAGTAATTGGAAAAAGGAAAATTGTAGCCAATCACTTTAATTTTGATGGAAATAATTGATAGTAAAAGAAATGATTTTAGGAAAAACAACACAAATGGAGGAATGGCTATGGCATCTGAAATAATCAATTTCAGCTATTTAAAGTTAAGGTAACGAAAGAATATATTAATTTGCAGGAAATGCAGGAAAAGAAGATAATAAAAGATATTAATGACATTGATTAGTTAGTTTGAATTTTATAGTAATTACCAAATAAGAGAACTTTAATTTAGGAATTTTTTCAGCCATTACTGTCTTTTTTAATATTTTTTGTCCCTTCAATTATGCTGCTGGAATCATGTTTTATCTAAAATCACGAAGCATACTGATTTTGTAGTTGAAATATATATTTATATTTATGGTGAAGCGTATAAAATAAACCGTATAATGGAGGTAGGAAGCTTGTGGAATATTGGGCAGAGAAAACAGAGCATTGATAGTATTAATTTTTGGTCAGTGAAACCTTTTGAGTTTTTCTTATTCTTTTCCCCCCCTTAATTTTGTTAATTTTTTTTTTCTAATATAACTTCATCTCTCACATACACACGAATAAATGTTAATACTGGTTCCTAATAGAAGGGTTCCACGGTCTATTGGTGGCCTGAAGGGCACCAACTGGTACCTATCAGAAGGATCTCCTGATGCCAGTATTCTTCAATAAGGTACCAGTAAGATACCAGTATTTTGTTCGTAAATTTTAACGAATCAATAGTTTGTAGAGAAATTTTAACGAATCAATAGTTTGCAGAGAAAAATTTCAATGAATAAATTTTTAATCTGGCAGATGACCGAATTTTTGTGCCACCAGCTCAAGCTGACGTAGGGTAATATTTCGATAACTCTGCCCTTGCAATTCTACTGGTTTGCTCTTTGAGGCCTACAATTCTTTTGACCTCAATATTTTTCTCGATAGGAGCTGACTTTAGAGGTGGTGCTCTTAATTTTGTTATTCTGATCTTTTGCTTGATTCTCATTGGTTGTTCTCATTGTTTGCTAGAATAATGAATAAATATAGGGAGCCAAATTAACGTGGATATGAAATGAGGGATATTTAATTGGACAGGTACAACAAATATTGAGGGAGATGGTTTGTTTATAATAAGTAAATTTTTTTTGAATTAGATTTAGAGAGTTTAAAAAGAGATATTTTCTCTCAACTACTCATTCATCTTTTTACATTAGTAAAATTTTTTTGGCATTAAATTTGAAGAGTGAAAAAAGAAGAAATTTTCTCTTAACTATTCTTTAAAAAGTGAAATAAAGAGAGAATTTCTCTCAGCTACCAATTTATAATATTGTTAGTAGATATGGAGTTGACTGCCTCTGCAATTCTATATAACCGACGACTCGAAAACGCTGCATGTAAATGCATATAGCCATTAGCGGATCGATTCATTGTTGAGACTAGAATTGTTCAAAAACCGACCAACCTGTCGAAAACGGACCTATATGCTCCGTACGAACTTGGATCCACTTAAACTGTAAAAATTTGGATTGATTAGAGTTTTATAATTTTACAATTCACTAAAGACAGATTGAATACATATTGGAATTTGGGGACATATATATTTATATATATTGTGAAATAACAAAATAGTGGGTTTGCAGATTGTTGTTGGCTTCTCTGTTCTTAAACATCTTGTTGAAATATCTTGAACAGACATGGCTTCAATGGAGGTCAAGTTACTGTTTTGTTTATATTTCTAAACCAAATTTCTAGAGAGCTGATCTAGGTGGTTTGTTTTTTATTTTTGTTTTCTCATTCCTCTATTTTGTTTGCTGGGTTGATTTTTTTTTTTTTAATGATGTTGTCTTACTGAAAATTTTAGCCAAGGAAGTGCCTTTTCACTACTGTCAAAGAACTTGAGAGTTTGATATCATTTTGTTTAATAAAGCTTAGTGTCGTTCTAAGTTGGAACATATATATATATATATATATTTATTTATTTATTGCACTCAATCCATTAAAATCAATCTGATCCAATCTAATCTGCTAGTAGTAGATTGGGTAGGATGACAGATTGTATATAGATGAAGAATTGTCTAATCCATTGTCAGCAGATTGGATACAGATATAGACTAAAATTGATTAATCTGACCCACGAACACTCCTAATTGAGACTTTAGATCTTGAGAAAGATATGTAACTGTCTCCAGTCAAAAGTAATTTTTGCCCCCTCAATTGAAAAATTAAATAAAAAGAAAATCTTTTATCAAAAGTTTTTTACAATATTTTGCGATATTTTCTTTTTGTTTATTTTTTAATCTCATATTTTAAATAAATAGTTCACTCAAAATTAAGATCTTTTTAATAGTTTTTGTGAAAATATAAAAATAACAATAACTGTGTATAACATAAATTTTGCATAAATTTTTTGTGAATTAAAAATATTTAATCAATATTTTTGAGTGAAATTTTGTTGAACTATTATAATGCTTTTTGTTGAATTATTATAATTATTCTTATTTTAAAAAAATTCAAGTTTTTAGATATAAACTATGCATATGATTTAGCAATTTTTGGTATAATAGGGTTTCTTCTTAAATATACATGTAAGTTTACATTGCCTCCACTCACAAAATTTTAACTAACATAGCTGACGCCACCACCTCTCTACTCCAAATGAAAAAGAAAGAACAAGTGCAATAATGAAGCCAAAAAAAAAAAAAAAAGAAAACGAAAGGAAAGGATTTGTGCCGATTAATTTACATTTTTTTTTCCTTCTGCGTTCAGGGTGTATTTAATCATTAAAATGAAAATAGTGGACATTAATGACAGGAAACAATTCAAGTATATTATCATTGCCAACGATTGGAAGAGTTTGCACAGGTGATGGGAGCTCTAGCATGGCGATAGCGGCAGAGCCTAGAGTCATTTGTACAGGTTTGCCTTCGGCTTGGCGGATGGGCCACCGACATGTGATTGTGGAGTCATATTCTTTGACTGCTATTTAGAAAAGAATAAATGTTAGTGGGCGGTGGTTTTTGTGTCGAATTATGTATCGAATGAAATTGGAATTGTTATTTTTGAAATTAAAATTGATATTTTTGAATCAGTTGTTATTTTTACATTTCAAAAATATCAGTCGTAGTTTCAAAAATAACAGCTGCGGTTTCATTCGGCACAAAATCCCGAGACAAAAGTCTCGGGATACGTAATTACACTCTTTAGAAAATTGATATGAGGTGTTTGGTTTAGTTTTTAAGAAATATATTTATATTTTATTTTTACAAAATAAAAAGATAGGTATTTAATAAATTTTGTCTGTTTGATTCTTTTTTTATATGACTACAAAAAAATAACTAATTGAAATATAATTTAAGATTACTTTTTGTTATGTTTTGAGATGTTTTTTACTTTTTACTGTTAATAATAATTTATATAGATTAAATTATCCTAAAAAAATATTTATAAAATTTTATTATTTTTTTACTTGTCACGTAAATTAGATTTGTTAGTTGTTACTTTATTTAATGAATAATTATATAAATATAATATTTTTATTTTTTAACAATGCTTAAAAAATATTTTTTTCATCTCGAATTTTCATTAATATTGATATTTTAAAAAATATCACAAACATTATTTTTTTTACTTTCTAGTAAATATTAATAATTTTTTTGAAAATGTTAAAAATTAAATTAAAAAATTCACAATATTATTTATAGAATATTTATTCTAAAAATAAAAATTATACAAATAAAAAAATAATTTTGTTAATATGACACAATAATATAAATTAAATTAAATGTCTAAATCAATCATTTAATTATTTAACAGTAACAATAAATAGAAAATTAACCAAATACTGCATTAGTGTTTTTAGCAATTAGCAACAAAAAATAATAATTAGCAAACAATAATCAGCAACAGTAATTAGTAACAGTAATATTAAATAAATAAGTCAAATAGACCCTACGATATAATGGGAGTTGAATGCATACAGAAAAGTTATAGCAAAATGCCTGTGATTACTAAAACAAGATTAAGAGTGATGCATTCAACATATATCCAGAGAAACGAATACATGCATAAATTTTATGGTTAGTTTGGGGGTCTTGATGATGACTCGTTAAAGTCATGGGAGAAGCCTCCGTTAGACATAAAAATAGTATTATGGGTTGATTGTGTTGGTGCCTCTATTCTTCGGAGTGGTTTGTAATTTAGTTTGTTTTTTTCTTTCAATTTTCATTTCTTCAACCATAAAAAAATAAAAAAATAAAAAAAAACGATATCAAGAGTTTGCCATTATTTCCGGAAGGGAAATAAATGACTGTTTGCGTGCGAGTATTCCTGATTTTCTTGGTGATTTTTTTTTTTTTTTGGTTAATTGGATCTAATATTTTCCTCGGTGTGGACTGTAATACTTTTGTTTTTTAAATCATTTATTGTTTGGGCCAAGGCCATTCATGACTATGTCATAAGCTATTAAGTAACAACTAACAACTGACATTGGATCCAAAAAAAAAACTAACAACTGACAAGCCGTCCTATTGTCTTGTCATCCGATTGTCGGTTGTTCTAATGGACAAATGTGTTCCAATCTATTAGTCACAGAGCCGCAAAGAGAGCAAGTTGCTTGCCTCAGGCCCAAATAAAGAGGGCTTCCCCTCTTCCGACCATAAAAACCTTTTTGTGATTTGTTTTCTCAAAAGAAAAGCAATGTTGAGTTTTTTTTTTGGAATATTTTAATTGTTAAAATTTAAATTTTTATTATTGTTCAAAATTAGATTTTTATTTTACAAGTCTTGAATATAAATTTTAAAAAGAGAGGTGGATTTTATGGGAGATGAGAGAGACATTCATTGTATAATTTATGATCCGACGAGTTTTTTAATAAACGAAAAAAAAAAACAAAAGAAAAGTTATGTTGAAACTTAGGTTGCAGAAATACAGATACAATGATATGCACACGATGGATACGAATAAGATAACACGTCAATCTCAAAAAAATTAGGACACAGATATATATATATATATAATTTTTGAAATTATGTATTATTATTTAATAATTATTGTTGTGTAACATTTATAAAAATAAATATACAAATAAACCTTCACTTATAAGTGTGAGGTTAATTTCAAATTAAGTTTGATTTTTCTCATTAAAACTAAAAGTATTATATCACACAATGTGCATAAATACAAGAGAGTATAATACTTGAATATAAAAAGTGGGATAAGTTTATTAGTAGATTAATAATTATTCAATTTTTTAAATTTGAGTCAGTAATTTTAAAAAATGTGCAATGTAAGTCAGTTCTATTAAATAAAGTTGATGAATAGTTACAAACGTTAGTCTTTAGAATTTACCATTGATTACTGATGTGGATATACATATAGCATACACAATCAACAATTTATAGTTACGTGACAAATTAAAAAAATGAAAAATTAAGAAAAATGCACATGTAGCATATTTATGTGTTGAAAATTAACCAACCAAGTAGTCTATTATGTTGTTATTTAATTCAAAATTAAGATAATAAAAAATAAAACTAATTAAAAAAATTATAAGAAAATGAAAAAAAATTCTCTCTCTCTCCTCTCTCTCTCTCTTCTCTCCTTCCTGCCTCCACCTATCTGCCTCTCTCTTTCTCTTCTTCCTCTCCTCCCTGCCTCCACGTCGGTTAGTTTAAAAATTAAGAGGAAGAAGAAAAAGATCAATGGCTATAAAATGTTAGAATATTGGCTCCCAAACCTCTTTTGCAATGATGTTTTTTTCCTTTTCAATTTTACTTACCTGCCAATTATTACCGTTGGAGTCCTGCCTGAGAAGCAGATATTACATTATTACCCTTCTACGAGTTTACTCGCAAGATGACGGTTCTCTCTGGCTTCAGATTTTCATTGGTCCGCCCGACTCCGATCTATAAAAGGTCCGAAAAATGTATATATGTTTTCCTTTCGGCGATGGAACATCGAATATTTTATTGATTTTGGACTTTTTTTTCCAGCACAAAGATGCCAATTCCCTCTTTCATTAATTAGTCTTGCCCTTAATCGTGGCATCAATGGGAAAATATTACCCTATCCCAACAAATTTTAGCTCGAATCCAAATTGTCAACCAAGATTCAAGTTTCCTTTTAATTTTGTGATTTTCATACTTGGACCACAACTCAGTTATTGCAGTTGGCGGGGTTTCCTAACGATTCTGGCCTGTCTATGTGTAGAGGAAGTTTTGACGGAGTGGGATTTTTTTTTTTTGGTGGAAAGGAGTGGAATTTTTTGATAGTTCGATTTTTGATTTGGTTTAACTATTTTTATTTTTTTTAAAATATTTTTGGTATTTTTATTAAAATAACACATAAGCAATGGTAGTAACATGGTGGAAAAAAGGACAATTTTGAGTAGTTTTTCCCCTTGTTTATAGAAATAAAAAGGTAAATTTGCTATTTTTTTTCCCTATTTTTGAAAACCTCATTTAAGAAAATAAATAGGAGAATGCCACAAAAGAAAAGGAGAAGGAAGTTACGTTACAAGTATTTTCTTTCCTTTTTATGAAAGGCGAATTTAGTAATAGTTCTTTTCCTATTTAGGAAAACAAAAAAAGTAAAATTCGGGAATATTCATAGAGATACCTACGGCAGCTCTAAGGCAGGGACATGGGTGATGAAGGAATATGGAGTTAAAGAATCTTGGGAGCCCTGGATCTCAGTGGCTAATGGTCCGGATTTCCTGCCCATCTATGTGTTGAAGAACAAAGAAATTCTGGCCCTTATTTATAGTGAGAAAGGTCATGATTTAGTGACACACAATCCTACACATAAGACATACAGGGTAATCAAAACTCTGTCGTTTGGATGGTATTGTGGAGTTGTATATGGAGAGAGTATTGCTTCAGCTTCACCTTAGGTTTTCATTTTCTTCCCCTTTCTCTCTCTATCCCTCTCTCTTTTTTTTGGTTTTTTTTTTCTATTAATTGGCTCTTGCACTTGTTATTCAGAACTTTATCACATGGACACAGCCACACATGTGAGACACTATTGGGTCAACAAATTTTTTTTAAATTTTGGATGCATTTATTTAATTCATGATTGCCTTCTCAAAAAAAAAAAAAAATTCATGATTGCACATTTTGCATTCGATATTCTTTAATTTTCTTTTTCTAAGAAAGTGGTTACATATATTTTTTTTGAATATACATATTTATATACATAACAAAGTGACTCTTAGTCACACATTATAACAAGTTTTTGAATTTAATTATCATCAATATAATAAAACTATTAATTGCATTTTTATAGTAGTTGAATGCATAATCATTTCCTTCAATTTCATGTAATCAGGTGTATAAAAAAACGTGTCATGCGTGTATGCAATTTCTCCTTATTATTATTATGTGATTGCTATACTTACTCACTTTTTTTTTTTTTTAAGTATAACACAAAAATAATCTTACATCATATATATTAATTTTATCATTAAGTGAGTCTCTCATTTATACAGTAAAATAAACTTATGTATATACTATACTCAATAAAAAAAAAAACGGGGTCATATTATAAAATCTATTATTATTGATGCATATATACTTTCTGTCGTTGAAATGGGTCATTCAGAGTTAACTGCCGAAGTCCCACGACACCCTCAACCAACAAGCTGTAACTCATTGGTCACGAAGGGTCCAAAACACACCAAGTGATCACAGAAGATGACGTTGCTCTTTATGGAAAATTTGATCTGCCTGGCGTTGATGCTGATGAATTAAGGGTGCAGGTGGACCTCGACAACCATATTATTCACATCCTAGCAAAAGAAGGCTGGAAGTATTATTTGGGAATTAAACTCGACCCTCGGGGTTTGATCGAGGGAAAAGTGAAGTGGCGCTTTAGAAATGGTGTGCTCAAGCTCGTTGTTCCAAAAGATGTAGACCGACAAGGCTTTATTCTAGGTAGAAGGGTGCGGCCAATCCAAATGTTCCTAAAGGCATAAAAATGCTTTTTGATTTTGTTCCTTTCCAACATTATAAACTGTTATTTAGTTGACTTAAATTTTTTTTTCCACGAGACTAGATGAGCATAACTTAGTCACAGAGTGGTAGCAATGAGTACATACGCTTACATACTCGAGAACTCGAGACTTTTCCATCTCAACTCTCAACTTTAGCGATTGGGTCAAAGCTTTTGTCACATATATTGTTCTCAATTTCTACGTTGAAACTCCAATGTTTTTACTTTCCTTTTTTGATAACTTTCAGTGTTCAAAGAACAAAAGCAATGGTCTCAAGTATTTTATCTTTGGATTGTTAATCCTCGCAGTTGGGATCATAGCATGGGTGGCAATAGCAAAATCCCACATGCCGCCTCCTCCTCTCTCTGCTCCAAGATATGTCATTAAGCGAACAAACCAACTTGCTAAATCATTCAAATATTGGCCAGATGATTCCCAGTTGAACATGCGTTGTGGTATCCACATGTTGATCCTGACTCTTAAATTTCGTTCAATTTATCTGGATATTATTAAGTTTCTCATGCAAATTTTGTCTCTCAGGTAAGCTAATTAGTCTGTTAATCTTTCTTTTCAGATTTAAAGATCAGGATTTATTCGGTTTTGCCCGCGTTATGAGGCTACTCCCTGTTTTAGTTCCCCGCGCCATCGAGTAACGAAATAGTTCACAATTTCATTGGGGCACATTATTTTGCACCAACGATCATCTTTTGGCGTAAGAAGAAGCGTTTAATAGAATTAAAAATATACACAGATACAAAAAAATTACAGATGAAGAATAATTATAATACAATCAATTAATTAATTTATACAATCAGATAATTAATATTTATAATAAAAATGAATGTAATTTTCATCAATTTTTTTTATTGTAAATAATAATCATTTAATTATATAAAATAATTAGTCTATTATACTATAACTTTTTTTTATTTGTCATTTAATATGTCAATGTACCAATAATTAATCAATTACAATATCGCTCTTTAATTTTATGGGCAGTTGTACCAACTAGCAAATGTGAATGACCCAAAGTTCGAAGTATTGAAAAAGAGTAATGATGAGAAGAATGCGATTAGAATTATGACCAATATTCGAATCAGATTTGAGAATCAAACTAATAGTGACCTCGATGGGACCATATATGAAGTTCTTCCCAATATTTATAAGAAAAAAAACAAACACTTAGACAATAATATGTTAACAAAAAAAAAAAAAATCAAATTTCACTTAATTCACAAATAAATGAGGTTGTTACTATTACTTTACTTTTTATATGTTTGCTACATAGTAATGATCAATTTATAATTTTGCTTCAGAGTGTATGTTTAAAGGGCTTGGTGGGTTCGGTAGTCTGGAGAGTATGTTTCTCTCAAGCTTTTTGTGGGTGCAAATTTTCATTAAGTTTAAAAATAAATTCTACTGAGCACAACAATTAAGATTGTAATAGATAAATTACACAAAATTGTTTACGTTACAAAATATATTCGTTTTTGGGTGCACTTAATGTTAAACTGATTTTTAATCTCATGCACCTTTTTAAGATTGGAATTTAAATTTTTAAAACAGAAATATAAGTTGTTAACAGTAAATCTCTTGTAAAGACTATTTTAGTTTTATTCTGCTTGCAAAAATATTGAAGTGCATTTATTTTTTTAAAAGAAAAAAGATCTTTCTAAAATATGTCAGTTATTAAATTTGTAAATTAGAATGAGGGTAACTCCTATTATATCTGCTCCATTCAACCCAACTCATAAAAAAAAAACTCTCACTCGAGTACTATTAAATTTAAGTAAATTTTTTTAATGTTTGATTACTATATTAATAAATTTTAAACTTATTATATTACGCTTAACAAATATCCTCAATCGACGAGAGTGCACATATTTAGATCAATATAAAAAAAAAGTATTAAATTATCACTATACTGCCCAATGGCTATTCAAGTGCATATCCGAGTTTCCGCAACCATTGTTGGGGTATAGATGTGCACAAAAATTACTAGCGGCTATTATTTTATTATTATTATATTTTTTTTTTTTGACTGAAGATAGCGGCTTATTATATAGAATGGCAGAGTTTTTGCCCTGAGCGTGCCGTGGACGCCTCGCAAGCCTTTGCCCATTATTTGTTCGGAAAAGGTCCAAACTTAGAGATTTTTATCTGAATTAGCGTTTGATTGATATGTTTAAATACAATGAATTTTTAATTTTTTTAATCACATTGATTTTTTTGTATGGTAACAAAAATAAATAATATAATATATTTTTATTTTATTTTATATTTTATTAATATATAAAGTTGAAAATTCATAAAATCAGCCCAAAAAAGTTGACTGCAGAAAATTTCTTTCTGGTCACAATCAGCACAAGCATCCAAAATGTCAATGTCTTGGCTAGCAAATTTTACTCATGACAAATTATTTTCTATACTTTCACACAGCACAAGTATTTGCGTTTGATCAAAACAAACCTATCATTTATTTCCTATAAAGTCCAAAAATCGTCAGAAGCTACAATTATCTTTGACCAAAAACAGTTCTCATTTGCTTTCAATTCGGCACATGAAATTGGCATATCCAAACAGGATGGCAAGGAATACGGCCATTTGAGTGCTCTTGACTTATTCTGAAAGATTTGTTCACCAGCTAGAACTTCAAATGCTCATTACATCCATATAATGCAGTCCACAATTATATTCCAGATATATGTACAGAATGTCTCTGGGCCACATAAGAGAAACTTGGAACCCTGCTCACGTTTCTTTACAATTTACATACACAGAATTTCTTGCAGGAAAAATGTAAATATTAGTTTAGTGTCCATAAAGCCTGAAGTCAAGACGCGGCAAAATGACGGCTTCAAGTGGGGTTGCTTTCAGGTTTGTCAATCCAGCACTTTCAGTCATGTCCACAAGTTCACTCGATGGCCTTTTGAGTTCAAAACCTTGCAACAAGCTAGCCAGAGCACAATGGACTACCTGAAGAGCCAGTGAGATACCAGGGCACGACCTTCTTCCGGAGCCAAAAGGGATCAGTTCAAAATTCTGCCCTCTCAAGTCAATCTCCTTGTGAGTAGTCAAGAATCTCTCAGGGTGGAACTCTTCAGGATTTGACCACATACGCTCGTCGGGTTGCATCTTCCAGGCATTTATCATCAAGCGTGTGCCAGCAGGAATGTGGTGGCCGGCAGAGAGAGTGCAGTCTTCCATTGCAGCTCGAAGGCTGATTATTGGACTTGGTGGATACAGGCGTAGAACTTCCTTGACAATAGCTTGGAGATGGATCAAATTCTTGATTTCAGATTCTTGTACGTGTCTGTCCCTACCTATGTGGATATCAAGCTCATCTTGAGCCTTCTTAAGCTCTTGAGGATTGTTTAATAGCAAAGACAGCGTCCATGTAAGACTGACCATGGTAGTGTCACTCCCAGCCAAAATTAAGTTCTGCCAAATTCACCACACCTTGTTAGCATATGTGATCTGAATGTTTTTAGACGGGAAAAACAGCACAGGTATAAAATGCACTACAATTCCCTGCCATCTTTATTTTTCATCAATCCCACTCATAATATCATGTTATAAAACTGATTACTCGAGCAAAGGCATCACACAGATCTGGCTATCCCCTATAGGCAAAGTGACAAAGTACTTGATGTTCGAAAGATAATCAATTGTTAAGCATTTTGTTTGCATATGATATTCTGTACAAAGCTAAAAGTTGTAACATACAGATACATGACTAAGTAGAGGGCTTCAATACCTGCCAGGCAAGTGGCCTTGTTGATGGTATCTGCATCAAAACCTGAAATTTTGGCCTCTTCCAAGATGTTGAGCATCACATCCATGAAATCCTCCTTTTGCTTTATCTTCCCACCCAACAATCTCTTTGCCTTATGCTCCTCTAGCCATCCCCCAATAAGAATGTCCAATTCTTTGGCAGTTTCCTTCATGTCCCGCTCATATCCATTAAAGTCTAACCAGCCAAGCATCGGTATCGCATCAGACAACACGAAAACTCCAAAGAGACGAACAAAATCCCTCATCACCTTTTGACATCTACGTGCCTCTCCTTCCTCGCAATCTGCACTTGATCCAAAATATCTCTTCCCTCCAACCATTTTCAAAGCAATATTATGTGTCAAATCCCCAAACCACTGCTTCATATCCACCAAAGTTCCACTTTCAACATTTCCTTTGCTGGTCCAGGTATTGTAAAGTTCCCTTAGTGCTACTTTGACTTCTGATTCTCGTATGTGCTTCAGCATATCAATCCGGTGACTTGATAGAAGCTCAACGGTTGTGATCTTCCGCATCTCATGCCAGTAAGGACCGTAAGGAGCGAAACCAAACATAGCATAGTCATAGCCTAGTAGTTTTGATGCAGCAATACTTGGTATATTGGAGAAAACTCTATCATGTTTAGTAAAACATTCCCTCACCATTTCACTGTTACTCACTGCCAAAATCCTATAACTGCCTATCTTTATAGTAAACACTGGTCCATATGCACTGGCCATGGCGCCTAGTGTCTTGTGAGTCAATTGCTGGCTGCCAAAGAGGTGCATATGCCCAATTATGGGCCAAGCACCACCAGCCTGGGGAACAGTGCAACGTTTGATTTAGCCCTCTTTAAGCGCTAAAATACATAGAGAAGAAAAGGGCAAGGAGGGTAGAGAACAGAGTTAACACAAATTGGAGAAAAGAGTCCATTGAAGGTCGCAGAGAACTAGCAGGACAACTAGAAAAATAAATAAACAGGGGATGAGAATCATTCAAATTGGGAGTTCAAAAAAGAATAATATCCATTCGTCACTTTGACTTATATAAGTGTGTGTATATATATTATATATGTATGTGTATATATATAAAATAAAATATTTAAGTAAATAATATATGTGTGTATATAATATATTAATTAAAATATTAAATACATATAAAAGTATCTAAAATATATATTAAAAATGTCTGATATACAATTTAAAAGTGTCCGATACATGTTTGAAAAGTATCAAATAAATATCATATCGATACATATATCTAATATAAATATTTATCATTTTAATAATATCCGTACTTCTTAGTCCCAATCAGACCGTAAATCTCCTACCGCCAGCGGACTCAATTGCTCCTGCTATTTGTGTATTATTTGTGTACTATTGATGTACGAGAATGGAACTTTCTGTGGGCCAAGGAACTGCAACCCAACTTCCTGTCGGTCTAGTTTTTGGTGGATCAAACTTTGCGGGGGCAAACCCAACTCGTGTCTGTCTAGTTTCTGATGGATCTCGATCAACTTTTTAGATCTATTGTTAGGATAAATAGTCATGAATTAATCAAAATTTTTTGTACTTTTTATTTGTTAAAAATAACTAATAATTATTTAAAAATCTTTCTTTCTATTTATATCTTCTTAAATTATGTCTACATAATAATTTTCTTTTAACATGAAGTTGCACGAGCAAAAAATCCAATTATAGATACACACGTATGTAACTCTAATGAGATAAATAATCTTTTTTTTAATTGGTAATGAAATAAATAATCAAGATAATAACACAAGTGGACAACTTGATTCAGCACTATTAAAGAAGTAATAATGCAAATGACACCCAATCTTGAACAATCTTGAACATTATTAATTAAATTTAGAATTCATCATTTTTTATTCTGGATGTTTTTTTTTTTTTTTGATATTTGCTCATTAATGTGAACCAAGACAAAGACTTTGCTGGAATCACATGTTAAAAAGATACCAATGAATTGGACTCAACTGATACAAAAATCGACTTTAATAACGAAATTCTTGGCTTCGAATTTCAGTCAAAATCAATTCTGTATAAGGAAAAAAAAAAAACTCCAAAACACCCGACAATCTACTCCGTGGAGGGTAATGTCCAAATTTTTTTCGATTACCCCATCATTAGGACTCCGATTGAGATAAAGAAGTAAAGATTGGGACAAATTGGCGTAAAGATAAAGACTAATATACCGAAAAGGAAAAGGAAAAGTGAAAAACCCGTGTTGTGGGGTACCCATACGGTGATACCAATAGGAATTAATTTACTTCGTCGAACCCGAAAAAAAAAAAGGACAAAACAAATAAAAACAAAAACAAATGATTCAAGAAATTTATTTGAAAAATTTAAGTCTGCGGAAGGAGGAGGAATAAAAGAAGCAACAGTTTCCATTGGGATGTTCTGATTGCTCGAATCAAATTTGCGAGGCATGGAAGACGACAAGCCTAGTAATACGCTTCTCTCTCTGTCTTACCCTTTTTATCTCTTGTTGTCGAGTTATCGGTCTTAATCTGTATTGTGTTTTCGTACGTAGAGTATGATTGTAGGAAGTGGCAATGTGGGCACCTCGGCATATTTATTTTGGGGCTAACATTTTTTTTTTTTTCTTTTGGGATCCTTATTTTCCCAGAAGATTGACGATCATTATTTCTGTTTGTCGTCGTAATTACATGTTAACAAGTCCTAAAACCTTTTTTGCGAAGGACATACTGTATGAGTTTTGTGGAACTTAATCGTAAAAGACCAGACTTGCTGCAATATTGGTAGTATATATGCATATGGCATGTGATCTTATATATTATTGCAAATAATTACCTTCTCATATCATTATTGTTTGGCTCAGGCTTTTTCCTGATTGCTTGTTTATCTGTGGCCGTGGTTTGCATTACTTGCAGCAAAGATATTGAAGGACCCCTCCATATATCCTGAGCAGCGTCGTGCTATGCGCGCGGCCCTTGGTGGTAAGATGACTAAAGATGTTTACCAGATTTACAGCAAACAGGTCATAGAAAGTGATGTAAACCCTCTTCTATCAAGCCCCCATCAATCTTGCATGTGCAAATTATCCAACTTTATTCCTCTTTGGTTGATGCTTTCATCTAAGTTTTATTCAATATGTATTCCCCCACTCCCCCACTGTGGCCGGGAAGGGCCCCCAAAAATAAAGAAAAACTATGCTTCTCCTGTTTTTCATTTTATTTGTAATTATTCAAAATCTTTGAGTACATTGAAAACTATTAGAATATCAAAAGTTATTGATGAAAACCACAATCCATCTTTGGCATTCCTCCAAATCTCACTAATGGTCTGTGCATGTGAAAATTTTCTTAGTGGGTCTATTGTACAACATTTTAAAATGATGTGAGAGAGTACCATAAAAACAAACTCAAGAGTGACAGTCATAGCAGAGATTTACGCGGAAAATTGATTTATGCCACCACAAAGTTCTAAAGAATCTGCTTGTAGCTTTCTACTCCAACATGACAGCATTCTTAAAGAATGATACGAAGCAAATCTTTATTTTCGTCTTCTGTAAGGATCGAAGAGTTTAGATGCTTGGGGATCAAATATTTGTGGTCTTAACATAGTTCACAAGCACGTCCACGCACGAAATATTTGTGTTGAGTAGATACTGAAGTGAAATACATACTAACATGTCTGGTTGTTGGGTTCTGCGGTTCTTCAGGGCTTTGATGTTGATGATTTTCCTGACTGTTGGGCATTTGGCAAAATCACACCATATACACTTAATCAGGTGACTCTCGCTAAGATCACTCATTTCTCAGAGGTGGCCATTGAGGGAATACAACAAGGCAGAGGCATAAGGTGTTTGCTGTTTAGTTTTCTAGTGATAGTTTCTACAACATTCTTTAATGTAAGAAATTGATAAAAGTTTTCTTTTTTTTACTACTCATGAGAAAACTTTAGCAAGCTGGCCTTAATTAAATTTGAGATTGAAAGTTTGTTGTTGCCGTTTTGATATTACCAAAGCTGATCAGGTTGGTTTTTGTAGAATGCAAATTTTGTGTTTGTGGAGGTTGAGAAGGCAAACGTTCATGAGTTGGCCGGATACGTGCCACTACTATGCCACCTTTAAGGCCAAGAACAAGGATGATGTTGATTGCATGGCACAAACATTTCAAGCTTTGGTCTCACAACCCCCAGCAAAGGTGGATGTTGTGGAAGTGAAGTTTTTTAGGCTGAAGCCCAAACCTGGCCAAGGTAAATAAGTTCATCAGTTAGATATGATTTTTTAAGCTCTTTTGTTTTTTAAGAGTATTTGTTCTTGTACGCCTATTAGCGCAATATTGTTGTTCTAGATGCTCTTTCTTGGGTTTGTTGTCTTGATTGCAAATTAGGGCCGGAATAGGTTCTTATACTAACTTGTGTTATTCGCCGGGTGAAGCTTCTAGCTCAAAGCAGTATCCTATTTGTCTGTGAGGCAATCTGAGAATATGTAAAGCGAATCGCAAATCTGTTATTTTAAGAAGAGGCCGTTAGTCAGTTTTCTCCCCCCATATGATTTAAATTGAACATTATTGTCAAGCATTTGCAACCGTGTGGATTAAACACTGTGGTTGCTACCTTTAAACTAGTGCTGAGTTTTTAACATTTCGGGCATTTAGTCCACATCTTATTGATAAGGTTAATCTTATTATTGGGTTTCTAATAGTCTGGCATCTACATGAAATTGCAGAAAATGTCAATGATTGTTACTAGCTTAATCTATTCGAACATTTTCGAGAGCACTCTTGAACTTTTGACCTCCAACTTGATTCTCTGGATTTAATCGCCTCAACTCACCCCTTCATCATAAATCAACTTTTGATAATTACCTATATGATCATGTAATCTAATTTGCCTGTATGAAACGCAGGTTCATTTTAGAACTTGTGTGACTATTTAATTTCCTATCGTAAAATGGGAAGTTGGTTTTAGGACTGACCGACCGAAGCTAATCAGTAAATTAGACATTTATTAAAATCCACGGATTATATAGAGATTCTATGAATAATTTTAGCTCCAGTACGAACACTTGAAAATTTATTTTAGTTTTATTGCTGGGATGTTAACGTGGAAAAACTATTTGGCTTAACTAGTTATAAATATATACTAATCAATCAGAATTTTTATTTTTTATGTTTTAAAAAATAACTAATCATAATTACTTAAAAAAAAATTTATTTCTACTCGTATCCTCTCAACTTACGTTTACTTAGTAATGTTCTCTTAAAAGCAAGTTGCATGAGTAATAATCCAATTATAAAAACAGACATATCCAACTCTAATGAAAGAAATAATCGACATGATAATACAAGGGGACAACATAAATCGACACTATTACAAATTGACCCACGAGACACCCAATCTTGAACAATCTTGAAAAATGATTAATTAATTTAGAATTAATAGTTTTTTTGCTCTTGTTGTTTTAGTTTTTTAGTTTCACTATAAAATTTTCTTTTAGGTAACAATAAAGCAATTACAAAGAATAAAACATCACAAAAAATATTTGATAGTATCTAATAATTTTTTTTTTTTTCAAATTGTACTCAACTTATAACACTTTATTTTTACCTAATATTTCTTTTTTTTTTTTTGGTATTTCCTCAATAATATAAATCAAACACATGTTAAAAGACCTCAGTAAAGCATAATTTCATTGGTACTAAAATCGTCCTTACAATCAAGTTCTGAATTTCGAGTCCCAATTGGGATTAATTATAAAAAAAATTAAAAGCACCCAACAATCCACCCGTAGGCCTTGGATGGTAATTTCCAACTTTGTGTCAATTACGCTATTATTACGACTCGGATCGAAGTAAAGAACTACAGATTGGGACAAATTTGTGTGAAGGTGAAAGATTAACCGAAAATGAAAAGGAAAACTAAAAAATCCATATCGTGGGATATTGATACCAAAAAGGATTTATTTACTTCGTCTTTGTTTTGAACCGAAAAAAAAAAAAATATATGAATAAATTGATCATCGGATTTGCGGATAAGTAATCTTTGTTTCTATATCTTATTCAACCCAGCCTATAATAAAGAATATACTATCAGAGTACTATTGGTTTTCATGTTTGTATATCTCATTCAACTCAATCTATAAGAAGGAACTTATTATCTGAGAACTGTTGGGTCCGAGTTAACTTCCTCAAACCGATTACGATGATTACCGAGTTTAAAACTAGCGGTGTGGAGTCAACGATCAAATAAAAAAAAATTTGAAAGTTAAAGTTTTCAAGTGGTATTATTAGAATTCAAACATGAATCGTGTATGAGAAAGTTTATTAGATAGTTATTTATTTACTTCGTTGAAATTTGGAAACAAAAAAATAAATAAATAAAACAAATGAATACAAAAACAAACAAAAAGAAGAAAAAGAAAATTGATTTGACAATATCACAACAATATATATATTTTTGTTAATAATATGCATATTTTTTTGTAATAAAAAATTAAAATATAAATTTTTATTATAAAAAATATAATTATTATTCTAGAAAATATGAGTGTTATTATAATATCATCAAATCGTTTAATAGAAAACATATGGCCATTAACTTTTTTCTTCGAAAGAATCAGGTCGAAGGCAGCAACAAATCACACAGAGGTTAGGTTTTCAATTCCTACATATATCTATACATATATGTATAGTCTAAATCTCTGCAGAGAAATTGTATTTGTAAAGTAAGGGTAACAGAGATTTTCTGACTGCTTAAATCAAATTTGGGAGACGTGGACGATCTCAGTAATCTTTCTCTCACTTTCTCCCTCTGCTTTTTGATTTCGCTCTCTGAATGGATTGTGCTTTATGAATGAATAAGTATGTAGAGTAGTGTTGTAGGATGTGGCAATGGAGCTCTCGGCACAGTAGTATTTTTTGCCACACCTTTTTCAATTTTTGATGATGATAATCATTATCCCTGTTGGCTATTGTCCTCGTCGTAATTACATGTCATCGAAATTTTCCCAAAAAAAAAAAAAATTACGTGTTCCAAGTGCAGATTTTGTTTGCCCATAGTTGGATAAGTGTAATAACCTACTGGATGAGATTTGTAGAACTTAATCATAAGGAAAACCACCAGACTAGCTGCAATAGTAGTACTATGTATGCATATGGTTTGTGACCTCATATATTGACCAAATACAAATAATTACCTTCTTATATCATTATTATCCTGATAAATTGATCTGTGGCCGTGTGTTGCATTACTTGCAGCAAATATATTGAAGAACCCCTCCATCCATCCTGAGGAGCGCCGCCATTGGGGGTAAGATGACAAAAGATGTTAAGCAGATTTACAGCAAGCAAGTCAAAGAAAGTGTGGTAAGTCCTTTTCTTCTCTCATACCACCATCACACTTGCATGTGCAAATTATGCAACTTTGTTCCTCACTAGTCATTTGCTTGATGCTCTCATCTAATTTCTATTCAATATGCATTCCCACACTCCCCCACTATGGGACAGGCCAAAAAAAATTAAAAGCAGAGAGAGAAAGAGAGAAAACTTTCCTTGGATCTTTGCTCAATCATATGCTTCTCCTGCTTTTCATCCCACTCGTTATTATTCAAAATCTTTAAGTATATTGAAAACTATTAGAATATCCAAGAGTTATTGATGAAAATCACGGCCGCCACTCCTCTTGAATCCATCTTTGGCATTCCTTTAAATCTCATTAATGGTCTGTTCATGTGAAAATTTACTTAGTGGGTCTAAGTCTACTGTACAAAATTTTAAAATAATGTGAGAGAGTACCATGAAAACAAACTCAAGAGTGACAGCAATGGCAGAGCTTTACATGCAAATTGATTTATGCCACCACAAAGTTCTAAAGCATCTGCTTGTAGTTTTCTACTCCAACATGCCAGCATTCTTAAAGAATGATACGAATCAAATCTTTATTTTCCTTTTCTTTAAGGATCCAAACGTTTAGATGCTTGGGGATCAAATATTTGTGGTCTTAAAACTGTTCACGAGCACGTCCGCACGAAATATTTTTGCTGAGTAGGTACTGAAGTGAAGTACAAAATAACATGTCTGCTTCTTGGAACTGTGGTTCTTCAGGGTTTTGATGTTGATGATTTCGCTGACTGTTGGGCACTGGGCAAAATCATACCATATACAGTTAATAAGACGTCTCGCGCTAGGCTAACTCATTTCTCAAAGGTGGCAATTGAGGAATACAACAAGGCGGAGGTATACGGTGTTTGTTGTTTAGATTTTTTAGGCTTTATTTCTTTAGCACTCTGTAATGTATGAAACTGATAATAGTTGTTCTTTTTTATACTCCTTTTGAGAAAACTTTAGCAAGCTGGCCTTAATTAAAGTTGGGATTAAAAGCCGGTTGTTGTCGTTTTGGATTACCAAAGCTGATGAGGTTGGTTTTTGTAGAATGCAAATTTTGAGTTTGTGGAGGTTGAAAAAGCAACGTTGATGATGTTGATGGCATGGCACAAACATTTCAAGGTTTGATCTCACAGCCTCCAGTAAAGGTAGATGATGTAGACGTGAAGTTGTGTAGGCTGAAGCCCAAACCTGGCCTAGGTAAATAAGTTCATCAGTTAGATTAGATTTTTCAAGCCTTTTTTTTTTTTTTCCAAGTATTTGTTCTTGTACATCTATTAGCGCATAATTGCTGTTTTGGATACTCGTTGATAACAATCAGGTTTGTTATCTTGATTGTGGATTCTTCATGCTTACCCTACCAGATTGATTCTCAACAGGTGGTACCGACATGTGTAACTTAAAATAGCTTTGAGCCTTGCCATTTGAATTGAATTTCATCATCTTTTTAGACTGTGGACATGCTGATTTTGATTTCTCTCTTTTTTTTAGGCTAGGAGAGCAATCCTCCAAGATTACAACGGAGACATTATCATCAGTTTCTTCATCCTTTGGCGCTTGAAATCTTTTCCTATAGTTTGACTGGTTTTCGCCATTCCTTGGGATCAAATGATACTCAATTTCCAAGGCGCTTGTATAAAAAAGGAAAAATATAGGTGGACGGGATTTGGTGGACGGAGAATAGACGCGGGAATTTTTTTGTGCAATTAGATAATTTTTTTGTGCAACGAGAAACTAAATTATTGCAACAAATTTTGAAGTATTTTTTCATATATTTTTTTGTTATAAAAATTAAGCGCCTGGTTGCACAAATAAGCCACCTGATTGCACAAAAAAAATTTTCGGTCCATTTTCGATCCACTTAATCCCGTCCACCTAACGGGACTCATAAAAAATTAGTACGTGAAAATAACCAGAAAATAACCACGGGATACAGAGTAAAAGTCCGCAATTTGTTTCCAACCATTTTGGAACCACATCTCACCATCAGATTTGACCAACTCTGCTTGCCAATCCGCACCACTAGGAACCTTAAGAAGCACTGTATTCGATAAGTTATTTCCATGAATACTAATAAATTCTCTTGGAATTCCCTGATAAAAGAATCAAAGTAAACCAAATGGCATACAAGAAAAAAAAGAAAAAAAGACATGGAGTAAAGTGCCACCAGGCATGTGGCTTAGTAGTAAAATTCGATTATTAGAGTCGAAACTAAGGTTGTTAGAGTCAAACTAATTATCGAATTGAAAATATTAGTAATTTAAAGTTCAACCGATGGAACTAATTGAACCGATATTTAAATCAGTATATATATATAATTAAAAAATAATATTTATAAATAATAATTAATTGTTAATTTTTTTAATTTTAAGGACTAAATTAAAATTTTTAGTTAAATTTAAAACGTAAATTATAATTTAAATAAGATTTGGGGTCAAATTATAATTTATAAATTTTAGTCTAATTTGGACCAGTTGGATCAGTTTGATTTTTTTCGAATTTTAAGTAATTTTAACCAATTTTAACCAGTTCAAGTTTTTGTCAAAATTAGCCATAAATTAGACCAAATTTTCTGGTCAGTTATTGGTTAAATCGATCCGACCAACTGGTCTGATCTGATTTTTTCCACACTAGTCGAAACTACCCCACTAAAAAAAAAGGACCGTAGGAAAACAATGAGGAACACTAACGCTGAGTGGTGTATATTAAGAGGAAACGTGCTTATATACTCAAAATTTAAGAAAATTTTAATTTAATTTATATTTTTTAATGAGTATAATTTATTTATAATTTTATATCATTTAATTAATAAAATTTATTTTAAATAAAAAATAAATTATATGATATTAAATTATAAATAAATTTTATTTATTTAAAAAATAAAATTAATAAATATTATTAATTTAATAATATTTAATAATTATATTTTTTAAAATTTAATTATTCAATAATTTATGTTACGCATCCATATGTTCCTATTTAAAAATTAACCGCCAAATTTTCTGAAAGTGGAGAGAAACTCAACGGTCAGACAAAGGATTAGTGTCTGACTAATGACAAATGGGTCCGGTCTGACACATTGGAACCCAAAAAATAAGGATAGATTTGTCATGAATGATAATCAAAAGATTTTTTTCTAACCAAAAACAAAATTGCATTCATATCACTTGGTAATCAAAAGGATAATCAAAAGATTGTATTCATATCAGTTGGTAAATTCGCACAAATTAGCACAAAAAAGAAAAAAAATTCCCAAAAACGTTAAAAAATCGTTTTGACTGGAAAAGCACGTTTAACTTTAATAGCATTAAAGCGCATCAATTTGCCGCGCCATAAAAGATAAGGCAAAATCTATTTAAACTCACCTATTGGGTGAGTAAATAATACTCAATGACTATTTTTATTGGGGCAACCGGTTGGTCAATTTAACAACCGGTTGCCCACCTTTTTTGTATCTTATAAAGTTAATTTCTCCTCGAACGTGGCAATGAGGTTTTATGTTTGCCCACTTTTTTTTGAGTTTTGTTTTCCCTTCTTTAACAGTTGCGGCAAATTTTTATTTTTATTTTTTGGAGCTGCAGCAAAAATCTTTTATCTTTTGGAGCAAATTGTGTTATATTGATAATTTTATTTGTTTTTCTCAAGTTTATGGTGCGTTGTAAGTGATTTCAAATATTTTATTATATCAATATTTTTATTACATAATATAGACATCAATATAGGATTTTATTTGGATATAAAATAAAAAGTTTTAATTATATTAATTTTTTTTTAAAAAATTAATACTTCTATTCAAATTTTTGATATTCATACTCATATTTTTAGTTTTGATAACTTAACTATTTAAATTTTTAAAATTATTTACAAATACTTTAAATTTGAATAATAGTAAACTCAAATTTTTAGTACTTTTACACAAATTTTTACTTTTGAGTATTTAACTACTCAAATTTTTTAGTATTTATACTCAAATTTTTAGTTTTCAACACTTAAATACTCAAATTTTTAAAATTATGTACCAATACATAAAATTTGAGTAGTAGTAAACTCAGATTTTTCGTACTTCTACTCAAAATTTTAGTTTTGGGCACTTAACTACTCAAATTTTTTAAATTATGCATAAATACTTAAAATTTGAGTAATAGTAGACTCAAATTTTTAGTACTTTTACTTAAATTTTTAATTTTAAGTATCTAACTACTCAAAATTTTAAAATTATGTACAAATACTTAAAATTTGAGTAGAAATAGACTCAAATTTTTAGTACTTTTACTCAAATTTTTAGTTTTAAGGACCAACAACTTAAATTTTTAAAATTATGTATAAATACTCAAAATTTGAGTTGAAGTATACTCAAATTTTTAGTTTTACATACAAACTACTTAAAATTTTAAAATATGTACTATTACTCGAAATTTAAGTAGAAGTGTATTCAAATGTTTAGTATTTCTACAAAAATTTTAGTTTTATGCAATAATTACTCAAATTTTTATAACTATTTATTAATACTCGAAATTTAAGTGAAATTAGACCATTTTCAGTTGTGACCCCTTAAATACTCAAATTATTTCGTTGTCATTATATTGTGATTTTGAGAAAAAAAATAATTTTAAAAAATATTCATGCAATATATTTTAGTAGTTTGGTATTATTTTATGAAAAAATATCATTTTTTTTTACGCACGAAAATAAATGCTTTGGAAATTTACTTTTGTTATCATAAAATCATTTTGGATTCTTCATACACAGACTAAAAATCAATTTATTTGTATATTTGTTATCCTAATATATATGTTTATTAAATTATGATAAAAAATTGATAAAAAATAAAAATGAAGTTATTTGAAAACGGAAGTTCTTAAACGTATCGCAAGTCAAATTGTAAGTCGATTAACTCAAACAATTAGCTTAGTTTCAATTGTTATAAGTATTGATATCACAAATGTACGTATTGTATGGGTCTAATCTTTGTTATGTCATTGTATTATGATTTTTAGAAAAAAATTAAAAATTCATGAAATATCATTTACTAACTTAATATTATTTTGAGAAAATATATCCTTTGTTTAACCAAGACAAGGTAATATCCTTCGTTTATATATATTTTTTCTTAATATAAATTTTATTTATTTAAATATGATAAATAATGTTAAAGATAAGTTGAAAAAATAAACCAAAAGGTGAAAACGCGGAGACAGTGCAATTGGCTTTATTGAATTATGACGGCGGCGGCTTGTAGTTGAATTGTGAACGGTGATCTTGCAGTCCGACGAAAAATTTTGTTAATAAGAGAATAGATAATGTCACTGAAATCTAGAACAATTGCGACTACTCACTCGCTAGATGCGTCTCGAAGCTCTCAGTCTCCCATTGTAAGTGAGTCAGACATACGTTGTGTCCAATCAAATATCCATGCCCATCACCACTGTTGCTCTACCTGTATGTATCTTTTTTTTTGCTCTTTTTTCTTGTAAAGAATATTTGTTATGTCTTTTTTTTTGTATTTCGTCCAACTTTTCTTCGTCCCAAATAATTATTTCTATCATTTTTCTTAGGTGTTGAACCAATGGGTGTAGACAGACAAAGTGAATTGGAAAGTAGTTTTGACAGAGATGCTGAAATCAATTTTGTTGGTTGTAATAGTAGAGAGATGATGACATCTGAAGCAAATCAGAAAGATTCTATGTCTGACGTAGATATCAAGAGCCTTATATTCGACGCATGTTCTGATGCTGAAAATTTTTACCTATCATTTAGCAGGCAACATGGTTTTGGGATTCGACGACAAGATTCGAGAAAAAATAAAAGTGGTTCTGTGTGGATGATGAAGTGGGTGTGTGACAGGGAAGGAACTCATGGTGGATCATCATCGATTATTGTTGGTAAAAAACGACGCAGGTCAGAGAAGCGATCAAATTGTGCTGCTTTATTTCGCGTCAATTTATACAAGAAGACAAATAAATGGGTTGTTGGTGATTTTAGCAACAAACACAACCATGATTTGCTTCCTCAAAATATGGTAAAATTCATACATTGTCACAAATCAATGAACACCAATGACAAGCGCTCCATAAACTCATTACGAGCAGCAGGTGTGAAAACTAATCAGATTATGCAGTTCGTAGCAAACCAGTCTGGTGGGCATAATAATGTTGGGTTCACAAGGAAGGATTTACATAACTTCATCCAATCAAAGAGATTAGCAGAAATTGAAGGGGGAGACGCAAAGAAAGTGTTGGAGCTTTTAGAGTCGAGGCGACAAATTGATCCTGGTTTCTATTTCGCTTATAAATTAAAAGACGACAACACATTTGGCAGCTTATATTTTTCAGATTCCAAATCACGAGCTGATTATGCTTGTTTTGGGGATGTTATTGCCTTTGATGCATGTTATCGTCGGAATATATATAACAATCCTCTTGTTATAGTTGTTGGGGTTAATCATCACCGCCAGACTATTGTGTTTGGGTGTGCCTTGCTCGAGGATGAAACAATCTCGTCATACAGATGGTTGTTAGATCAATTTATTCTTTGCATGTGCAATAAAATGCCGCAAAGTGTTGTGACAGATGGGGATGCCGCAATGAAAGCTGCAATTGATTTGTCATTGAAAGGGAGTAAACATCGACTTTGTGGTTGGCATTTGGAGAGGAATGCAATGCGTCAAGTCCACAACAGAGATTTTCTCATTGATTTTATGCAGTGTGTGTATGACAAGGTTGAAGAAAGTGAGTTTGAAGAAAAATGGGTTGCAATGCTTAATAAATACGATATTCATGACAATCCATGGATCAAAGAGCGATACAAAGATCGGCACATGTGGGCAGAGTGTTACATGAGGGGTCATTTTTTTGGAGGTCTTCGAACGACATCCCGCTGTGAGGGTATGCACTCATATATGAATAACTTCTTAAATAGACAATTGAATCTGCTTGAGTTTGTTCGACACTATGATCAGGCACTATCTGCAATTCGCGATAATGAGTTGAAAGAAGACTATGCATCACATTATACCTCCCGCCAATGCGTCACAGGTCTACGGGAGTATGAACAACAGGCAGCATCTATATACACGAAAGCAGCTTTTGCAATAATAGTTGAAGAATTAAAGAAGGAAACAACTTACTTAACCAAACAGCCAGTTTTATATGATGGTGATAGAAGTGTCTACCATGTGCATCGGTTTAATAGTCCAAAATATGACAGAACAGTGATAATCAACAGGCACGAATTGATAGTGAAATGTTCCTGCATGATGATGGAGTCATGGGGTTTTCCTTGTCGACATGCATTTAATGTCATGAAACAGGAACAATTGATCCGTATTCCAGATTCATGCATTCTTCAAAGATGGACAAAAAATGCAAGGAAATCCATAGCGTTGGCTGATTCTTCTCCTTCTTCGATCATTAAGGAGACTCATCGAAGTGTTTTATATGGCAGCCTTTTGTGGGAATGTCGGAAATTATGTGATGTTGCTTCTGTATCACCAAGCTTGTACTCAGAAGTTGTAGATAAGATTCGTCAACTAGTGCATCAAATACAGGATCAAGTTCGATAAGTTAGTGTGGATTCAAAAGATGGACAGTATGCTCATGTGCAAGACCCAATTCCTGTAAGAACTAAAGGTATGCTAGCTGTTGACGAGGATAAAAAGAAGTATCCACGTAGGTGTGGATTGTGCAGGAAACCAGGACACACAAAAGCCACCTGTCCATTGAAACTATGCGATTCTAAAACCTTCGTTGATAGTGTGGTAGCAGATGAACCGTCGTCACAATCTACTCAACTTGTTGGAAAGGATGGAAGTAGCACACCAACAAATGAGGTGATTTTTTTTTTTAACAAAAATAAACTTCAAACTTAATGTTATTATTTCGGTATCTGCTCATTAGTAATCTTTTTTTTTTTTCCAGTTATCCTTTCAAGCATTGCTTCATATGGTATCCGTCGGAGATTCATCTATTCGAGACAAGACATTAAAGGTGACTCATGAAAAATTTGACATTAAGATTACTTCACCTTTTCTTTTTTTAGTTCTTTAGGTTCTTCGCAAATCTCCCTTGTTTCGAATAGAGAACCAGCAATGTAGCGAGATGAATGAAAATAGACCTCTTTAAGGATGATCTTTTCATCATTTGATTTTATATAATTCTAATTGCTTTTGTTACCTTGTAGGCAAATTGAACAAGAGAAGGAAACGGTAGTTAAAGTTCTGCAGTGCGGACTTTTGGGAATAGTAGAACACAAGTTTTCTGCAGAGGAAATATGTGAGGCCAATGAGGTTGTTCGTACAACGGTAGAGAACTGGTGAAGAAATGCATTGTTATGTAGCTGCATCAAGGTGGGAGTTGGAACCATGTTTACATCAAATATATGAGCCAAGCCTCTTGAATAAATTTCCTTTTTTTTTTCCAGTTATAGAATGAATTATCTAATTAGTCTCATTATGAGTTCTTTTGATCCACTTTTTTTTTTCCCATGAGAACTGACTGATGATATTGTACTTCAATTTCATTAATTGTGGTGATTTGTAAACCACAGTTTTTCATTGCCATAGGATCGTTCTCTTATATCAATGCTTTCAAGTTTTCAAGCATCTGGAATCTTTTTGTTTTACGGGTGCACACACAATTGTTATGCTTTAAGCATAATTCTTTCACGACATTGTATAGAAGATTAGAGATTCTAACCAATTTGAGTGATAGCAGTGAAAATAAAACCTGGCATCTGCTTTTTTCCGTGCCTCAAAGACTCAATATCAATATGGGGTCAAGCGATGGATTTTGGTTATGGGGGTGACATGCTTGTTGCATCATCCGCATTGAATTTTTATGTCAAGTGTGGAAAATTGGACCAAGCTAGGGTGCTGTTTTATAACATGAGCAAAAGAGACGTGGTGTCTTGGACTACGATGATAATGGGATTTGTGCAGGGTGGCCGCGCCATAGAAGCACTTGATATGTATAGGACGATGCAAAATGAGGGGGTCGAGGGAGATGTGGTTGTGATGGTGGGACTGATTCAGTCTTTGATGGCTATCTCGGTTGCACATGCAACTCAGTATATATTGAACCTTTTTCAATAGGACTGGATCCTCTATTGTTTATCATCTTACAAACAAAAAAAATCTTAATCATAGCATGTTTTAGGTTGTGTTCAGCAATCTAATTCACGATGTGTACATTCATTTAACTCATTGTGATTAACAAGTTTGGACGGCTAACTTTGCTTTTTACCTTGGTAGTTCACAACATTTGTTGCCCTTTTTTTATAATTTTGCTGAATTGACTATAGGCAGCTAACGTTATTGCAAAGCAGAACATTGGGGGAATTAGTGGTCCTGGGAGAGAAGATGACACTAATTGCCAACAAAACAGCCCAAGTACCAGTGCAATGAGCAATGAATTTTCAAAGGGTACTGGTGACCCTAGAGGTTTTAAACCATCTTTCTGGTACTGCTGCACCAATGGCACAAAGGAAAAGGGAGGAAGACCTTGCAAAAGAAACGTATCCTTTGCAGGTGAAATAGTATATTATGAAAGCAGCGGCAGCAAGGCTTCTGAAGGACATCCAATTGATTCAGGCAGTGAGTCAATTGGGCGAGCCAGACGTGCAAATTCATTTTCAAGGTTCAGCTGGCAACAGGATGTGGATGAGTCAGAGATAGAAGCACAGTTGGGAGCATTAGAGGTTGAAGAAGTCGCGCAAAGAGATCGTGATGGTAAGCAGACACCAAGTTTGGGGGACGGCACTGGCAGCCAAGGAAGTTCATCAAGCAAAGGGAACCAAGAGTCGAATCATTTTGTAGACTGTGAGCTTCGATGGGAAGACATACTTTTGGGCGAGGAGGTTGGGCAAGGTAACCTTCATAATCATAGAAATTACCAATTCAGAGCACTTATTGTTCTTAAAATTGCTTCTACATGCAGACTAAAACCATCGGCTGGAGTTTTATTTTCTGGAAATGTATTAATTTGTCTCATAGTTTAATCAGGTGCTGAAAAAAAATTGAATGAGTCTAACTAGTGCCAAACTACTTTTTAAATTCTGTTGCGTGGACCAATTGGCATCCTCTGCAAAACTAGAGAGATGCAAAATACTACTAGCAAAATTATGTAATGGTTGAACAAAAAATCACACTAATAAGAAAAATGGAGAAAGAAACTGCAATTTAATGAAAGAATACATGTTCTAGTATCTTTGATTCTAGGCTCCTATGTATTAGGCTCACTAATAAGGCAAATATGATTTTTGTACATTTCTCAATTGACACAAACTAATACGTCTGCCTCTAAGCAAACAATATTCTCAATAATAATAATATTATTCAATTAAGTTAAAACAATAAAATTATTAAATCAAAAAATAAAACTCTTAAAATTTTAACAGCCTAAAGTTCCTCTAATTCTTCTAAGTTCTTGTAAAGTTGCCTTTGTATCAATACGACGATTATAGCTGAGAGCGTCGTCAATGACCGTGCTGCGAAGTTTATTCGCAGGGTGCATAACCAGCCATTTAATCATCTCCCTTCTATTAGGTTCAGTATAACCCAACACATCCTGCACAAAGAAATTAACAATTAGCCTAATCTTCTATTTTAAAAACTCAATAAACTTACCAAATGGAAAATTGATAGACAAATGTCATAAAATTTTCTTTACCGAATTTTGCTGGTTATAATTACCAAATCGCATGTAACCCATTACATGTAAGCCGCAATCAAAACTACAAGGTTTGAAAATAACAAACACAGTTAAAAAAGATTTACAATGCACACCCAAATAAAGATAAAGTAAAGAAATATGAGATACATACATATTATTTTGTTGCAGGACATTTACAGTCGAAATCTCAAAATTACTAAAGTTTGGAACTGCCTTTAACATCAAACCATTGAATGTTTCATGTGCACACACCACATCTAATACTCGCATCTATAACAACAAAAGGTCAGTTACAATGATTCTATTTAAATCGCGAGAGTGATCGTACACATCCTAAAAATAATTACCAAAGTCAGAGTATCAGCTTCTCTCCTGGACTTTGAATTACCCTGGAAGCTGTCTAATATAAATGCTTGGCGTTCTTTCACTTTGACCAAACATAGGTACCAATGCAAGCAATCCTCATTAATTGGAATAAAAATCTGGTCATTTAATGGTATGAATCAATGTCATAGCCACAACATTAAGGGAAAGCGAATGGATGACATAAATGACAAATCTCAGCTAACCTTCTCAACTGTTTTAAGTTACCCACGTACGTAGTCGCTTGGTATTATTTTGACGTGCTGTTTTTTTTTTTAACGTTAGTCTGAATTTGTGTCATTGCACTGTCACTCCTTCCACAAATTAGAGATTTTATATGTGACTATAGCATTTAAATTTATAACTCGTTAATATTATAGTTAAAATTAGGTGAGACTCATTTCAGACTAATAATATTTCAGTAGTAAGTCCTTCTTATGAAGAAGTTTGAACGAATATGTCAACGATTTAAATACCAACATCGGCTTACAGATTCGATGATTTACATACTTACGATTAATTTTTTTGTCAAAAAAAAAAAAAGAGAAGATAAAGACCAAAAGAAGAAAAGAAGTTTCTGCATGTTGTGCAAATTGGTGACAAGTGGTTGACAATGTTGGAGAAATTATTCTCTGTTTTTTTTTTCTTAAAAGAATATTAAAATTCACATAACTAATAGAGGAGGAAAAATCTGAAAAGGGTAGGATCAAATAAGGACCTCTTTTGTGATATACTATTAATGAACCAGTTGTTCGGTACAAATGATTTACTCTTTTTTTTTTTTTTTTAATTTCTTGGCTACTCTTCTTCTATCATAAAAAGGTCTCTGCTTTTAAGCATAGGGCCAAGGGTACGAGGAGAAGATATTTCTGCGAATGAAAGAGCAACGGAAATTAACTTAGTATAAGGTGTAAAATGGAATTACACCAAGTTTAGTTTTAAATATTTATAAATTTTTTAATTTAATTTTAAATTTTTTAACTTTTTTAATTGAATTCTAAATCTTTTAGTTTTTTTATAAACTATTCCTTTCATTAATGAAAATTAATCAAATAGTAAAAATTACGGTTCAACCGGAGATCAATTAAAAAATCCTAAATATAGTTTCTTTTATATTTTCCTGTATCAATCAAGTCTTCAATGTTCTAAATATTTTCAATCAAATGCTAAATGTTCTAAAAATTTTTCAATTGAGTCCTCTAATTTCAAAAATGGTGATAAAGGAGTATTTTGGGGTTAATAATTTTTGCCATTTTAAAAAAAAAAATCATTTTTTAATTATTTTTTCCATTTTTAAATATTAAAACTAAAAAATATTGAAAAAAACCGTATATATGATTGGTTTATTCATTTTTGTTTGGTCGACCGTCATTTTTAACGATTTAACTAACTTCCGTTAACGAATGATTACTTTGTAAAATGACTGAAAAGTTTAGAACTTAATTAAAAAAATTTAAAAGTTTAAAATTAAATTAAAAATTTTTTTAAACTTATAGAACTGAATTAAGTATTATCCCGGTGTAAAAGATTTGAGATAACACAAGATTCTCGATTGTATAATCTAATTTATCACAAGTTGTTGCTGTTGTTCGAAATAATATGATTCGCATTTTCGTTATTATCTTAATTATTTCGATGGCCTTTATTTTATTTTACTACTGTTCATAATTGAGTTTCAATGTCCAATTTCTTTTAATTGGGTTGAGCATCACAACTAAAATTCTGAGTCGGTTTTGCTGGAAATTGCACGCTTCAAGAATACTAAGGGAATTGCTTCCTTTTGGCGTGCAGTTTGACGGACTAAGCGAAGAATAATGGAGTGTCCCCGGAGACCATGAGAAAGACTTAAAAGGTTTTTTGTTTTTTGTTTTTTTAAGAGACGCGTTGACAATAAATTGTAGGATATAAACTCTAAAATGTAGTTTTAATTTCTCAACCAATGGAGTGTCTACAAGCGGCATATTTAAAATTTTGATTAAAATACTAAATTAGTGTTTAATGTTTAGACTAATATTTAATTATATATGCAATGTTTTTCTTTTGAAATTGATTCCTGTTTTTATTATGAAATAATTTGATACTTTTTTGTTATTAAATTGTTGAATTTACTGAAACGTATACTATTTATTTGTCATGACTTCAAACTAACTTCTAGGAAAAATATTATGATGTGGCATTTTATTTTAATTTTTTTTCATTTTTTCATTAGTTTTTCAATTAAATTCCAAAAATTAGGAAAACAATGAAAAAATAAATTAGGAAAAAATGTTAGTCTGTGATGTTTGTTATAATATGTCTTCCTATTAAAAAATAGTTTGATGACATGACAATTAAATGGTATACATCTTAATAAATTTAACAATTTAATAACAAAAAAGTGACGAGTTATTCCACTATGAAAAACACGGAAATTGATTTTAAAAAAAATTGTATTTATAATTAAATATTGGCTCAAACGTTAGATAGGAATTTAGAATTTTAGCCTAAAAAATTTGGGTATATAGTTTGTGAATTTAAATTTTGAAATTGCTTAAAACAACAGGCCACTCTCACACCCCAATAGCCACTCCATAGAAAAACTACGCATGAGGGAAATAATTAAAAATTATCAATAATTAAGTATGCGAATATTAGGAAAAAAAATAAAAAGAAAAAAGAATTGTCAATAGTAAGGAGTGTGGCTTGTCTCATTGGTAATAAAGAGTGTGTTTGTTGCAGTGAACAAGATTCAAAGTCAGCCCACTTTTCACTGATTATTTTTTTTTTAGGAGCTTAACTTGGTATACACATATTGGTGGTCAGATAGCACATATATAAAGTATATTTTTTGTGATAAATTTAATTATTTTTTAATTGTGTTTATTATTTTTGTAATAAAAAATGACGTGTTAATTTTTTGTATCATATTTTATCAATTTTGTCATAAAAATGAATAAACTCGTCACAATAGGTATACCAAGTATGTATATTAATATAGGGATACCAAACTTTTTTCTTTTTTTATATAGTTGTAACCACTTTTTAAAAATTAAAAAAATGAATAAAAAAAAACATTGTGAATAGAGTTACAATTAGTGAAAGGAATGATTCTTTTTTTTTTTTTTTCTCTTAAGAGTTGGTAACTCAATGATTAGGCAATTAAAAAGAGAAAATAAAAATTAAGATTTGAGTCCTAATTTTTTTAATTAAAGATAATTGCCTCTAATTATCTTAATTGTTGTTAAGTTGTCAGAAATAACTTTTTTTTTTTTTTTTGGGAAAGGGAAATATCATCTTCTCCGAGGGATTTGAGGTGGCTCCGCCTTTGACGCAGGACCATGCAATTGATTCAAGATGATTCTCCTGCAGACTCTTTTAAAAATGTCTGATAGACCTCTCTAATAAATTAGACAATTTATTGTTACAAAACGAAATAAGTTGTCACACTATGAAATTAAGTTAACTTTATGTAGTTTGTTTGAAATGCCAATGAAATACCACATTTTATTGCGGCAAGTAAGGCAGCATCCTATAGTCGAGGATTTACAGTTAAGAGGCTTAGAGCAAAGAAGCCAAGTAGAATGTCTTCGGGGTCTGAAAGTTCTGTCGAGCTAAAAAGTTTACGGGTAGAATGTTGATTTCTCTTAACTAAAATAATATGATGTCGTTTGGTCCATCCTCGACAGGGGAAAAATAATTAAATTGATAGTTTAGTAGTAAATTAGTATATGTTTCATGCAATGATTTAGAATTAAGTTTTTGCGCTCGCATCCTTTTTTGACAAATGAGAGGGTATCTGCAATAGAAAAAGATTCTTGCACGATAATTTATTTTTAATTCAACAATTGCCGTAATTTTTAATACGAGAGACATACTTAGTTTCAATAGTAAGTGATGAGTTTGCTCATTTGAGAATAGTTGAATGAAAAATTACAAATGAGAGTTACTTCAATATCAATCTGTAAATTTAATAACCGATATATTTATAATAAATTTTTTTGTTATTTAAAAAAAAAAAAGCCTTGGATACTGAAAGGTGATTTCGATTGGTACAGTTGCATTTTATCGTTTAATTTTTTAATTAAAGATTTTTTTCTTTTTTCGGTAGTACAAAAGTGAATAGCCTCCATGGTTTTTGCAATTGTATTGCAATTAACAGTTTGGCCTTTTTTTTTTTTAATAGAGAAAAAAATTCTTTATAAATATGACAATTATTAAATTTATGAGTTAAGAGTTAGGGTATTTTTTATTTGTATTGTCTCATTTAAATTAATTTATAAAAAGAAATTCTTTATCTGAACAGTATTAGGACCGAACAGACTTTTCCTAAATCGATTAAATGGTATTAACGAGTCTGAAATCAAGAAAGCGTAAGCCATAGGCAACCTGGACATGTGTAGAGGCCAAACTTGATAGACACTGCTAATAGGATTCGAATTCAGATCAAAAATAAAAAAAAAATACGTTAAATTACTATTAAATTATCAACATGAAAAATTTGATATTTTGTGTTGTTGTATTACCATATTTGATTTTCTTTTAACGGTTAACTTTATTTTACAGGACGACTTCAAGCCACCGATCTACTGCCTGCGGTTATCAGGAAATTCATCCCACATTTTTCTTTATTTTGTTAAGTTAAAAATTTTAAAAAAAAAATTAAATAAGAGAAGATTGTTATAATTGATAGTAAGAAAAAATAACAGGTTTCAAAATAAATTTATATATTACTCACTGTAAAGAATTGTTATTAAAATTTAAATCTCAAAATTTTTAAAGTAAACGATAAAAACTTTATCGATTGAATCAATTTTCTTTTTTTTTTTTTTAATCCTATGGGTCAACTTTCATTCGCACTCTCCTTGTGTCTCCCGACTCACGAGAATAATATTGTCGAGTACTCAAGTTACACATCCACGAAAGCGGGCCTAGGTGCCTTACAGACCAAGACGCCGAGAAGGCCCAAAATAGAGGTTAAGGCCAATTTATCAAGCCACATGGGCCTTCCAATGAAACCATAACTAGTGTATCAGGCCCAACAAAAATACCGTGCTGTAGTTTCACTCATTTGGGTCCCAAAGAGAGAAAAAAAAAAAAAAAAACATGTCACAACAAGATTGAGATGAGTTTGGCCCAAAATAAGAAAAATAGATTGGGCTTCCCTCTACAGTTTGGGGATATGTAGCAATCAATGTGTGGCTACTTCTCATACCTATGGTATTAAACTTCTCCAAATTATTGCAAGATGTCAAGATAAGCATTAGTTTAACGTAACCCAAAAAATAAAAACACAGATCCATGCAGCTTTTAGCTACAAGTGGTAGATTTTCTCAAGAATTATCGTGGGCCATTCTATTTAAAAAACAAAAAGACAAAAAAAAAGAAAAACAATTGTAGTCAAGAATCGTTTGTTCAGTTCAAAGTCAACGTGAAAATGTGAGTGTCACAAAGGAACTTCTCCACGAGGGACCTTGCTCCCTTCCTCTCATCACATGTTGTGAGCTCAAATTTCGTGTCGTAGAAAAGGGAAGGACCAAATGATACGGTGCAAGAAAACATCAGCCATCTCTTCTCTTCAGGGTTTCACAGGGCCAGATATGACTGCAATGTCCTGGGCTTCAGGTTTAAATGCTCTCCCTGCCTCAAGACGAGAATCTCCGCCTTCTTTTGACCAATTGCAGTCAACAGTCATTCCTTCACTTCAATGTTTCTCAGTGATTAACAATGTGACTTTTAATGTACTGGTTATTATTGGAGTATGGATGAGTGATTTGGTGATTTTTGAGCGTTGGAAATACCCTTACCATCCCTAAACATTTTTTCAGCAAATAAAAAAAAGTCTGCTATTATTAGACCTTTTGGCTACGATTTTAATTTTATCCCAAAGAAGTCAAGTCATAATAGGTATTATTATTATTTTGGGTCTTTAACCCAGTGGACAAGAGCTCGAGCATTAAAAGGAAGGGCCTTCTTAATAGATAGCAGAGTTAATATATAAAAATATTATTAATTTTATGTAAACTAATATTAATTTAAAAAATAATAGTTTATCTCTCTTTAAATTTTTTCGTAACAAATTTAGTATATTATGAAATTTTTTAAATAAAATTTATCTGTTTCAATTATATGGTAGTACTATATATGATTATCATGTTATCGAAATAAATGTATTTCTATAAATCTGTCATCAAAATTAATAGATTCTGTTGATATGAAATTATTGCGTACTAAATTTGTTACAAAAAAATTTAAAGAGAAATAAACTGTTACCTTTTAAAATTTGTGTTATATTTATTACTTTAAACAAAATTAGTGTTATTTTCACATATTAACCCTACATATTATTATTCAAATCGATAATGACAATCTAACAGTACTTGAAGAGGGCCCAACATAGAATAATGGATGTTCAAATAGGTACTTGTTAATTTCACTCTTTTTTTAGTAGATAAAATTTATTTATGATCTGACACTATATAATTTAATTTTTTATATTTTTAATTCAAGTGAATGATACTATTGTGTATTGTAAGATAATGAATAAATTATACATATTAAAAAATATGAGTTAAATTAAAAATTTTCACTAAAATAAATAACAAATAAATGCAAAATTCTTATTCTCAAGTAGACACTGTGCTGAAATGATTTCAAGTACAATTTGGCTAGACAAAAAGAAAAACAAAAAAAGGTGAAGAACTACTGGCGAGATCAGTGGTTTGATTTGGCATTTCAAATCTTGGTTCAATTATAAAAAGTAAGAAGTTAATGTGTTTGGTTAAACTTAAAAAAAGTGATAACATATGATTTATTTAAAATTTTATTGCTTATTATTTTATTATTACTTCTCTACATCAATATTTGGGATAAAATTGACTGGGATATATGAAAAAAAAAAAAACATTATTACTTGTCTATATTATCACTTATCCCTAAAATTGTGATTTGAGAGAAATTTGAAAAGTTGGGCTTGGTGAAGGGCCTGAAAGTTCAGTTGTCCGACGGCCCTCGCCCCAGTAGTTCGGTCTTTTTAGCACCATCTGATAGTTTGGATTGCCGGTGCATCTCAGAACGACAATTTGTTATGTCGTTCTGTGAAGTCCACGACCCCACTCCTATGCAGAATTTGAGCCCAAATAACCTCTGTTTTCCTTATCAAGCTTATTATAATCTTTTTTTTTTGTTTTAATTCCTTAAGAGGACAAATCTCCGGGCTTTTCGAGACTCTCTTATAAATAGATAATTTTCCATCGATGAAATTAGAGACGTATTGAGTTGAGAGAGTGGTATTCTTGTAGAGACCTTTTTCTTATCAAGTTTCTCTTCAATAGTTTTTTCTTTACTCTTCGTCAACCCCTCCAAGCCATCTAAACTCCTTCCTAAGTCAACAAAAAACACCCTAGATTCGTTCTCTTCAATATTTTAATCAATTAAAGAGTTACCTATCAGAGTTCTCAATATTTTATTTTCTTTTCTTCTTCCGTTGTGTTATAATTTTTCTAGCTTCAGTTTTTTTTATTTGTTTGCAGCCATTGGATCGGTCCAAAAAATCCCTTCAGCACCAATTGTCCTCTAATTTTCCTTTTTTTTTTTCATTCACCAAAAATTTTCGTTCTCGATCAGCTCCAGATATCATCAATTTATATTTATCTATGCGGACAGATTGGCAATTGGTGATGGAAGATCTGGTAGAAACCATGGAAGAAACCGTCCTATCCGACGTTGAACCTGGCCATGGTAAAACAATTCTAACTTATAGCATCTGCCTTTTTTCTAGTTTGCCTCTATAATTATGTATAGCATATGTACAAACACGCGCGGTTTTCTTGAAATTCTTAATTAGAACATAATACATGTAATTGGATTTTTTTCTAAAGAAATTGAAATTTTAGATCATGATGAATAGGCTCACTGAAATTTTAAATATGTGCTATGCATCACTATAATTATGAATCTGACTCTTGTTTTCATCCTACACAAAAATAAATAAATAAATAAATAAAATTAAAACAAAATATTGTTGATAAACATATCCCAATGTTGCAAAAAATCTTTAATAATGAAAACACTAGCTAAACCCCTTTTTTCAGTTTCTTGGAAAAATCCGATAAATTGATATTTTTGACTTTATTTTTCCATTTGGAGCTCTCTCTTTTTTTTTTTTTTTAAAAAAAAAGGAATATCTATGAGTTGAATAGAATTTAGTCATTTAATTACATGAATGATCAAGTTTCAATGGCGTGTGCGTGTGCGTGTGCGCATGGTTGTAGAAGTTAAAGTTAGACTGCAATGAGAAATAGTGCTTTCTAATAGAAAAAAAAAATAATGCCAAGCATCAAGCAAGTCAAAAAGATTAATGTTCCCCGATTGTGTTGATCAATTGATATTCTTAATATTCTGATGTTATGGTCCAGAAATTAATGTTTCAAAAAGGAAAGAACCGCCGGCTCACTACGTGCTCAAGATTGAGTCATTTACTACCTTGCTTCGTGCACTTAGCACTTCCAAGGTTGACATGTACGAATCGAGAGATTTTGAATCAAGTGGCTATAAATGGTGAGTGGACTAAATTCTATTGATGACAATCTAAGTCTATTGGTGTTATTTGAGATTAAATTTCGTATGATGAGTTATCATTCTAATTTTGAAGGAAATTGTTGTTGTATCCCGATGGAGACGGGAAAAATGGTGGAGAGAGTCACATATCCCTCTACCTGGCAACTGCAGATAAAACACCTGCTTTTGAGGTTCATGTGGTTTTCAAATTATTTATTTTTGATCAATTAAGGGACCAGTACCCGACTGTTGGAGGTGAAATATATTAGCTTTATACCCCTGCTACCTGCTATTACAGACACCAATTAATGTTTAGTGACCACTTAATGTTAAATGCATGCAGATGGAAGAATAAGGCGGTTCTATGCTTTGAAGGCTAGGCATGGTTTTGCCAAACTGATCTCTCACACAGCATTCAAGGATCCTTCTAATGGCTACTTAGTTGATGATTGTTGTGCATTTGGAGCAGAGGTTCACATCGTGAACTTCAGAGGAGAAGGAGAGAAGTTTTTGGCTCCAAAGCAACCACAAAAGCTTACATGGACATGAAAGCTTGATATGTTCTCTGAACTAGAACCTCAACAAGATTTGTTCTCGCCAGTGTTCAGGGCATCTGGGCATGACTGGTTTGCTCGGCGGCGCACGATGCTTCTATCACATTATATTTATTACTTACACTACATTGGAATTGCTTAATCAAGGTTTGTACTCATAGAACAGATAATCATTATGTCTTTTGTTGTGATGAACACAGGGTGCTGAGGCTGTGCCCTAGAGGGGATTATTCAAGGCAAAATAATACTGATATGGCATTGTATCTTTATTTGGATGACTGCGACCTTCATCCGAGAAAGAAAGTGCTTGCAAACTTTACGTTGTTTTTAATAGATCAACTCAAGAGGAAGCATATTGAGAGATCAGGTTAGTAGATTTCCACCATAAATATTTGCTCTTTGACTCATCATTATCACGAGTTATCCACCTGAAAATTAACTAAGTCCTATCTGTGCAGGCATTCATTGGTTTTGTCATTCTTCCGAAGGCTCTGGCTATTTCAATTTTGTGTCACTGAGGGACCTTCATGACACTTCAAGGGGATTCATGGTCAAGGATACTTTGATTGTGGTAATTGAACTTCTTGTTGTCTCTGTTGTTGAAGGCCTCATTTGAAAGCATCCATTTCTTGGCCATCGATCTTGCCCGAGTAGCTGAACTTTTGTGTGTTTCTTTTTGTTTGCAATCTAGAGTGACCTTTGAGAATTGTGTGGCCTTAGCTAGCAATGCTTTTCTAGTAGATTTACTAAGACGGGTACGGCTGCAAGTACCGAACCCATACCGACGCAACGTGGTATTGTTTTGTTTTTTTCTTTTTTACAAAATTTAAATTTAAATTTAAATTTATATTATTTTAGAATATAAAATATAAACATCATATGAAATTTACTTTAAAACAACTTTTTCTTCAAATTTTTATTTTCTAAAACAATATAAAAAAAATAATATCTTAATAAATGTGTATACTCCTTGATACAATTTTTTTTTAAACAAAAAATTTTATCTTTTTATTAAATTCAATATATTCGGCGCAACACTACGAAAATAAAAGCAAACAAACGGTACAATAGTCAACAATTTGTATTAAATATTCCACAATTCATTCCGGGTGTGTGCGGACAAAAGCCGGTAAGAAGAAATGTGAATAATCCAATAAATTTAATTATTTATATAATAAAATTAATAAAATATGATATAAAAAATTATTATATTATTTTTATTACAAAAAATATTAGTATTGATGCAGAAATATTCTTCGTAATTTTATTATTAATATTTTTCTACTCTCCTCATTCGCTCCTCCTATCGTTTTCGAATTCGTTAATATATTCTCCCCATTTTTTTTAAGTGTTTACTTTGATTTTTACTCGCTCGATAAAATAAAAAGAAACATTAATTAAAAAAAATAACTTGTGTAATTAGCTGACTCATAAGTTCGAGTGAAGCGTGTATTCAATTACTCGGTGTGATAATTTAATAATAATGTGATGCATTTCTTCCTGTATTAGTTTAGATTCGAGTCCCCGTGGCATCACAAAAACACCTTAGCAAAGCTGTACTCAAGCACTGCACAGGTTTAAAACTCGTTAACATCGTCGTTGTGCATAGGAGAGATCCATTCAGATCTAATAGTATTCGAGTAGTAAATCTGTTATTATGAGAGTGATTGAATGAGACATTCAAAAACAGAAACTACTCCAGTTTCGGCTCACAGATGATATTATCGACATACTTGCAATTATCTTTTTTTTATTCATTAAAAAAAAGGCATGTATTCAGAATATTTTATTAATAATTTTAAAATTAATCACAGTTTCTAAATTGGTTTTACTAAAAAGGCTAAATCAATTTACTTTTGCCTATTGAAGTTAATCTTGCTAAAACATAACTAGTCTTCGGAACGATTTTAGGATTGATGCTGGGTGATTTTAGGATTGACGTTGGGTGGTATGGAAGTCCAGAAAAGGAAATGTAATATTAGTACAGCTATTCCTTGACAATTTTCATTGGAGCGAGGCTTTATTTTTGATAGAGATGCAAACATGTAGTTAGATTTTTTTTTTAATCTTAAGGAAAATCTTTTAAAATGTCTAATTTTTTCATTTCGCTTTTTTTTTTTATACATATGTAATTATCTTATAAAATTTTTTTAATACAAATTAATAAAATAAAAAAATCTAGATCGCCAGTAACAAAATTAATGTATGTGCACGCATGTAATGTAGTTTCACGTAGAGGTGTTCGTAGGTTGGATTGGATCAGTTTGGGTGGATTGACATAATAAAAAAAAATTATAATTTTTTTTAATTTATACGTATCATCAATCATCAATATTTTTACTTATTCTTACCAACTTTATTATTATAATGTATATATTATATCCATTCGTAATTTTAAATATTCATGAGAATTGATCAAAATTCACTAAAAGACTATATTAGATCAATTTCACTCGGTAAAAATACAAATTATCAAATAAAAAAATTCTTTATTTGTGCTTACGCTCGGCAAATAAGGTATCATCTCTTTCTCTCTTTCTCTCTCTTTTTTATAGTGTACAATGTATCACTTATGCTACTAAAAAATAGGAAGATAGAGATACTTCGATTTTTTCTTATTTTTTAAAATAAAATTACGTGGTAATAATTAGAGAATATGATGATAATACGAGAGTAATAAAATAGTTTTTTACTTTTAATTTTATTAATTTGTAAGATTATATGAAATGTGATTGCTTAGTTTTAATCCGATTGATATCGATAAATTTAATTCACAATATCAGTTATATATGGGCGAATTGGATCGGATTGGACGGATTGAACTCTCAATTCGCATTCAATCTGCCCTTGGCAGGTTCTAAAATTTTGAAACCGTAATCAATTCTAACTTCAGTAATTTTGACGAATTCAAATTAATTTAGATTGAATTGATCGAATTGGGTGGGATTGGTTAATTTTTTAACCCCCTAATTTTACGTTACAGGCAGCTTCGCGACTTTGCACTAGTGGCTCGCAAGTGGGCATACCCTTCCCCTCTTAATTAATTAAAATGTAAAAATGATCGATCACCTTTTGTGACTTCATTAATTACAATGATCAGATTCAGAAAGACGCCGCGTTTGCCTTCCCAAGACAAGTTACATTTTAAATATTAAAGAAAAAAGTGTGTTTTTAACGAGTTTTGCAAAATAGTGAAAAAAAAACAAAGTACAAAAACAATGAAGAAACAAAGCCAAAAAACAAAAAAAATAGTGAGTCTAAAGTGCGGACGGCGCAACGCTAATAGCTCTGTGAACGATGACGTTTTGGGCGAAACAAATGAATAAAATGTCAACTTAAGACAACCGCATATCTGCACATGCGAAAGGTACCGCCGAAAAAAACTCTCGAAAAACCCAAACTCTCGAAAACCTAAACCCTCAAAAACCATAACACTGAAAACCTAAACCCTCAAATACCCTAATGCAGACCAACGTCACAATGCCGCAGCAACGGCGGCGGCCATTGAGGCTAACACAAGAAGGAACGAGCCCTGTCTCACATATGGGTATCAGTCGTTCTCTAACTGCCCTTGAAGAGCTAGTGCGTGTCGGAGACGACCAGACGCAAGGGCCGCGACGAGCTCGTTCCTCTGGCACGCTCTCCTATGGCGGACAAGGCCTGTTGGCATCTTCCTCTGACACACCACCGGAACAAGCGGCAGAGCAGTAGGAGCAGACGGATTCCAGTGCGATGGAGCCGCCATCTTCTTCTGGCACACCACCGGAACCCACTTCCTCTGACACAACACCGGAACCCAAGGCGGAGCATAAGGAACCCAGTGCGACGGAGCCGCCATCTGCCTCTGACACATCACCGGAACTCATGGCGGAGCAGCAGGAGCAGACGGAGCCGCCATCTTTCTCTGACACACCGCCGGAACCCACGGCGGAGCTGCAGGAGCAGACGGAACCCAGTGCAACTGAGCCGCCATCTTCCTCTGACACACCACCAGAACCCATGGCGGAGCAGCAGGAGCAGACGGAACCCAGTGCCACAGAGCCGCCGTCTTCCTCTGACACACCACCGGAACCCCTGGCGGAGCAGCAAGAGCAGATGGAACCCAGTGCGATAGAGCCACCATCTTCCTCTGACACACCACCGGAACACACGGCCAAGCAGCAGGAGCAAACGAAACTCAGTGCCATGGAGCCGACCGGACCCACAGCGGCTCAGCTAGAGCTTACGGAATCCACGGCAGAACAGCTTGAGCTGACTGAATCCACGACGGCACCGTCGGAGCTGACAGGACCCACAGCGGCGCAGCAAGGGCTGACGGTATCTAGGGCGGAGCATCCGCAGCTGACGGAATATACGGCGGCGCTGACAGATCTGACGGGATCTACTGCAGCACAGCCGCAGCTGACTGCATCTACGGCGGAGCAGCCACAGCTGACGGGATCTACGAAGGCGCTGTCGGCGACACCGGGAACAGGGTCGACGTCTGCTGAGACATCGGCACAGCAGAACACTCCTGCCCCCTCCAGCCCCGATGACGTTATTGTTGAGGTACACAATGGCACTGGCGGCAATGTACGCAACCGCAGGAACAACGGCGGCGGAAACAACGGGGGCGGGAACAACGGCGGTAATGGCAACGGCGGTGGCGGTAATGGCAACGGCGGTGGCGGCAACCGCGGCCGTGGCTGTGACCGGTGCCACGGTGGTATGCCCCGTCATGCTGACCAAGCAGTGGTAGAGGTAGGCTTCCTTCCCTTATTTACTTTGATTTGTGAAAAGCCTTTGCCGGACCAAAATTAATTGAGAAACAGAATTAGAGATTTAATTGAGAAACAGAGAGATTAAGAAAAATAGAAAGATTTAAGAGAAGAAATTAGAGAGAATCAGAGAAGAGAGAGAAACAGAATCTCGGGAGAGACTGAGAATTCTTTTTCCAAGTTCTTTGTGTTGTTATAGGGAAAGAGTAGAGTATTTAATATGACAATTGAAATTTTGTGTGAGTTATAGGGTAATTATTTTCTTTTCGCCTTTTTGTTTTAAGTTTCTCTGCAATGAATTTTTTTTTATTTTGATTAATTTTTTGACAATTTAATAATATTCATTAACATTAGAAATTTTTTATTTTATTTTATTTAGTATAGAGTTATTTTGGATGTTGGTTGTATATGAAGAATATATAAATTATATTAAATTTAATTAATTAAAAAATTAAAATTAAATAATTAATAATTACTATATTAAAATTAAATAATTAATAATTAATATATTTAAACAAGAAAATCTTATAATTATATAATAATTCAAATATTGAGAGAAACATAATTTAGGGAGGGAATGAGCATTCTTTTTGCTAGTTCTTTGTGTCGTTATAGGGAATAGTAGTATTTAACTGTTACTAATATTATTAATATTTTTAATTAGGCCCAACAGAGACTAAGACTGATTTAAGTCCCAATAGAGACTAAGACTAAGTTACGTCCATTTTGGACTTCAGCCCAACTTAAGTCCATTCTAATAGAAACCAATTTCAGCCCATTGGCCAAATTCAGTGTTACATCAGTCCTCAAGTTCAAGTTGCTATTTCCATAAAACACAAATTTGGTTGTAATATTTTTTGTTAATCTGATTGTCTTTGTTTTGCAGGGATCACTAATCAACCTGACAACTATGTATGGGTATCTTATTGCCTTTTATGGCGCAGTGTTGCTCCTGAATGTGACAGCACTTATCAGACCTGATTTGGTTACTAACCTCGACGATAAGGTGAAGTCAGTGAGATGTGGATATTGCAAGGAGAGTGGGTGGATCTGCCTTGCTATCAGCTCTGCTTGTTTGGTCGTGGCGGCATTTCACGTGTGGAGGATCTGCCGTCGTGGGACCATGCACTGGGTGTAGAAGATGGTGTTCATGTGCTCTTTAATTGCTATTAGCATCAGTTCATTTTTCGTATGCTCTTCTTGTGGGAGCACCTTCTGCAAGGAGCTCAAGGATCACTAGTGATCGATTCTTCCGAGAGATCAAACGTATCAACGACAAAAAACACAATTTTGTTCTGCTACTATAAAACCCAAAAAAAAAAAAACAGTTGATTTAGTCTGGACATATTATATGAGGATTTTCCACTATTAGCTATTAAGAAACAAAAAGAAAAAGAAGAAAAAGTAATACCATTCTATATTGACAAAAGACTTGTACTCAATTTTCACTCAAGTTTCATAGCTTTGGGTTTGGGACCATGGTATTCTCGAATTTGTTTAGCATCAGAATAAAATCAAACTTGTTGAAGTTTGGATGAGTAACAATGCTCTCTCAAAGAAGATCTTACTAAGCAGCATCTTGTTTAGAGAAAACTCATTCACATCAACTGCAACTTGGCCATAATCGCCCAACATCTTCAAACATCTCCAGCCACTTGCAATTCTCTCCAAGCCCCGTGCATGCAGCCTACTCGGTCGATACCTAAGTCTTGAGCAAAGGGGCCAAAATTCCATAGACCCCAGCTATGTCCCTTGTGGCCCTATGACCATTTGGCTACTCAGCACCATTAGCACCATTGTTCCAAATGCTGATCTTAGGCTGCAATCCATTGACTGCCTGTGCATTAATTATCCATTATTGCTTAAGATTTGGATATTTTGTGGGTGAATCATCCATATTTGTACTATTATTTCTCGTATAGTAAAAACTGTGCCAAACCACTTTGCCTTATATTTTTATCCTGGTTTTTTTTTTCCATTAAATTTAAGTCTGTGGATGTTTATAATTGGATATCCCAACAATAAATCTAAGAAGTTAATGGAGATCCATCAGAACTAGACAGGAGACCAAGTTGGGTTTCCGTCACTTTGCCCACAAAAAACCATTCAGGTACATAAATAATGCAAAGTCATAATCAAAGTAGTTATCATCGCATATAAGTTAAACAATGGAAAATTCAAAGTAAATAATGGAAGTTCTTTGAACTTCTCCATTTGAACCATTATCGTCCTGTAAATCCTGGTACGTTCTGCCATCTTCAATGGACTCTCTTTCCCAATTTTTGTTAACTCTGTTCTCTATCCTTCTTGCCCTTTTCTTCTGTATGTATTTTTATCGCTTAAAGAGGGCTAACTCAAATCGCTACAGTGTTCCCCAGGCCGGTGGTGCTTGGCCTATAATTGGGCATATGCACCTCTTTGGAAGCCAGCAATTGACTCACAAGACACTAGGAGCCATGGCCAGTGCATATGGACTAGCGTTTACAATAAAGATAGGCAGTCATAGTATTTTGGTAGTGAGTAGCAGTGAAGTAGTGAGGGAATGTTACACTAAACATAACAGAGTTTTCTCCACTAGACCAAGTACTGCTGCATCAAAACTACTGGGCTATGACTATGCTATGTTTGGTTTCGCTCCTTACGGGCCTTACCGGCGTGATATATGGAAGATAACAACTGTTGAGCTTCTAGCAAGCCACTGGATTGATATGCTGAGGCACACACGAGCATCAGAACTGAAAGTAGCACTAAGAGAACTTTACAATACTTGGACTAGCAAAGGAAATGTTGAAAGTGGAGCTTTGGTGGATATGAAGCAGTGGTTTGGGGATTTGACACATAATGTTGCTTTGAAAATGGTAGGCGGGAAGAGATATTTTGGAGCAAGTGCAGATTGCGAGGAAGGAGAGGCGCGGAGATGTCAAAAGTTGACGAGGGATTTTTTCCATCTTTTCGGAGTTTTCGTGTTGTCTGACGCAATACCGTTGCTTGGCTGGTTAGGCTTAGTAATTAACAGTGGTCAGTTACCATTGTGCACGCCAATTATATTCCACCACTACCACACATAAACTATTTGACACATGACACTTGCTCGTGGAGGTGTCAATATTTGACCAAATTGGAATAAACCTTATTAGAATCTAATAAAAAAAATATAATTTAAATTTAAAATGACTTAAAAATTAATATTTAAAATCAGTTGGAGCGAACTTTTTTTTCTCCATAGAACAAACAAAATAATATAAGAATTATAATTTTTGGAATATAGGTTTTATTTTTATAAAAAATAATTTCTACTTTTTTCAGTCTTTTAGAAAACCACAGTAAATTTATTGTTTAATATTTTCTTATATGATTTTTGTAATCACTAATGCATAAGAGGATAAAATAATGAATTGAGAAAGAGGGAAAAATGAGAAAAAAATAAAAAGAGGAGCACGAATACCAAATCTACCAACAATTATAAATAAGGACCAACCAATTAAAAAATCGTACGTTTACTTGCTTCGCGTCATGTGGCGTGAACCTTCTAATTTCGTTGTTTCCAAATTAACTGCTAGTAAGTCATACAAAGTGGTGCAAGTCCTTCTCTCGTGCCCCCACCACGCTAGCATGTGCAAATTATACAAGTTTATTCCTCATGAGTCATTTTCTTGATGTTCTCGTCCCAGTTGCTTTCGTCCTAGTTATATATTCAACATGTATTCCCCAACTCTCCCACTATGGCCTAGGCCCAAAAAACAAAAAAAGGTTCAAGGTTATTACTCACGTGATCAAACGTATTGGGCGGCTGCATTTGAATTGAAATCTTTCTTCCAAGATGGAGTTCCTTTATTTTTCAGTTACCTGTGATTGTTGTCGCTACTTGCCCTCGAACCCTTGACACAGACAAGCATATATCAGATGAATTGCTATCAGAACAAGAGGAGAGTGGAAGATTTCCTAACATTCCAAACATTTTATTGCTTCTAATGTCAATGCTGATATTACAGTTTCCCCATACTTTCTTATTGTTGTTGGTGATTTTGCTGTCATTTAAAACAATGACATTAGTTAAAGTCATAATTAATTTAATCTATGTAGTAAATTTGTCAGGGACTTAGAAAATTTTGGACTCAAATACATACAATTAATAAAATAATATAGAGAGAATATAATACCATTTTCTCTTTCTTTTCGCTATTTTCTAACTCAACTTTTTAGTTTTATATTAGTGTAATGGAATGAGATAATTACTGTTATGTTAATTGCATTCAGTTGTGTTCATGACTTTTCTGTTTAGCAAAGATTTTCCTTGTCACCATCATGGACTTGTGTTTGAAACCTATTTGTCCAAATCACTGAATGTTAACGGAAAATTGGCTTCCAATTTGATTAAGAAAAACACAATTTGCTTAATTAGACCTATCTTAGTGATGTGCATTTTATTCACTAAATAAGCAAATATTAAAATGATCATGACAATTGACAATGACACAAAAATTTTGATTTTGCATAAACAAACATGCTGTTGACATATTGCCACAAAATTTCTAAATATGTTTTAATGGTTCAAGCAGTTGCCTTTGATTATTCCCAATTTGCTTATGCTACGCCTGTGATATTAGGAAACCGCTTCAAGAAATTGTGAGAATATTACTGTCCAAGAAAGTCCCGTTCGGTAGTACTAAAAAGTCCTAACCAAACCTTTGGGCTATGGGTTTCGGAGATATTTGGGCGTCTTAAAATTTCTTTGAATTTGGGCTCTTTTTTCCCTTTTTTTGATTCTTTGTCCAATGTTTTATTCTTGCCTTGCGAAATCGGATTGGGCTTAAATATACAAGTATTTCAAAGTTGGGTTCATTATTTCATGATAAAAAAATGTTATTCTCAGATCAAAAAAAAAAAAAAAATGTTATTCCCGGTTTCTTCAAGAGCCTTATAGTCTATGGGAGAAAAAAAAAATGTATGGTAAGTACCTGCACAACTCAGAGCGGTATCGACTCATTGCAGTATCGGAGAACAGCCTCTCATACATGGCGGAGTATGATTAAAGCTAAAACTTGCTTGGAGTTGGGTTATGTACAGCGGGTTGGGAATGGTGAATCAACCAAATTCTGGCATGATAAATGGCTACTTCCTGTTCCCTTGTTTGCGCAGGCCAATGTTGCTCTTGATCCCCAAGAGGAGCATGCTGTGGTGGCTAGCTATTGGACTGCATCACGTGAGTGGGATTGGTCAAAGATACGAGGGAAGCTATCAAATGAGCTGGTTGAGAAATTGGCGGCTTTTAGACTCTTGCGCCACTCAAATATACAGGATGGTGCACGTTGGGCCCTTTCTTCGAATGGACAATTTCATGTCAAATCTGCTTATGAGAGTCTTATGGGACACGAGGCCAACGGGTGGGCTTCTCAATTTGGCCAGCCATGGAAGATACATGTACCATAGCGCCTTCGATGTTTCCTTTGGCAGTTAAGTCATTTGAGGATTCTGACTAATTATGAGCGATGGCGCCGGGGTATTAGGCCCTCTGATTTATGTCCACTTTGCCAAGCACGAGTGGAAATAGTTGGCCACCTCCTCCAGGACTGTCGGGAAGCTGCTGGGCTATGGAAAAAGCTGGTAATTCCAACCAAGCGAGTTGATTTTTTTCAGTTCCCTGAAACCTCCTGGTTGGCTATGAATTTATGTAACAATTTTGGGTATGGAGCGGATCACGATTGGCCAGTGGTTTTTGCCACTACCTGTTGGTGGATATGGAAGTGGCGCAATGAAAGGGCTATTGGAGGTAAGGCAACAGTGAACTACTCTCCTCGTTTTATTTTGCTCCAAGTGCATGAATTCTCTAATGCATGGGACTTGGAACATGAGAGGGTGCCGAGGCCTACAAATACTGAAATGTTAATTGGTTGGAAATGTCCTGCTGCTGGATGGATTAAGTTAATTCCGACGGTGCGGCTAAAGGCAATCCGGGACAAACAGGGGCTGGTGGTATCTTTCGTGACTGCCATAGCAAATGGATAGCTAGTTATGTTCAACATGTGGGCCACGGCTCGACACTTGTCGCAGAGTTATGGGCTATCTTGCAAAGCCTTTAATGTGCTTAGACACTTGGTTTCAGGAACCTAGTATTGGACACTGACTCTAAAATTGCTTTAGAGTTGGTCCCAGGCGGTGTCTCCATAAACCACCCCCAAGCCAATTTAATCCAAGAACGTAGGGAGTCTCTTGCTCAATTATGGAAGGTGCAATTGAACAATTGTCTATCGGGAAAGAAATCGTATTGCGGACTGATTAGTTAATTTTGCTCTTAAACAACTCTTTAGTTTGGTGTTTTTTAGATCAACCTCCTTTGAATCTTCTTCTAATTTTAGAGGACGGTATTAGAGGAGTCTCATTTTCTCGACTCATTATTACTTAACTTGGGTCGTTAACCCTTACTTATTATAAAAAAAAATGTTATTCCCTCAATTGATTGTAGCTCTATTCATAATTTTTTTTTTTGTTGAAAGAGTAGTAATGGTGACATAAAAAATATGTAAGTGAAGAATAAACAGAAATTTGAATCTCCGCTGACTATGAGGAGACTCACACCTCAGACCGTTATGCACAGTTTTCTTGTGGAGTGGTTGCTGGGTTGTGGGAGTGGCCTTTTCTTTTAAGCAATTTTAGTCTCACAAATTTATAAATTTAAAAATTTTAATTATATTCCTCCTAGACACTTTATTAGTTAAAAAGTTAAAATTTTATATTTCAAAGTAATATTTTGAGGTGCGTAGGATTAGGGAGATATATTTCCTATTATGTAACTTATAGTTTAATAGACTTTTTAATAAACAAAAAAAAATAAATCTTTTAACTCTTTATCTCCTTGAACACTTCATTAATCTTCAGTTAATCTATTAAACAACAACCGTAAAACTGCATTCTAAGGCCCCGTTTGGTATGAATTAAAATTTTTATTTTCTGTTTATTTTTCACCAAAAAAAACAGAAAACATGTTTACTATTGTTTTTGTTTTTTATTTTTTTTTTAAAAGTTAAAAGTGTTTTTCAAAAAAAAAAAAACAATAAAAATGCTTTCCCATTTTATTTTTCATTTTTTTTACACTTTTTATCACAACTTTTTCTCTCTTTATCCATCCACTTTACCATATCTCTCTTTACTCATCCTCTCTCTATCCCCTATATTTTGTCCTCTCTCTACTCTTTCTCTCTCTACCCTCTCTCTCTCTCTTTTCTATCTCTACCATTCTCTCTCTATCCTCTCATTCTCTTTTTTCTCTCTCTACCATTCTCTCTACTCATTCTCCCTCTACCCACACTCTCTGTCCTTTTCCTCCCTCAATTATTGTCTCTACTCGTTCTCTCTCTACCCTTTCTCTCTCTACTCACTATCTCTCCTTTTTCTCGTTCTACCATTCTCTTTACTCATTCTCTCTTTCTCTTTTTTCTCTCTACCATTCTCTGTCTACCCACACACTCTCTCTTTTTTCTCTCTCTACCCTCTCTCTCATTTTTCTCTCTACTATTTTCTCTACTCATTCTCTCTCTACCTAGACTCTCTCTCCTTTTTCTTTCTTTACCAGTCTCTTGTCTCATTCTCTCTCTACCCTCTCTCTCATTTTTCTCTCTCTATCATTCTTTTTACTCATTCTTTCTCTACCCTCTCTCTCTCTTTTCTCTTTCTACCATTCTCTCTACTCATTCTCTCTCTACCCTCTCTCTCTCTCTCATTTTTCTCTCTACCATTTTGTAACTCATTCTTTTTCTACCCTTTCTCTCTCTTTTCTCGCTCTGTCATTCTCTCTACTCATTCTCTTTCTACCCTCTTTCTCTCTCTTTTTTCTCTCTCTACCATTCTCTCCACTCATTCTCTTTCTACCCTGTCTTTCTCTCTCTCCTATTTTTCTCTCTCTATTCATACTCTTTTTACTATTTCTCTCACTATCTTTTTTCTATCTACTTTTTTATTCTTATAGAAAAAAAATTGACAATAACAAATACAAAAATTTAGCAAACAATAAAAATAAAAAATGAAATATAATAATCATTAATAAAAAATTGACAGCGTATCCAAACGGATTCTAAAAGTATGCAATTCCATGGCATTTTCCAAGTGTGAGATTCCCAACAAAACCGATAGGGAATTCATGTTGTGATGCTCGACCCATTCAAAAGAAACGGGACATTGAGACTCAATAATAAACCCGACTAAAATACAATGAAGGCCGCAGAAATATTTAAGATAATAACAAATATGCTAGTCATATTTTTACGAGCAAGTGGAACAATTTGTGATAATTTAGACTATACAATCGAGAATTATGTGCTTAAAAAAATTTGTTTTGACTTGTATTTTCTTAACCTATATTTACTTAGTGATTTTTGACTTGTATGCTCTTAACCTTTATTTAATTGATGATTCTCTTTTAAAATCAAGTTGCTTGAGCAAAAATCCAATTTCAAATAGGCATGTATCTAACTCTAATGAAAGAAATAATCAACAAGATAATACAAGGAGACAACATAACTTGGCACAGTTAGAAAAACTAACAATGCAAATGGAAATTGACCATCAAGACATCCAATCTTGAACAAATTTGAAAAATGATTATTTGTTTTTAGGGAACACCCTATTAGTTAATATTTAAAACTTTTTTTTTAAATCTTGACTTCTAATTTTGTGAATGAGATGTGAGATTTATAAGAATAAGAAGAATTACATCTTTGTGTAACTCAAAACCCAACAAGCATTCTTTTGAAAAAAAAAAAAGATTAATTTACATAATAGGAGAAAAATGATTAATTATATTTAGAATTAATCATTTTTGGTTTTTTTTCTTGGGTATTTGCTCACTAATATCAACCAATCATATGTTAAAAGATCTTAATGAGTTATAATTGTATTGGTACTAAAACTGTTTTTACGATCAAATTCTCAAATTAAAGTTTTAATTGATGTCAATTATCTTTAAAAAAAAAAAAAAAAAAGGAAACACACAACAATCTCCCCTTGGGCCTTGGATGGTAATTTCCAACTTTGTGTCAATTGCATTATCTCTACGACTCGGATTGAAGTAAAGAACTAAAGATTGGGACAAATTTGTGTAAAGATGAAAGATTAACAATGAAAAGGAAAACTGAAAAAGGCATATCGTGGGATATTGATAGCAAAAAGGATTTGTTTACTTCGTTGAAACTTGGAAAAAAAAGTAAAAAAATAAATAAAACAAATGAATACAAAAACAAACAGAAAGAAGAAAGAGAGAAATAAAAAAAATAAAAACAGGGAAAATTAGGAGCACGTTTGTCGGCATCCCGGCCCCTATAAATATAAGATTTTTACGGTGCGTTTTCGAAAGAATTCAAGTCGAAGGCAGCAACAAAATCAAACAGAGGTTAGGTTTTCTATCTTCTTTAGAATTTTCCCCTAATTCATATATATATATATGAGTATAAATCTGCAGAGAAATTGTATTTGTAATGTTAGGGTAACGGAAGCAGCCTCATTAGTTTCAATTGGGATTTTCTGATTGCTTAAATCAAATTTGGGAGGCATGGACGATCTCAGTAATCTTTCTTCTCTCTCTTTCTCTCTCTCTGCCTTTTGATTTCGCTTTCTGAATTGATTGTGTTTTATGAATGAATGTGTACGTAGAAGAGTATTGTAGGATGTGGCAATGGGGCTCTCGGCAGAGTAGTATTTTTGCCACGCCTTTTTCATTTTTTTTTGATGATGATAATCATTATTACTGTTGTCCTCGTCGGAATTATATTTTGTCTAAATTTCCCAAAAACAAATTAGGTGTTCCCAACTCCAGATTTTGTTTGCCCATGGTTGGATAATTGTAATAACCTACTGCATGAGATTTTTAGAACTTAATCATAAGGAAATAGTAGTAGCATATATGCATATGGTATGTGACCTCATATATTAACCAATTACATTCTTCTTATATCATTATGATCGTTGCGTTACCTGCAGCAAATATATTAAAAAACCCCTCCACCCATCCTGAGGAGCGCCGTGCTCTACGGGCCGCCCTTGGGGGTAAGATGACAAAAATGTTAAACAGATTTACAGCAAGCAGGTCAAAGAAAGTGATGTAAGTCCTTTTCTTCTCTCATGCCACCATCACATTTGCATGTGCAAATTATGCAACTTTATTCCTCACCAGTCATTTTCTTGATGCTCTCATCTAAGTTCTATTTAATATGAGTTCGCCCACTCCCCCACTATGGGACAGGCCAAAAAAAAAATAAAAACCGAGAGAGAGAGAGAACTTTCCTTGGATCTTTGCTCAATCACATGCTTCTCCTGTTTTTCATCCCATTTGTTATTATTCAAAATCTTTAAGCACATTGAAAACTATTAAAATATCCAAGAGTTGTTGATGAAAATCACGGCCTCCACTCCCCTCGAATCCATCTTTGGCATTCCTCCAAATCTTGCTAATGGTCTGTTCACGTGAAAATTTACTTAGTGGGTCTAAGTCTACCGTACAGCATTTTAAAATAATGTGAGAGATTTCCATAAAACAAACTCAAGAGTGACGGTAATAGCAGAGCTTTACATGCAAATTGGTTTATGCCACCCCAAAGTTCTAAAGCATCTGCTTGTAGTTTTCTACTCCAACATGCCAGCATTCTTAAAGAATGATACGAAGCAATTTTTTATTTTCCTTTTCTTTAAGGATCAAAATGTTTAGATGTTTGGGGATCAAATATTTGTGGTCTTAAAACTGTTCACAAGCACGTCCACTCACTTAATATTTGTTTGAGTAGAAACTGAAGTGAAGTAGATACTAACACGTCTGGTTGTTGGGTTCTGCGGTTCTTCAGGGCTTTGATGTTGATGATTTTGCTGACTGTTGGGCATTTGGCAAAATCATACCATATACACTTAATAAGGAGACTCTCGCTGAGGTCACTCATTTCTCAGAGGTGGCAATTGTGGAATACAACAAGGCACAGGTAAATGGTGGTTGCTGTCCAGTTTTTCTAGTCATTATTTCTACAGCATTCTTTAATGTATGAAACTGATAAAAGTTGTTTTTTACTTCATTTTGAGAAAACTTTAGCAAGCTGCTGGCCCTAATTAAGTTTGGGACTGAAAGTTTGTTGTTGTCGTTTCGGTATTACCGAAGCTGATCGGGTTGGCTTTTGTAGAATGCAAATTTTGAGTTTGTGGAGGTTGAAAAAGCCAACGTTCAGTTAGGCGGATATGTGCATTTCTATGTCACCTTTAAGGCCAAGAACAAGGATGATGTTGATGGCATGGCACAAACATTTCAAGCTTTGATCTCACAACCCCCAGCAAGGTTGGATGTTGTAGAAGTGGAGTTTTGTAAGCTGAAGCCCAAACCTGACCAAGGCAAATAAGTTCGTCAGTTAGATTAGATTTTTAAAGCTTTTTTTTTTGGTCTGAGTATTTGTTCTTTTACATCTATTAGCGGATTATTTTTGTTTTGGATACCCTTTTCTTGGGTTTGTTACCTTGATTGTAAATTAGGAATGGAATAAGTTCTCATACTAACTTGTGTTATTTGCCAGGGGGAGCTTATACCTCAACTTAGGTACCCTATTTGTCTGTCAGGTAATCTGTGAAGATGTCGTCCGATTTGCAAATTCGTAAGAAGAGGCCATTAGTCAATTCTCGCCCTCTATGGATTAAATTAAACAGGATCGTCAAGCATTTGGAACCACGTGGTTTAAAGACTGTTGTGGCTACCTTTATAGCTGGTGCTGAGTTTTCAACATTTCAGGTATTTAGTACACATCATATTGTTTAGCTTAATCTTAGTATTGGGTTTCTATTAGTCCAGCATTTTCGTGAAATTTCAGAATGTCTATGATTGTTACTAGCTTAATCTATTTGAGCATTTTTTGGGAGCAGTCATCAACTCTTGATCACCAACTTGATACTCCGGATCTAATTGACTCGTGGTTTATCAAGAATGAACTTTTGAGATTTACCTATATGATCAATGATCTTGTAATCTTGCAGACTTACCTATATGTAACGCGATTTTCATTTTAGAACTAACTCTTGACTGTTAAATTTCCTGATGTAAAATGGCCGCCATAAATTAGTTAGTTTTAGGACTGACTGACTCTGAGGGGGGCAAAGCTAATCAGTAACTTAAACTTCCTTTGGACATTAGGTCCTTCAAGAAAAGAAAGTGTAAGCTTGCTCAAAAGAAAAAAATAGACAAGAAAGTGTAACCAGAGACGTGTCTCAATGTCTTCGTATATTGTTGTCTTTGTTCTACTCTACGAACAATTTTTTGATATGGGGTTTGAAAAATAAATGACATCATAATAATAACTGTAAATGGCAGATGAAAGAAAGTAGAAAGTGGTGGCTATAAAATAATTTTCTCTTCTTATTTTCAATCAATAGACAAAGACATGTATTCTGGATTATGTGTGTATATATTTCTATGAAAAAATTATGACTATTATATATGAGATAATAAACAGAATTGGTGTTCAAATAAATATATCTTCAGTAAAAAAAAAAAGTACTTCTGATTATTATTGGATACAAAAATTTGAATTTTACCTACGCATTGCTTAATCTTGAAAGCTCTATATATGACTACTATTCGAATTTCCATCTTCTTGCTTGTACGTATACTTGAGAGATCAAACAAAAGCATGTGAGACATCTCCTCTAGACCTAACACAAACATATGGAATACATATATAACATTGGTATTTTAAACATCATCTCTCCCAAAATTTGGCACCGAAACGGGCAAGTTTAGGCTGTGCTCCAACTTTTGTCCGCGGATGCGTTCTTCTAGTTCCCGCAGCAGATGGATTCGTGCCTCTGCTCTCTGCAAATGATCCTCAAAATTTTTTTCCCATTATTTTATTGGGAGAGACCCCACTTTCGGCAAATCTAAAATGGCCGCTGGTTATTACCCTAACACCCTGCAGCCCAACTCCTCCTCTATATTAAAGTCAACGATTTTTTTGGTTTTTGGTGAAAAAAAAAATTTGTGTGAAGTTTATTAATAAAACGTAATCAAATGAATAAAATATAAAATAATAAAATTTAAATTTAAATTATGTAGGTGTTATTTTAAAATTTAAATTATAATCACATATATTATGTGTTAAATAAGTTTTTTTTACTGCTTAATAATAAAATATAATCAAATTGATAAAATATGAAATAGTAAAGTTAAAACTTAAAACTAGATAAGTGTTATTTTAAAATTTAATATGTAGATCTCACATAATATGTGTTCAGAAAAAAAAAATTTCCTGTAAATAAAAATTCTGATACAAAATATTAATATAGTTACGTTTTATCGGTGAACTGTTATATTTTATTATTTTTTTTGTAATTTTTTTCCGTTAATTGTTAGAAAATGTATATGTGGGACCTCCTACCACCGTCCCTTATCCCTAGCTTGCCATGTCAGACCAGCTGGTGGGTTCCGCACCCGAGTTAGCGTCCAAACCATTTTCCATCCAAAATTTATTCAACCAGGTCCAATTTTTTTCATGATGATCGAAATTCGGAGGAGTGATCCTACCTAAATTATTTGTTCTATAGGAGTGATCCTTAGCCCAATCATTTGCACTAAATGGGAGATTGCATTCAAAATCCGTGGATTATATAGAGATGCTAAGAATAATTTTAGTTCCAATCGAAGGGCTTGAGATTCTATTTTGTTTGCTTCTACAACTTTCACGTTTCTTTTCATTAGCTCTTCTTTCTTTGATCCTCTCTCACTGTCGTTTGCAAGGCCATTGAATAGCTTTTATGCCTAGTGGAGACGAATGATCGAGGTAGGCAAAACCATTCCATATGTGGTGCTCAAGTTTCTTCAGCAATCAGAGATAAGGTAACATGATTGCTTTCATATTAACCATTTCTCTATTTCCGTACTTATTGTTTAAATAAACAATGAGTAAGAGCTTGGAGCTTCCAAATTCATGCTGCCGGGTTTGTAGATTTAGTGCTTGGCATTTTGTTTGCTTACAATTGTTCCAAATGATTCCTATTTTTCCTGTTTGGAATCGTGTTCTCATTCTTATAACAAATTACAATCTAAAAAATTGCTTTTGTTGAAAACATGCAATATGCCTCTTGTTAACAATTAGAGATTATTATGCGAAACAATCTTGAAACCTCAAATTAAAAAACTTCAAACCTCTTTCTTTAACACTGTATTTGAGTAAAATTTTTTAGAGATAAGAAAGTGAGGGAGAGAAAAGTGAAGGAGAAGATTATTAGGGGAAAAGAATATTTTCTATTTTATCTTGTGTTTGGAAAGAGGTGATGAGAGGAAGGAAAATTAAAAATTCTTTTGTTTGGAAAAGAGTGAAAAGTAGGAGAGAAGAATATAAAATGTGTTGAAATAATAATTTTATTCCTCATAATAAATTATATTAAAATATTTTGTTTATATAAAATTGTAATTTTTAAATTATGTGAGAGGTAATTGAGCCATTTAATAAATTTAATATAAGAACTAATAACTTTTCTCCCATTTTTTGGAGGATTGGTTTTAGTGGGGTAGGGAGGATTAGAGAAATTAGAAACTTTTCTCTCCCTACTTTTCAAACATTTTTTAAATATAATAATTTATTTTAATTTTCTCACTTTCTTCTCTCTCCTCCTGCTTTCCCTCATTCCAAATACAGTATAAGTAGTATTGAAGTCTCATGTCTTTTGTGATACTCTCAAGTGTTAGGCCCTTAAAATAGTGTATGGTTGCTTACGTGTCATGTGTCTTAAATGATAGGTTGAATTGAGGAGCCGTCTTCTCCGTTTTAGTCGGTTTGTTTGCGGGAAGCCTTAACAGAAGACAGTAAACGTCCAATTAGTTGAATTTATTGAATTCATAAGTTTATTTGTTATATCTTAAATAGAATATCATAAAAGCAATGGATCAACATGGAAGTGATATCATCAAGGCTCAAATTGTTCCGATGGCCACCAAGTCTTTGGAGTTATGGAGATCTTTAGATTGAATTCCATCACTTTCTCAAAATTCCCTCGTAACTGGGATTGGGGTTCAATGTCCTCACTTTATAAGGTGGAGGTTTCTTCACAAAGCCGAGATTGGAAAAAAAAAAAAAAAAAAAAAAAAGGAAGAAGGGCTCTTTTTTAGTTTAAAAAAAAAAAAAGGTTTTTCTCACTAACAACTAACAAAGAGGGACGACGCCTAACAAAAAAAAAAGTGACTTCATTATTTACAATAGGACACCCTACTTAGAGGTTGTCTCACATTTTTTTGTTTAATTTTCCTTTTTCCCCTCACTGTAGAAGTGCGATTGAGCAGCCTACTAAATTTCAAGTTTGAATTCTTTATGGGATATCTTGTGGTAAGACTCAAATTTTTATTTTATAGGTATTGAATTTAAATATTAGTAAGAGAGATGAAATTTATGAAATGAAAGATATATTCACATTATATAATTTATGATCCAATAAAATTTTAGTGAACCAAGCAACAAAAATAAAAAGTTTCAAGTTTGCACAGCTGATGGCATTTTCCAAGTGTGCAAAAACGATAGGGAATTCTTGTTGTGATGCTTAACCCAATGAAAAGAAATCGGATATTTAAACGCAATAATGAACCGGAGTGAAATAAACTGAAGGCCGTATAAATAATTAAGATGATTACGAGTACGCGAGTTCCATTTTTACACATAACGTGAACTACTTGTTATAAATTACACTATATAATCAAGAACCTTATGTTTAGCACCCGACCTCAGATATTTCTTACGAGTGATCCTACATAAATTATTTGTTTTATACTAGTGATCCTTAGTGTAATCATTTGCACTTAATGGGAATTGAATTCAAATCCGTGAATTATACAGGGATTCTAGATTAATTTTATCTCTAATTCGAACACTTAGAGATTCTATTTTAGATTTATTGTTGGGATATTAACGTGGAAGAAACTGTTTGGCTTATAAGTCACGAAAATATACAAATCAATCAGATTTTTTTTTTATTTTCCACTTTTTAAAAAATAACTAATCTTAGTTACTTAATTTTCTTTTTTTAACTTGTATCTTTTTAACTTATATTTACGTAATAATTCTCTTTTAAAATCAAGTTTCGAAGAGCAAAAATCCAATTGTAAATAGGCACAGATCTAAATCTAATGAAAGAAATAATCAACAAGATAATACAAGGGGACAACATAATTCGGCACTATTAGAGAAATTAATAATGCAAATGTTAATTGGTCCACTAGACATCAATAGGGTATTTAGTATATAATATAAAGTAAAATAGTATAAGATGTATTATATTATAAAATATGATCAGTCTGTTATATACTATCATATTTTATGTCATGTATTAAACACACACCAAATCTTGAACAAACTTGAAAAATGATTAATTGTCCTTAGGAAACACTCCAGTGATTAATACTTAAAACTTCTATTTTAGAAGTTAATGATTAATGTTTAAGATTTTTATTTCGAAAGTTTTGAATTTTAATACTGTAAATGTTTTGAGTTTGAATTCTAAAAAATGGGTGTAAAATTTATATAAATAGAAAGAATTATTTTTATTATATATTTTATAATCTAAAAAATTATCTATTAGACATCTCAATGATTTATAATTTTATTAGTATTAAAATTGTCTTCAAATCAAGTTTTCAAATTAAAGTTTTGGGACATAAAGTCTTGAAATTTTAAATTAGAGTTTTACTGGAATCAATTATATTAGAAAAAACAAAACAAAACAAAACACCCTACCCGTAGGGCCATGGATGGTAATTTTGAACTTTGTGTCAATTACACTTTGATAATTACACTTTCGTTACGACTCGGATAGAAGTAAAGAATTTGTCAAAAAAAAAAAAAATTGAAGTAAAGAACTAAAGAAAAGATTGGGACAAATCGGTGTGAAGAGAATATTGACACCGAAAAAGAAAAGGAAAACTGAAAAACCGGTATTGTGGGATACCGAAACCAAAAAATGATTTATTTACTTCGTCGGAACTTGAAAAATAATAAAAAAAAAATGAATACAAAAAACAAAAAGAACAAAGAGAAAAATAAAAAATAAAAACAGGGCAAAGTAGGACTGCTCGTTTGTCGGCACTCTGACCACTAAAAATTTATTTATTTATATATTTATCGAGAAAAAAAGGGGGAGAAAGAGATATTTGGACTAGAGGTGTCAAAATCTGACCCCGACTCGATGAGTTGACTCGAACCCGCCCGAAAAAATATGACCTGAACCTGACTCGAAAGATGGCCTAATCCGAAATGACCCGAACCCGAATAACCCGAAATCTTTGGGTCAAACCCGACTCAATCCTAACCTGCCCCGTTTGACCCGAACTTTTTTTTTTCTTAAGGGAACAAAAAAATAAAATGAAAAAATTTAACATATTTTATATTATAAAAAGTATAGATTATACTATTTTTAATATAAATCTTAATTATAAATTTTTTTAGAATATTTTGAAAATTTTTATACAATTTTAAATTTTATTTTAATTTTTTAAAATATTTTAAAAGAAATTTCTTCAATTATTTTTTAATCATATGATTTTTTTTTTATTTTTAAGAATTTTTAGTAAAATTTTTGAAATTTTTAAATTTTTAATAAAAAATGTCACGTCATCATTTTTTATGATGTGGTCAATCCGTATGTTGACCTGACCCGACTCGAATTCGAAGCGACCCAACCCAAAATGACCTGAAGATAATTTGACTTATAAGTAACCTGACCTGAAGTGACCCGAACCCGAAGTAACCCGAACCCGAAGTGACCCAACCTAAATCCAACTTGATAACCCACCAAAACCTTTTATCGTCTTTATTTATCATCGTACACGTGGCGTTATCTCCCTGCTGGGCAGCTTTCTCTTCCTTCGCCATCGGTTAAAACGAGACTATTGGGGTGGGTTTTAGAAAGAATCGGTCGACGGCGGCTATCAATCACAGAGGTTAGGGCTTCTCTTCTTGAGAGTTCTCCCTCAATTCCTATATGTATATATGAGTCTAAATCTGCGGAGAAATTGTATTTGTAATGTCAGGGTAACAGAATCTGCAGCGTTGGATTCGATCGGGATTTTCTGATTGCTCAAATCAAATTTTGAGAGACATGGCCGACGCACTTAGTAATTAATCCTTTTGATTTTACTTTCTGAATTGATTTTGCTCCATTAATGAATGCGTATGTAGAGTAGTGTTCTAGGAAGCTCTCGGCATTATTGATTGTAGTTGCTCAAATTTGTTTTTTGTTTTTTGTTTTGTTTTTTTTTTTTAAAATTATAATAACATAATTTTTAAAAAAAGATAATAATAATAATAACATGTTACCAAATCCAATTTGTCCTTGACATACTGCGACTTACTGCAATATTTAGTGCCTCAGTGTGACCAATCATAAGTAATTTGCTTGTGCTTTGCATTACTTGCAGCAAATATATTGAAGGACCGCCCCAGGTATCCTGAGGAGATTCGTGCTATACGTGCTGCTCGTGGGGGTAAGATGACTAAAGAGGTTTACCAGATTTACAGCAAGCAGGTCATTGAAAGTGGTGTAAGTCTTCTCATGCCCCCCCCCCCCCCCCCCCCCATATGCAAATTATCTAACTTCATTCCTTTCTAGTCATTGCTTGATGCCCTCATCTAATTTCTATTCAATATGTATTCCACCACTCCCCCATTATGGGAAAGGCCAAAAAAAAAAAAACAGAGAGAGAAAGAAAAATAGAACTTTCCTTGCATCTTTGCTCAATCATATGATTCTGCTGTTTTTCATCCCATTCGTAATTATGCAACATCTTTAAATACATTGAAAGCTATTAGGATATCCACGAGTTATTGACAAAAACCACGGGCGCCGCTCCTCTTGAATTCATCTTTGGCATTCCTCTAAATCTCACTAATGGTCTGTTCGTGTGAAAATTTACTTTGTGGGTCTGTGTGTATCGTATAACATTCTAAAATAATGCGAGAGAGTACCATAAAAACAAATTCAAGAGTAACAGTAATAGCAGAGCTTACGTGCTACATTGATTTATGCTACCAAAAAGTTATAAAGAATCTGCTTGTAGTTTTCTACTCCAACATGCCAGCATTCTTAAAGAATGATACGAATCAAATCTTTATTTTCCTCTTCTTTAAGGATCGAAAAGTTTAGATGGCTGGGGATCAAAGATTTGTGGTCTTAAAACTGTTCTACTCCCGAAATATCTGTGTTGAGTGGATGCTGAAGTGAAGTACACACTAACATGTCTGGTTGTTGGGTTCTGCGGTTCTTCAGGGCTTTGATGTTGATGATTTCGCTGACTGTTGGGCACTAGGCAAAATCATACCATATACCCTTAATGAGGTGACTCTGGCTAAGATCACTCATTTCTCGGAGGCGGCAATTGCGGAATACAACAAGGAGGAGGTATAGAATGTTTGCTGTTTATTTATTCTAGTCATCGTGTCTACAGCATTCTGTAATGTATGAAATTGATAAAAGTTGTTCTTTGTTTATTCCTTATGAGATTGTTTTCGTAAGCTAGCCTTAATTAAATTTGGGATTAAAAGTTTGTTGATGTTTATTTTGTGTTACCAAAGCTGATTATGTTGGTTTTTGTAGAATGCAAATTTTGAGTTTGTGGAGGTTGAAAAAGCAAACGTTCAGTTGGCCGGATATGTGCACTACTATGTCACCTTTAAGGCCAAGAACAAGGATGATGTTGATGGCATGGCACAAACATTTCAAGCTTTGATCTCACAACCTCCAGCAGAGGTGGATGTCGTAGACGTGGAGTTTTGTAGGCTGAAGCCCAAACCTGGCCAAGGTAAACATGTTCATCAGTTAGATTAAATTTTTTAAGCCTTTTTTTTTTTGAGTATTTGTTCATGTACATTATTAGCACGTAATTGTTGTTTTGGATACTCTTTTCTTGGGTTTGTTATCTTGATTGTAAATTAGGGCTGGAATAGGTTCTCATACTTGTGTCATTCACCAGGCGGAACTTCTTGCTCAAAGCAGTACCCTATTTATCTGTGAGGCAATCTGTGAAGATGTCGCGAATTGTGAATCTGTTAAGAGGAGGTCATCTGTCGCCCTATTTGACTTAAATTGAACATTATTGTCAAGTATTTGGAACCGTGTGGATTAAACACTTTGGTGGCTACCTAACTGACGCTGAGTTTCAACATTTCGGGCCTTAATTCCACATCAAGCCTAATCCTAGTATTGGGTTTCAAACTGTCTGTTATTTACATGAAATTTCTTAATATGTTATGGACCAAAAACAATATGTATATATTCTTAATATGTTTATGATTTGTTACTAGCTTGACTATTCGAACATTTTCAAGAGCACTCTTGAACTTTGGATTTCCAACTTGATTCTCTAGATTTAATCGCTTCAACTCATCTTTTTATTATGGATGTGAGATTTTCCTATATGATTAAGCAATCTAGAAGATTTGTCTGTATGAAACGCTAGGTTCATTTTAGAACTCACGTGACAATTTAAATTCCTGCCATATAATGGCGGCCATAATGAAGTTGGTTTGACGACTGGCTGCTTCGGAGGTTGGGTAAAGAGTATCAGTAAATTAGACACTTGTTCAAAATTCTGTCCTTAAAAAAAAAAACAAGAAGAAAATAACGTGGGGTCTGAGACAGGCCTCGGTGTCTACGCATGTTGCCGTCTCTTTCTGGGTTTAAAAAATGAAAAAATTTATAGTAATTAATGAGAAAAATCATCATTGTCAGGCACGGAGTTAACTCTGATGGAGTACGTCTGAGGAGGCCTAGTGACTAAAACCCATCTCTTGTTGCAACACATGGTCCAAGCCAGCCCAATACCAATCCTAACTTGGTTGCAATGGGCTGAAATCGTGGTTCGGCTGGTGGGCTTGATGGTCCTGGCCATATCTTTGTGGATGGGCTCCCCTATTACTCAACTGAAGCACAAGTCCGGGAGTTGTTACGGGCACACTACCCATCGGTCACCTGGCACACTACCCACATCGGAGCCGGAGGTTCAAGTCTTTCCCAAATGCCCCCACTCCCTCTTGTTGCTTCGGGCTTTCAGTCTCTAGTAGATTAAAAAAAAGTTTTCTTGGGATCAGATATTGCTTGTGCTGCTTTGAATGGAACTAAAATAGGTGACAAAACTCGCACAGTTAGGCGTGTCAACCAGGATGATAATTAGCCTAAGCCTGTGCTGGAGTACTTTGCATGCCTAACAGCAGATGGCATTGCAGGTTAAACTCCTTTTCCATTTTGATCGGTCTTTAATGTCAACTTGTGGCCATTTTTTTTTCTGAAGAACAAGTTTTTCAAGGGGCAATACGATGACAAACATTTAGCTATTTGCTCTACCCACGCGGATTCTGTATCCGTTGGTGCACTCAAGCTTTAAGGGCCTTAAAATAGTGTATGGTTGCTTACTTGTAATGTGTCTTAAATGATGGGTAGAGTTAAGGAGCCGTCGTCTTCGTTTCAGTCAATTTATTTGATTGAGAAACCTTAACAAAAAGGATTAATTTTCTAAAAATACACGAACTTTTTGTTTTGTTCTCCTTCTATCATTAACTTTTTATTTTTTTTAAAGGAATAAAAGTCAATTTGATCCACCACATTTTACTTTATTTTAAATTTCACCCATAATATTTTTTTTATTAAATTTAGTTCATAACGTTACATCCGTTAATCTGATTTGGTCTTTCCGTCTATAACGCCGTTAACTCTGCTGACGTGACATGACGGAGTTTGACACGTCATCAATTTTTCCACGTTAGCATGCCACGTCATCAACTGTTGCTGACGTGACATAGGTATAAAAATTAATTTGACCCACAAGATTTCAGCTTATTTTAAATTTCACCTGTAACGTTTTTTTTTTTGTTAAAATTGGGCCATAACGTTATATCTTTTAATCTAATTTGATCTTTTCATACATAACGTCGTTAACTCAGCAAATATGATGCCACGAAGTATGACACATCAATAATTTTCGTCTATATCAACATGTCACGTTTGCAGTAAAATTTTAAAATCCAAACCAAACATTTATACTAAAAATCACACTCTCCAAATTCAAACAAAATAAAAAACTAAAATTCATAAATATATATCCACTTGAATACCTTTGTTTTTTTTAGCAAAAGAAATAAATTAATAAAATTTAACAAAAGTCATTATTATCTTTATCTTTAAATTTTTTCTTTTCTGTTGTTGTCACTATTTCCTCGTCAAACCATCGCGGCCGCCTCCAACTATCATTAGCATTACCAGTACGGAACCATCTCTTTGGAAAAAAATTAATGACGTGTCAAATTCTGTCACGCTACATCAGCGAAGTTAACGACGTTATATACGGAAAATCAAATTAGACTAAAAAATATAACGTTATAGACCAATTTAAAAAAAAAAAAAACGTTATAGGTGCAATTTAAAATAAGCTGAAATATTGTGGATCAAATTAACCTTTACACTTATGTCACGTCAGTAACAGATGTTGATGTGGCATGCTAACGTTTGACGACGTGTCAAACTCCGTCATAGCACGTCAGCAGGGTTAACTGCGTTATGGACGGATGACTAAATTAGACTAACGGACGTAACGTTATGGACCAAATTTAATAAGAAAAAAAAATGTTATAAATGAAATTTAAAATAAAGTAAGACGTGGTAAGTTAGATTGACCTTTGTTCCTTTTTTACATATATGATGAACTTTTAGTTTTGTTTTAAATCTACCACACCATTAGGACATGATAACGGGTTTTGTTAATGTGCTAACATGATCATCCAACATGGTACAAAGTGCCACATTGCCACGACAACATGTTAAAAAATTATTTCTATGATGAAATTAAAAAGAGAAAAAAAATCCAAGACGAAAAAAAAAAAAAAGAGGATGGCTCTATTCTAAACCTTTGAGAGGCTTTGACCAAACCATTCTGTTTTTCAAATTTTTCATTACTTTTCATTCTAATATATTTTTTCTTTCTATGTTAAAACATCACGCCATCCAAAACAAATAAAGACTTAAATCAAGAGAGGAAAAGAGAGAGAGGGACCTGACGAGAACATCAAAGGAGACGGCAGCGCGTGTGCTCAGTTGCTGCCTTAAGCTAAAGCCATGGAAGAAGCACTTGCTCTTCACAAAGAAAGTGGAATTGATGGCCTTTTGCTTTAAACGGTTCCAAACTCCAATTTGTACTAATTTGGAAGTGTGGGCTTACTATGAAGTAGGAAAGTTTTCTGTTAATCTGGATTAAAAAAAAATCTTTTTTTTTTTTTGTCTCTTGCAATTGAGATTTTTTGATAAATTCCTCTCCCCCAGAAAAGAAAAATGAAAATTTTTGATGGATCATTTCACGATGTATATATTGTGATTGCCTAATTGTAATTGTCACTGGAAAGAAAAAGATTCTATTACAGAAACACAATCTCACGCTTAATCCAAAAATGCAAAAGCGTAAGATAGCTCAGACTAGTTCATGCCCTAATCGTAACATCCCCGAAATTGGTAGAAACGACCACGATTTTCTGATTTCCCGTCTTCTCTTCGCTATCGCCAATTCAATTTCAAATTCTCATGCTTCCGACGTTTATCAACGAATAGAGACATCAAACTGGGTTGTTTTATGTTTTGGAATTTTTTGATTTTTTTTTTTAAATTCGATCTCAGAAATAATTGACTTTTTACACGTGGCACTGGCTACGTGGCACTTTGTGTCATGTTGGATGACTATGTCAACATATTAACAGAATCTGTTATCATATTCTGAAGGCATGATAGATTTACAACAAAACTAGAAGTTCGTACCTGATGTAGGTTGCGCCAAGGAAATAAAAAAAACAAAACTAAAAATTCGTGATATATTTTAAAAAAATAAAAAGTTTATGATAAAATGAGAATAAAATAAAAAGTTCATGTATTTTTAAGAAATTAATCCTAACAAAAAAAGATAAATGTTGAACTAATTGAATTTATTGTCATAAGCTTAGTTGTTATATCTTAAATTAAATATTTCCAAAGCAATGGACCAACATGGAAGTGATTTCATCAAGGCATAGCTAATTCAAAAGGCGACTAAGTCTTTGGACTCATGGATATCAAGAGAATCAATTAGAATCAATTATACACTCTCTCAAACTTCCCACGTAAGTAGGATTCGGGTTCAGTTTACTCTCTTCATGAGGTGGATGTTCCTTTATAAGGCCAACGTTGAAAAAAATAGCTCTTTTTTCGTTATATATATATAAGATGACTTTATATATATATAAGATGACTTTTTTGTAAATAACAACTAACAAAAAGGACACCTAACAAAAAAGTGACTTCGTTATTTACCATAGGACACCATACTCATAAGTTGTCTCGCATCTGTTTTCTATTTTGTCCTCACCGTTGAAGTGAGATTAAGCACCCTACAAAGTTTTAAGTCTGTTTGGTTCATAGCCCTCATATTTTGTTTGCTACTACAGGCGGTTCCCCAAACCCCTGCATTAATCTTTAATTTCTTGGAATGAATACTTATGACAGGGAATATTGTTGTGATAGAACAATAAGCAATTTCAAATTGAGAAAAATTTTCTAAATTTTTGAACTATTAGAATATTAAACACGTGTTTTAATTACATGATTTAAAGTGTTCTCGTATATATTAAAAAAAAAGTTTTTTAGGGAAGAGAACTAAAATGATGCGCACAATCCAAGGATAATATATTTTTAAACAAGTCAAATACCTAAACAATAGAATAAGAAAAACGACGAATCAAATTACCATCAGAACTGCCCTTATCATGCCCTAATGGCAATCCACCTACTACGTGCTTGCCTGGGTCGGAGGATTGAAGACCGGTAGCATCGAAAGTATCATGAGAAGTCTGAAATCGCCTCCTCTCAATTTTTCCCAAGCCTCCAATACCCCATTTTTTACCCCAGGAACTTTGAACAATAAACACTTCTTTCTTCGTGGCAGGATCCTTGCCATAAGCTAGGAGAACCAAAGCATGCGTTCCAAGCAACATGTCATTGACATCCGTGGGGCCACAATAAATGCCCTGAAACAGTAACATTGTTAGACATTTATTTTTTCTGGTAAATTTAATGAGACGAAAAGTATGGTATTTACATTAAAGTAACATTGTTAGCCCAATCCCAACCTGAGCTAGTATCCTAGTAGGGTCTGATCGACAAAGTCAATTCTTCCTTTGATAAGGGTTGTAAGACGCTACTCTCTAACTCAGTAAGATTTACCCACTTGTCAGACCAGAATCTCGCAAGCTTCCTATTACTGAATCGCCATCTAATATGCTGCTCCAATATGTCTTTAGTCCATACCACACTCTTCCATGCATGGGACGCAGTTGGTTTAAATTGAAGTTGGCGAGTATCGTATTTGTAATACTGACTCTGCAACACTTTGACCCATAAACTGTGCTTCTCAATTAAGAATCGCCAACTTGGCTTTGAAAGCATAGTCGTATTAGCTACGTGAGTGATCTTAGCCACAAGTCCCCCAGCCTGCTTTGGTTGACAAATAGTATTCCAACCCAGGAAATACATTCGTCTAGATCCCTCTTTCTCTCCCCACAAGAAGCATCGACTACATTGGTCTAATTGCTCACACACTGTTTTTGGGAGTCCTGCGGTTTGCATAGCATAACAGGGAATGGTCGAGATAACTGACTTTACTAGCGTTAGCCGACCGACAAAAGAGAGTTGGTCAATCTTCCATCTGGCTAATTTAGATTGCGCCCGTTCTAAGAGTCCCTTGTATGTGTGAGTGGTAATTCTACCATTGATGGTGGACATGCCCAAATATTTTCTGAGGTTATTAGTCGAAGGAAATCCAACAACTACACTGAATTGTAATGCAAACCGTTTATTAATATTCTTGGACACCAACATCCTTGACTTGGCCAAGCTAACTTTTTGGCCTGAAGTTGCACAGAAAAGGTTCAAGCAATGCTTTACGACTTGGACTTGGTCAGTGTGAGCTTGGCTAAACAACACCAGGTTATCAGCAAAGAAGAGGTGGGATAGCCCCAGGCCATTACAAGACAACTGGATCAGTTTCCGATGACCCACGCTCACCTCAAGATCAATTAGATGTGTCAAACGTTCAATGCACAAGACGAAGAGATAAGGGGATAGAGGATCTCCTTGTTTGAGTCCTGGTGAAGGCTTGAAGGCAGCTGTTGGTTCACTGTTCCATAGAATTTGCATAACCGACGTTGTAACACACTCTATTATAAGGTGATCAAAGAGCTCGGGAGCGACAACTCCATCAGGGTAAGCATACCCAAATTATAATACTCCACAGGGAGCTGAGGTAAGCATACCCAAACTGTAGCTCTGTTAATTCCTTCCCCCTCAAGGTTGAAATCGGGCCTCCAACGACGGATGATGAGGTAATGGTTGGCCACCACCCAAGGTCCCTCGCGAAGAATAAATTCATAGTCCTCCTCATTGTTAAACTTTAAAAGATGAAAGTCATTGCCTAAATCAACTAGCTCAAAATGGCTTCTTGGTGCCCATATGGTCAAGAGCCGTTTGTGCAGAAACCCATAGCTCAAACTATGCCTAAGAAGTTTAATGATAAGTGACTTCTTCCATGGCCGACGAATTTCAATTTTCTCTAAAGCCTACAAAGCTAATCGAGGGCACTCACGAGGCCAATGCTCCATCTCCACATCAGATACCACCTCCTCTTCCTCCTCGTCCGGTAATTGCTCAGCATTAGCTGCCCAAGACAGGCCCTTTCAAGGAAAATATCACGATATGACACTAGTGAACGATTACCTGGCCCCGGCCTTTACGGAACTACAAGCCGGTTTAGAGACAGTTGTCTTTCAAGCTTCTCAGCAGCGTTGAAACAACCATCTCTTTTAGTCTTCTTATTGCTTCGATTGATCGGAGCTCGTTCTACCGTTGAAAGCGTAATGTCGACGTACGTAGCTTCTAGAAGATGAATTTGTGGTGTTTAGGAGAAGCAATTACACATATATTTCTACATTACACATGCATATCAATTTGGGCTAGCTGTGGAATGGGACAAAAGGCCTATAACTTAATTAATTCAAGCTTGCCCGGTATAGCTCATGTCATAGCATAGCCCTAAATGTATAATTGTGGGTTTAAACCTAGGCCGAGCACAGTCCATTGTCTAGACTAGAAACGCTTGACTTGTTATGGATTGGCGTGCAGCAACGACTCCTCATGAAGGGCCTGTTTCTTTTTTATTAAACAAATTGTGTATTTTTAGATTAATAAGATAATAAATCAATATGAGGATGAAAAAAGATAATAAATCAATTTTGTAGATTAGAGGGAAAATAATCTACAAATCACACAAGAGATAATCAACATAACAAAACAAACAAAATAATTATAAAACCAATTAGATTTAGTTAAGAATCACTTACATCCGAAGGAAGCAAATCAATTTGTAACTCATGTGGTGTCATCTGTGAAGAACAAACAGATGCTAAATTTAAGAAATGTTTGATAAAGAAGCAAAATAAGAGAAAAGTAGAACAAACAGATGTTAAATCTGAGAAATGTTTAATAAAGAATCATTATAAGAGAAAAGTAGAACAAACAAATGCTAAATCTAAGAAATGTTTAATAAAGAAGCAATATAAGAGAAAAAAAGTCTCACTTACCTCTAGGCTAACGAGGCCACTAAGGTCACCTATTTCGTTCTCTCCACCAACGATATGGTGTTTCTATTTTCTTCGAGAGAAAATGGTTTGTCTAGGCTCGTTCTTGTTCTTTTGGCATTCCACCAAACACCATCGCTATATTAACTCCACCCAACCCAATCCCACGCCCTTGTTCACAAACACAGCCCTTAATCATACCCAACACATTGTAATCCTCTAATCATCCTTTCAGAACCAGAAAATAGTAAATCAAAATCTTTTAAACTCACCAACTCTTCTCAAAGTCCATTAGTTACCCACGGTATCTATTCCTCCTTGCTCAAAGGCTAGGTCCCCAGGTGGAAGGATGGAGCAGAATGACATCAATGAGTTAATGAAAAAAACCAGTAGCATTAATTATTAAGAGGTCATATTGGGCCTAAACCAAGACTTAGATGTAGCACAAAAAGTAACGAGAACTACCCTTGTTGGTAAGGTTCTAGCAGAGAGAGGCTTCAGCCCAGAGTTGTTAAAAACAACGCTACAAAAAGTGTGGAACCTGCAAGAGGACTTAGAGGTGCATAAGCTCCGAAATAACATCTTTATATCTTGCTTCAGGACAGAAAGAGATAGAAGAAGGGTCCTTAACGGTGCCTCATAGTTCATGGCTGGTAATTACATGATTTTGAAAGAGTGGTCGCCTCATCTAGCCTTGGGAGAGATTGATTTCTCTAAGTTTCTATTAGGGGTCCAGCTTCATGGCTTACCTCTTTCCCAGATGAAGAAAAACAATGCACATAAGATTGGGGATTTGTTTGCAGGTTTAGAGAAGGTTGATTTTACCTTGGACAATTTTGCGCAATTGAACAGCTTCAAGCGCTTACTATTCCATGTGTGGGTTGACCAGCCACTACGAATTGGCTTTCACAATCGGAAACAAAATGGAGAAACGTCCTGGGTGAGCTTTAAGTATGAACGTTTGCCTAAATTTTGCTACAAGTGTGGAGTGTTCGGCCAAAGCTGCAGAGATGATATGTATGGTTGCTTGGGCTATATGGCACACTAGAAAGCAGTGGGTGAAGGAAGGGAAGTGTAGCAATCCCCATGAGGCCATTCAAATGGCGTTGAAGTTGTACTGTGATTTCAAGAAAGAGAATGATTTCCACCAAAGTCCGCCTAGTAAATTGGTTCCTCCCCATTGGCAGCCACCACCTATGGGCTATATTAAGGTGAACACGGATGCAGCAATTGAGGACACAAATATGGGAGTTGGAGCTGTTTTTAGAGACCACAGAGGCACAGCGCTGTTCACTTTTTCAAAGGCCATGGGTGGTACACCAAATGTTGAGGTTGCGGAATTGATAGCCATCCGTGTAGAAACTGATAGCTTGATAGCAGTCCAAGCCATTCAAAATCGTGGAACTAACAACACAATGGCAGGCCATGTTGCTGAGGACATCCGAGACCTATCAATTGCGTTCACCAATTTTTCTATCCAACATGTGCAGAAAAAATTTAATGCTGTAGCCCATGCTTTAGCAAAACTGGCCCTTTCTAAGGAGAATGACGCATTACATTCTGATTTTTGTTTCAATCATATTTTTCATCTCATCCAAGAAGATGTACTTCCTATTGATTATTAATACTATTTTCATCTTCTTTCTCAAAAAAAAAAAAAACAAGAAGAAGCAAAATAAGAGAAAAATTGGCAAAAATGGTGATTAGAGAGCTACCTTTGATGTCTGCAAAAGCTTCTTTGAGAGCGAGCTATGAAAACAGCGGTAAACACTTGCTATTGCCCTTTAGAACTCCGAAGTTGCAAAAAAAATTGTTGGTCTCAAAAATGGTGGCGGGGGAAAATGGTGTTGCTAATGTTGAAGCTGCTACGCACTACCAAAGACAGACGTAGTCATCAAGCCCTCTCGCTGGTGACAAGAAATTTGAGAGAAATATGCATTTTTTGGGTATATTTGTCATACCCACATAGGCTATCGAGTCTTTGCCGCATGGGCATCCTAAACGGTAAAATAGCAAAATAATATGGATACTAATCACGTGAGAAGCATATCATTAATATAATAGTTTATTTTTTAAAAAAAATCAATATATTTTTATAATTTTACAACTTAAAATATTATGTGTCTACAGCGTGTTTGTATAGTTGTGTGTCAAAAAATTTTAAAAAATTCTTTTGAAAGTACCTGCTTGAAAACGTTACGGTTGATTTTTTTTTTATTTTATTGAGACTAACGTCAAGTTGAGACAAGCTATAAATTAAGTCCTAATTTCAAACAATATTATTCGTTCGTCGTAATTAACACAATATTAAGTCGCACAAATCTTTTTTCAACGAGCTCTAAATTATCAACCAAGAAGAGAGTGTGATTCAATTAACACATTATAGATCCATTTGATGTTAACTTAATCCATCTAAATTTGGCGGTACATCCACTAATTTTTTTGTCTTTTCCACTTATCAATAGTAACATATGAACTGCTGCACGGCCTTGCAGCAGCTGACAAGCTTTGTAGGCTTATAGCTCAAAAAGGAAAAAGACAGGTTAATATTATAATTCACACTGCCGCATTAAGATTTGGGATTGGCCTGTATTATGAAAATCTTATGCAAGTGTAAATTTTTTAAAAACGAAAAAGCAGAAGGGCTACCTCTAGTTTAGGACTGATGGCTTAATAAAGAAAAAGGATTTGATTACATGATTATGTAAAAAAGGATATATAAAAGATATATAGTATATTTAATAATATTTAATAATTTATTTATTTTTTTATTTAATTTAATAAATATTTTATAATTTAATAATAAATATTATTATATATTTATTGTGTGTCTCACAAAATATTATCATAAAAATCTTTTTTAAAAAAATTTTAACCAACAATCTTTTTCAAATATGCATAATATTTTTATGTAAAAGATGTATAGTATATTTAATAATATTTAATAATTTATTTATTTATTATTTAATTTAATAAATATTTTATAATTTAATAATAAATATTATTATATATTTATTATGTGTCTTAAAAAATATTATCATAAAAATCTTTTTTTAAAAAAATTATAACGAACAACCTTTTTCAAATATGCATAAAGACTTACAACAAAAAGGTTGGATTACAACAAAAAAAAAAAAATTAATAATGCATAAAGACTCCGTTACAGAGGGAGAGGTACGGCCGTACAACGGTACAAGGCTCACTGGCATTGTTATCATCCGCGCGCATCAACCTGTGTGCTTACCATGGGGACCACCACAATCATTGAAAATAAGAAAAATAAATAAGAAAAAGGGTCCATAACCCAACTAATATATATTTATAGTTAGAATAAAAAAAATTGGCCATAGGGTGTAGGGTCGTGTCCTGCTACGTCCAGTTGTTTAGGGCATAAAGATGTCGAAAGAATGTGTACAAAATTAAGTGGATATATTTAATGATTACTTAAATATGTTTAATTAAGAATATAATAAATATATATTTTATTTAATAATATTTAATATTTTATTTAATATATTTTTTTATAATTTAATAATATAAATTATTACATGCATACGGAGTGTCTATAGTTATATTGCAATTATTTTTTTTAAATAAAATACAACCACAGTCCATTCAAAACGATAGAGTTTAGAGACTTTATTTTCCAACTCAAATCTACAAATGACTTGAACTTACAAATAATTTAAAATTTTAAGGTCAACTTCTATCCCGTCCATGCTCAACCTGACCATCCAACATTGTTTAGAAGAAAAAGTTTAAAAAAATAAGAATAAAAATTATAATATTTGAATCGTAGGCACACGTTGAGGTCAACTCATATCCGACCCACGTCAACCTGACAGCCAACATTCTTTTGAAGAAAATTAAAGAAGTAATATATATATATATATATATATATATAGCAATGGGAACCACCACTAATTTTTAGCATATGCATTAGTTGAACGGTCCCTTGTGCATATATAGTCCATTTATTTCCTTGTCCATTTTGACTATGTATTTGAGCATATGCATTAGCTGAACGATATCTTAAAAGAAAAAAAAATTCATGTGTTTCCAAGAATCTATTGCTTTTTTTTTTTTAATTAACTCTGACTAATAATCAAATTTAAAATTTTAATTTTGGAGACATTTGTAATACTAATTAAACTATTAAGTGATTGATTACAAAATATCTTGCTAAGTGATGTAAAAAAAATACCTGTTTCTTGCTAAATGCTAAATGACAGGAGGCGTCTCTGCACGCCGTCGAAACGACTTTCAGGATATCTCATAATTGTTATTAACAAAATATACTGTTCGGTACTTGCACTAGAGCGTGGGTCTCAAAGTTTTATCCACATTAGGCTCATGTCTATCCTGCTGGTGCGCTCTCTCTCTGTTTTTTTTTTTTTTTTTTCTTTTAAGAGGGTCACAGAATTCACATGTACATATGTACATAGGAATTAGGCAAAGAATATTGGAAAGATAAGATGTTTAAAGATAAGATGTTTGAACTCACCACCTTTTGTACATGTGGAGTTCATCAATTATTTGCTCTTTTACTTGTCAAGGTCCGCAATTTCCATAATCCATGTCGCTATTACTTTATCTGAAGCTAATTTTTAGCTGGACATTTTATAGAGGAGAACTTATATAAAATGTATGAGACGTAATTCATGGAAAAAATTGTCCATTATGAAAAGCATTGTAAAGCCTGTTTCCTCTATTTGTCGATTTTTTGTTTCAACCATGCCATTTCGTTCTGGGGTACATGGGCGTGAGATTTATTGTCTAGTACCACACTGACTCAATCTCTCAAGAAATTCCAGTTTTCGCAAACTCGCCTCTTGCGTCGCACTGAAAGATTTTGATGGTCTTCTCAAATTGGTTTTCGATCATTAATTAAGATTTCCGAAACAAATTTTTTTAAAAAAATTCCTTCGGTGGACAAAAGTGATATAAAGCCTAGTAAACATGGTGAAATTTAATCATGGCAAAAATTACCTAGCGCGGGCCGGGAAGTGTTGAATAATAGAGTGGACGGGTGTCTTTTTGAATGGAAATTCGGTCCTATCATCACTATAAGGCAAAATTAAATATTTTAGTATTTTATCCACAACTTTTCAATATTGTTGGATACAGAACCATGTCCTTAATTTTTTTGAGAAATAAAGTTCCTCCCATCATCCATGATCCATTGGTCAAATGCGACCCACATAATATGACACATTATGTGTCAATGCTGCGCAAGCACAGATGACGGCCTCGCCAAATGTCATGTCAATAAAAATTGCTTAGGTGACAAATTTTCAAAATAAATTAAAATTTTGTTAAAATTTCTAAAATTTTGTAAATTTTTTTCCCCTCTCTTTACCTCTTTCTTTCAACGGAAATTCTAGCCTTGTTATCGATGTCTCCTAATTTTGTCTAGTTAATTGTCATATTGAAATTGTGAGATCAATTATCGAACTTTGAAGATGAAATTCGGAGATCGGCAATCTCATCTCTGCCTTGGAATCCAGGTTTCGATTAGTTCCTCTATCCTTTATCGTCCACTGCGCCGGGGGTGCTGCTTCAGGTTAATCATGATTCGATAAGAGCAAAATTGCCCCATTCTGTAGTTGCCAGCTAATTTTCTTTTGTTCAGGCTCGTAGCCTCTCAACTGACAAAAAAAAAAAAAAAAAAAAAAAAGAAAAAATCAATCCTGGTATTTTGAAGATTTATTAATCCTATTCCAATGGATTTAAATTCCTTCTATTAAGTTCTAAGTTCATAATTAGTGGAAAATGTCATTCGAAATGAAATTTATTCCCTAGAGATGAGGAAGCTCTAATTTTACGTACCAAAAACTTAGGTCAATGATTAGAGCCCCAAAAAAAAAGTCGAAAATTATTGTGCGGACGATCAAACGTATTTACCTGGATGCATTTGAATCGAAATCTTCCTTCCAAGCATAATCGATCAAAGCTATAACTTTTTTAATTTTATGTACCATTATTGCTTCAAATGTTCACAGCAAATGACCCGAAATTCCAAAATATTTTGTTGCCTCAAATGTCAATGCTAGCTAGGTATCACAATTTCGCCATACTTTCTTCTTTGTTGTAGGTGTTGTTTTTGCCATTCAAATTTATGACATAAGTTCAATTTATAATTAATTTAACGTATGCCGTAACTTTGTTACGGACTTTAAAGTTATTGACTCAAAATGGTAAAATTAATATAATAATATAGAGAGAATAAAGTATAAATTTGTTGCTCTTTCTCCTCTATTTCCATTAACTCGCCTTTTCTACAACTGTAATGAACATTTATTATTACTTTTCTTTTTTTTTGAGTTTGAAACAGTTATTATTACATTAATTATGCCTAGTTGTCTTCATGACTTTTATAAATAGCAACGATTTTCCATTTTTATTTGTTAAAATGAACATAATTTTGAAACCTATCTGCCCAAAGCATTAAATGTAAACAAAGCATTAAATGTAAACAAAACACTGACTTCTAACTATTTAGTCGCTCTTGTTGACCCCAAAAAAAAAAAAAACTGTTTCACAGCTCAATTCCTTTTCTGATACTCCAAAGTATTTTATGGAGAAAACTCAATTCGTCATTAGACCCAGCTTTAATGATTTACATCTAAGTCACTATATTACATCGTGTTAGGCTTAAATATACATGTTTTCCAAAGTTGGGTTCGTTACTTCATGAAAAATGTGGGTCCCTATCTTCTTTCGTACTGCCTTTCGTCGGGCTGTTGCCTAATGGCGAATATTTCAAACAAAACTTAAATTGGATTCCTTTAGTTCAACGTCAAGTTTAGGTGTATGTATGTATGTATATGTTGTTTGCCTTTGTGTTGTTTCAATCCTTTATTAGATTTCAATGTGCAAAACAATAAAGGACAGGTCGCTTTTTTTTTTTTTCAAAGGAGAAAAAAGGAATGCTTCGCTTCAATTTATGTATTTAGGCATGCTCACGTATTATTAAATTGTAGTTTTATCGATTGCTCTTGTAGATATACGTAGGTAAGGATTCGGACTCTATGCCTTTGGGCACACATGGTAGAGGTAAAATAAATTTTATCTCCCTTGCAAGTTCTTTTATCCTATTCTAGTTGAAGGTAATAATTAAAAACTTGATGTAGCATTAAAAGAACCGGTGATTATTGGTTCATACTAACTATTTAACAGTATTATATGCAGCGAAAAACAATGTCTCTAAAGAGAAGCGTTCCGCAAAGAAAAAAAAAAAAAAAGATAAATGCATGGATGCAGAAAGAAAAGGGCAAAAATGGAAATAGGACGAAAATGAATATGAGAGACACCGAAATGACAGCAGGATTGATCTGTCGTGAACGTACGACAGAGGGAAGTGGCAACATTACACCACGTACATGCATGTAACAATTTGTTCCCTCTTGCGAGTCTTGCGCACAGTGGTGCAGCACCAAATCAGCACAGTGGTAACGTTACTCACGCTACGTACATGCAGTCCCAAATAAGCGCACATTCTCTCTCTCTCTCTCTCTCTCTCTCTCTTCTCTTTCTCTACACACACTCTATTCTCTCTCTCATGCTTTGTTAATCTTTTCTCTCCATCATTTCCTTATCTTGCACTCTCCATATTTTTCTCTCCATTATTTATGTATAGAGAAAAAGTTGATGGACAGACGTGGGTGTCATACGTTCGTAGGCGTCATATGTTCGTGGGTAATTATAATTCTTGTGTAATTATAATTATATTTTATACAATCAGAATGATAAAAAGTGAGATAAAAAAATATTATTATTTTTTTTACTGCACATTTGTTAGTTATGATTGCACAAAATACACTTATTGTTGTACAAAATCTGCGTGTGCCCAACACATATGAAATCTCTATCTGCCATGTAATGGGACCCGCATGCATATTACACATTTCTCTTTTTATTTCCTTTTGCACTCATAATGGAATATAGACAAAGTTTATTTTGTGGGTACTTATTTTATCATTTTACTTGGACGAAATTTATTGCATTAAAGTGTTTCAAAGTTTATACTATATGTAAGTCCGTTAAGTATTAACGCTTGTTTACTTAATCTTTTGCATTGTTTAACCGTATATGCTGTTTGATATTAGCAAATTTGATCCATTGTTTCAATTTGACCATCTTTGCATAGCAATTTTAACCCATCAATCACATAGAGGCGAAACAACGTATGATAACGATAATTGCAAAAACCTAATATACGACAACGTAAATAATGCAGCACTATCGTAGACAAACTTGTTCCTTGTCCTTTGTACATAAAATTATTTTATTATTATTACTTTTTTTTGTACGAAATGGGATTTATTGTATTAACTACTAAGTACCAACACCAGCCAAACAACATAACATAAAATCACAAATTCAAAATTACACTTTATGCATTTGGTTTTTTTCTATAAGGTGTAAGATCATGAATTAGATCCTTAGAAATCACAGGTCGCACTCGGGTAGAGTTTCCTAGCCCATAATCGAGATTGTGGTCTCACGGGGCATGTTGGTGTATTTCTTTATTCTTGTAGATAACATGGTCCTGTGGGTCCGTGGAGACGATTGAGCGTGGGGAAATCAAAGTGAGAATTAGGTTGCCCTTTATATATTTGGTCCGTACTCTGGGCCTAAGTCTGTTAGGAAAAGACTTTTAAATTAGAGGCTGGCACATAGGTTTGGGTTTTAGCATTATAGGTTCGGGCCCAAGTTAATCTTGGCGGGGCCCATTGACTAGTCTTTTTATGTTGCGTCAGAGTCCAGAGTCTGGGCTTTAATTAGGCTTGAGCTGTGGGCCTCTGCAAAGTATAGGCTGGGCCTCACATCGAGGACTGGCATATTTAATCATTTATTTATTTGTTCATTTCTGATTTTTTTTTTCATCTCCTTTTTGTACACTTTTTTGTCTCTTGGGCGGATTGCCAAATTTTCCCTCAGCTAAAATAATTAGTCTGTTTTTATTTTTTTAATTACAAGGGAGGCTAAAAGCCAAAAAAAAGTTAAGAAGAGAGTTACTAAAACTCGAATAAGAAACTAACAAAAAAAAAAAAAAAGACCATCATAAAACAATTTGACATAACCGCATGGAATTGAAGGGAATTTAATTACTACGGTTTAGTAATTAACAGTGGTTAGTTACCATTGTGCACGCCAATTATATTCTACCACTACCACACGTAAACTATTTTGACACGTGACATTGCCCATGGAAGTGCCAATATTTGACCAAACTTGGAATAAACCTTCTTCGAATCCGATCAAAAAATGATTTGAACTCAAAACAACCTGAAAATTGAGGTTTAAAGTCAATTCAAACTGACTTTTTTTTTTTTCTCTATGGAACAAACAAAATAATATAAGAATTATAATTCTTGGACTATAGGTTTTATTTTTATAAAAATTTTGGAAAACCAAAGTAAGTTTATTGTTTAATATTTTCTTATATTATTTTCGTAATCACTGATGTATGAGGGGATGAAATAATAAATTGAGAAAAAGGAAAAAAGGAGAAAAAAAATAAAAAGAAGAGCACGGGTACCAGACCTATCAACAATTGTAAATAAGGACTAACTAATTAGAAGATTGTACAATTACTTGATCTGCGTCGTGCAATTTGTAACTTTCTAATTTTACTGTTACCAAATTAACTGCTAGTAAGTCATATAAAGTGGACGTAAGTCCTTCTCTCGTGCCCTCATCGCACTGGCATGTGCAAATTATACAACTTTATTCCTCATGAGTCATTTTCTCGATGCTCTCGTCCTGGTTAATCTCAATATGCATTCCCCAGCTCTCCCGCTATGGCAGAGGCCAAAAAAAATGTTCAAAGTTAATACTCGCGTCATCAAACGTATTGGGAGGCGCATTTGAATTGAAATCTTTCTTCCAAGATGGAGTTCCTTTATTTTTCATTTACCTGTGATTCTTGTTGCTACTTGCCCTCGAATCCTTGACACAGACAAACATATATCAGATGAATTGCTATCAGGACAAGAGGAGAGTGGTAGATTTCCCAACATTCCAAAACATTTTATTGCTTCTAATGTCAATTCTGATATCACAGTTTCGCCATACTTTCTTATTGTTGTTGGTGATTTTGTTGTCATTTAAAATAATGACATAAGTTAAACTCATAATTAATTTAATCTATGTGACAGATTTGTTAGGGACTCGAAAATTTTGGACTCAAATGCATACAATTAATAAAATAATATTGAGAGAATATAATACCATTTTCTCTTTCTTTTCTCTATTTTCATTAACTCACTTTTTTAGTTTTATATTATTGTAATGGAATGAGATAATTGCTGTTCTATTAATTGTGTTCAGTTGTGTTCATGACTTTTCTGTTTAGTAAAGATTTTACTTGTCACCATTATGGACTTGTGTTTGAAACCTATCTGTCCAAAACACTGAATGTTACGGGAAAATTGGCTTCCAATTTGATTAAGAAAAACACAATTTGCGTAATTAGACCTAACTTAGTGATGTGCATTTTATTCACTAAATAAGTAAATACTAAAATTATCATGACAATTGACAATGACACAAAAATTTTGATTTTGCATAAACAAACATGCTATTGACATATTGCCACGAAACTTCTAAATATGTTGTAATGGTTCAAGCAGTTGCCTTTGATTATTCCCAATTTGCTCATGCTACGCCTGTGGTATTAGGAAACCGCTTCAAGAAATTGTGAGAATATTTCTGTACGAGAAAGTCCCGTTCTGGAGTACTAAAAAGTACTAACCAAACCTTTGGGCTATGGAGTTCGGAGATTTTTGGGCGTCTTAAAATTTCTCTGAATTTGGGCTCTTTTTTAAAACCCTTCGTTTGATTCTTAGTCGAATGTTTTATCCTTCCCTTACGAAATCGGATTGGGCTTAAATATACAAGTATTTCAAAGTTCGGTTCATTACTTCATGATAAAAAAATGTTATTCCCTCAATTGATTGTAGCTCTATTCATAAATTTTTTTTTCTTGAAAGAGTAGTAATAGTTGTATAAAAAATATGTAAGTGAAGAATAAGCGAAGTTTAAATCTCCACTGACTATAAGGAGGTTCACACTTCAGACCCTTATATACAATTTTATTGTGGAGTTGTTATTGGATTGTGGAAGTGGCCTTTGTTTTAAGCAATTTTAGTCTCACAAATTCATAAATCCAAAACTTTTAATTATATTCCTCATAGACACTTCATTAGTTAAGAAGTTAAAATTTTATATTTAAAAGTGAAATTTTGAGGTGTATAGAGTTAGGGAGATCTAACCCTATTATATAGTTTGTAGTTTAATAAATTTTTTAATAAACAAAAAAAAAAAAAAACTCTTTATGTCCTAGAACACTTAATTAATCTCGCTTAATCTGTCAAACCACAACCATAAAACTGCACTCTAAAAGTAAGCAATTCCCGTGGCATTTTGCAAGTGTGCGATTCCCAACAAAACCGATAGGGAATTCATGTTGTGATGCTCGACCCATTCAAAAGAAACGGGACATTGAGACTCAATAATAAACCCGACTAAAATACAATGAAGGCCGCAGAAATATTTAAGATAATAACAAATATGCTAGTCATATTTTTACGAGCAAGTGGAACAATTTGTGATAATTTAGACTATACAATCGAGAATTATGTGCTTAAAAAAAATTTGTTTTGACTTGTATTTTCTTAACCTATATTTACTTAGTGATTTTTGACTTGTATGCTCTTAACCTTTATTTAATTGATGATTCTCTTTTAAAATCAAGTTACTTGAGCAAAAATCCAATTTCAAATAGGCATGTATCTAACTCTAATGAAAGAAATAATCAACAAGATAATACAAGGAGACAACATAACTTGGCACAGTTAGAAAAACTAACAATGCAAATGGAAATTGACCACCAAGACATCCAATCTTGAACAAATTTGAAAAATGATTATTTGTTTTTAGGGAACACCCTATTAGTTAATATTTAAAACTTTTTTTAAAAATCTTGACTTCTAATTTTGTGAATGAGATGTGGGATTTATAGGAATAAGAAGAATTACATCTTAGTGTAACTCAAAACCCAACAAGCATTCTTTTGAAAAAAAAAATGATTAATTTACATAATAGGGGGAAAAATGATTAATTATATTTAGAATTAATCATTTTTTGTTTTTTTTCTTGGGTATTTGCTCACTAATATCAACCAATCATATGTTAAAAGATCTTAATGAGTTATAATTGTATTGGTACTAAAACTGTTTTTACGATCAAATTCTCAAATTAAAGTTTTAATTGATGTCAATTATCTTAAAAAAAAAAAAAAGGAAACACACAACAATCTCCCCTTGGGCCTCGGATGGTAATTTCCAACTTTGTGTCAATTACATTATCTCTACGACTCGGATTGAAGTAAAGAACTAAAGATTGGGACAAATTTGTGTAAAGATGAAAGATTAACAATGAAAAGGAAAACTGAAAAAGGCATATCGTGGGATATTGATAGCAAAAAGGATTTGTTTACTTCGTTGAAACTTGGAAAAAAAAAAAGTAAAAAAATAAATAAAACAAATGAATACAAAAACAAACAGAAAGAAGAAAGAGAGAAATAAAACAATAAAAACAGGGAAAATTAGGAGCACGCTTGTCGGCATCCTGGCCCCTATAAATATAAGATTTTTACGGTGCGTTTTCGAAAGAGTTCAAGTCGAAGGCAGCAACAAAATCAAACAGAGGTTAGGTTTTCTATTTTCTCTAGAATTCCCCCTCTCTCTCTCTCTCTCTCTCTCTCTCTATATATATATATATATATATATATGAGTCTAAATCTGCAGAGAAATTGTATTTGTAATGTTAGGGCAACAGAAGCAGCCTCATTAGTTTCAATTGGGATTTTCTGACTGCTTAAATCAAATTTGGGAGGCATGGACGATCTCAGTAATATTTCTTCTCTCTCTTTCTCTCTCTCTGCCTTTCGATTTCGCTCTCTGAATTGATTGTGTTTTATGAATGAATGTTTATGTAGAGTAGTATTGTAGGATAATGGGGCTCTCGGCAGATTAGTATTTTTTGCCGCACATTTTTCTTTTTTTTTTTGTTGATGATAATCATTATTACTGTTGTCCTCTTCGGAATTATATGTTGTCAAAATTTCCCAAAATAAATAAATAAATAAATAAGTGTTCCCAAGTCCAGATTTTGTTTGCCCATAGGTGAATAATTGTATAACCTTCTGCATGAGATTTGTAGAACTTAATCACAAGGAAATAGTAGTAGTATATATGCATATGGTATGTGACCTCATTTATTAAGCAATTACATTCTTCTTATGTCATTATGATCGTTGCGTTACTTGCAGCAAATATATTAAAGGACCCCTCCATCCATCCTGAGGAGCGCCGTGCTATACGCGCTGCCCGTGGGCGTAAGATGACAAAAGATGTTAAACAGATTTACGGCAAGCAGGTCCAAGAAAGTGGTGTAAGTCCTTTTCTTCTCTCATACCACCATCACACATGCATGTGCAAATTATGCAACTTTATTCCTCCTTAGTCAATTTCTTGACGCTTTCATCTAAGTTCTATTCAATAGGCATTCCCCCACTCCCCAACTATGGGACAGGCCAAAAAAAATTAAAAACAGAGAGAGAAAGGGAGAGAACTTTCCTTGGATCTTTACTCAATCATATGCTTCTCCTGTTTTACATCCCATTCGTTATTATTCAAAATCTTTAAGCACATTGAAAACTATTAAATATCCAAGAAATCACGGCCTCCACTCCCCTTGAATCCATCTTTGGCATTCCTCCAAATCTTACTAATGGTCTGTTCAAGTGAAAATTTGCTTAGCGGGTCTAAGTCTACTGCACAACATTTTAAAATAATCTGAGAGATTTCCATAAAAACAAACTCAAGAGTGACAGCAATAGCAGAGCTTTACATGCAAATTGATTTATGCCCCCCCAAAGTTCTAAAGCATCTGCTTGTAGTTTTCTACTCCAACATGCCAGCATTCTTAAAGAATGATACGAAGCAATTTTTTATTTTCCTTTTCTTTAAGGATCAAAATGTTTACATGTTTGGGGATCAAATATTTGTGGTCTTAAAACTGTTCACAAGCATGTCCACTCACGAAATATTTGTTTGAGTAGAAACTGAAGTGAAGTAGATACTAACATGTCTGGTTGTTGGGTTCTGCGGTTCTTCAGGGCTTTGATGTTGATGATTTCGCTGACTGTTGGGCACTGGGCTTAATCATACCATATACACTGAATGAGGAGACTCTAGCTGAGGTCACTCATTTCTCAGAGGTGGCAATTGTGGAATACAACAAGGCACAGGTATATGGTGGTTGCTGTCTAGTTTTTCTAGTCATTATTTCTACAGCATTCTTTAATGTATGAAACTGATAAAAGTTGTTTTTTACTTCATTTTGAGAAAACTTTAGCAAGCTGGCCCTAATTAAGTTTGGGACTGAAAGTTTGTTGTTGTCGTTTTGGTATTACCGAAGCTGATTGGGTTGGTTTTTGTAGAATGCAAATTTTGAGTTTGTGGAGGTTGAAAAAGCAAATGTTCAGGTGGCCGGATATGTGCATTACTATGTCACCTTTAAGGCGAAGAACAAGGATGATGTTGATGGCATGGCACAAACGTTTCAAGCTTTGATCTCACAACCTCCAGTAGAGCTGGATGTTGTAGAAGTAAAGTTTTGTAGGCTGAAGCCCAAACCTGGCCAAGGTAAATAAGTTCATCGGCTAGATTAGATTTTTTAAGCTTTTATTTTTTTGGTCTGAGTACTTGTTTTTTTACCTCTATTAGCAGATTATTTTTGTTTCGGATACTCTTTTCTTGGGTTTGTTACCTTGATTGTAAATTGAGAATGGAATAGGTTCACATACTAACTTGTGTTATTCGCCAGGTGGAGCTTCTACCTCAACGTAGGTACCCTATTTATCTGTCATGTGATCTGTGAAGATGTCGTGCGATTTGCAAGTCTGTAAGAAGAGGCCATTAGTCATTTCTCGCCCCATATGAATTAAATTGAACAGTATCGTCAAGCATTTGGAACCGTATGGTTTAAACACTGTTGTGGCTGCCTTCATAGCTAGTGCTGAGCTTTTAACATTTCAGGCATTTAGTACACGTCATATTGTTTAGCTTAATCGTAGTATTAGGTTTCTAATAGTCCAGCGTTTCCGTGAAATTTCGGAATTTCTATGATTGTTACTAGCTTAATCTATTTGAACATTTTTGGGAGCAGTCTTCAACTATTGATCTCCAACTTGATGCGCCGGATCTAATTGACTCACGGTTTATCATGAATGAACTTTTGAGATTTACCTATATGATCAATGATCTTGTAATCTTGGAGATTTACCTATATGAAACGCGACTTTCATTTTAGAACCAACTCTTGACTGTTAAATTGCCTGTTGTAAAATGGCCGCCATAAATGAGTTTGTTTTAGGATTGACTGACTCCGAGGGGGCAAAGCTAATCAATAACTTAGACTTTCTTTGGACATTAGGTCCTTAAAGAAAAGAAAGTGTAAGCTTGCTCAAAAGAAAAAAATAGATAAGAAGTGTAAGCGGAGACTGGCCTCAATGTCTTCGTTTATTGTTGTCTTTGTTCTACTCTACGAACAATTTTTTGATATGGGGTTTGAAAAATAAATGACATCATAATAATAACGATAAATGACAGATGAAAGAAAGTAGAAAGTGGTGGCCACTAAAATTATATTCTCTTCTTATTTTCAATCAATAGACAAAGACATGTATTCTGGATCATGTGTGCATATTTCTACGATCAAATTATGACTATTGTACATGAGATAACAAACAGAACTAGTGTTCAAATTCTGTTCAAACAAATGCGTCTGATTATTATTTGATACAGAAATTTGAATTTTACCTATGCACAACTTAATCTTGAAAGTTCTATATATGACTAGTATTGGAATTTCAATTTTCTTACTTGTACGTATACGTGAGAGATCAAACAAAAGCGAAGAGATATCTCTTCTATACGTAACACAAACATATGGAATACATATATAACATTGGTATTTTAAACATCATCTCTCCCAAAATTCGGCACCGACACGGGCAAGTTTAGGCTTTGCTCCAACATTTGTCCCCGGATGCGTTCTTCTAGTTCCCGCAGCAGATGGATTCGTGCCTCTGCTCTCTGCAAATGATCCTCAAAATCTTTTTCCCTTTTTTTTTTTTTTTTTATTGGGAGAGACACCACATTTGGCAAATCTAAAATGGGCGCTGGTTAGTACCCTAATCCTGCAGCCCAACTCCTCCTCCATATAAAACCAACGATTGTTTTTTTTTCTTTTGTGAAAAAAAAAAAGAGCAACTGCTTATCAATAAAATGTAATCAAATAGATAAAATATGAAACAGTAAAATTAAAATCTAAAATTATATAAGTGTTACCATAAAATTTAAATTATAAATCACATATGTTATATGCTAAATAATTTTTTTTTTACTGCTTAATAACAAAATGCGACCAAATTAATAAAATGTGAAACAGTAAAACTAAAATTTAAAATTAAATGATTGTTACTATAAAACTGAATGTGTAGATCTCACATTTTATGTAAAAAGTTTTACACAAAATGTTAATGTAATTGCCTTCTACGTTTCATTGCTTCTTTTGTAATTTTTCTCGTTAATTGTTAGAAAATGTATATGTGGGACCTCCTACCACCGTTCCCCATCCCTAGCTTGCCATGGCAGATCAGCTGGTGGGTTCGGCACCCGAGCTAGGGTCCAAACCATTTTCCATCCAAAATTTATTCAACCAGTCCAATTTTTTTCATGATGATCGAAATTCATAGGAGTGACCCTACCTAAATTATTTGTTCAATAGGAGTGATCCTTAGCGCAATCATTTGCACTAAATGGGAGATTGCATTCAAAGTCTGTGGATTATACAGAGATTCTAAGAGTAATTTTAGCTCTAGTCGGAACGCTTGAGATTTTATTTTGTTTGCTTCTACAACTTTCACGTTTCTTCTCATTAGTTCTTCTTGCTTTGATCCTCTCTCACAGTCGATTGCAAGGCCATTGAATAGCTTTTATGCTCCATATCTAATTTTCAGTGAAGACGAATGATCGAGGTAGGCAAAACCATTCCACATGTAGTGCTCAAGTTTCTTCGGCAATCAGAGATAAGGTAACACGTTTGCTTTCATATTAACCATTTCTCTATTTCCTTACTTATAGTTTAAATAAACAATGAGTAAGAGCTTGGAGCTTACAAATTCATGCTGCCGAGTTTGCAGATTTAATACTTTGCATTTTGTTTGCTTACAATTGTTCCAAAGTACTTCTATTTTTCCTGTTTGGAATCGTGTTCTCAATCTTATAACGAATTACAATCTGCAAAATTGCTTTTGTTGAATACCCAGGCAACATACCTCTTGTTGACTATTAGAGATTATATACGAAACAATCTTAAAATCTCCAACTAAACAAACTCAAACCTTTTTCTTTAAGTAGTCTTGAGGTCCCATGTCTTTTGTGGCACTTTTTTTTTTTTTTTTTTTTTGACCAAGGGGAATATCATTTAATTAAGGGTGTATTTGTTTCATGTAAAATATTTTACAGAAAAAAATTTTACAGATTTTTCGGAATTTGTTTCACGAAAAATATTTTATATAGGTAAAATTTGAGGAAAATTTTCAAATTTTCAGGTACAATAATTACTCCTTTTGTAGAGCTGAAGTTATTTTCAGAGAAAATACAAACTGTGCTATAAGTAAGTGACAAAGGAAAATCATTATTTTTACTGTAAATATTTTTTTCTACAAATATTTTATAAATGTAAGTTATTTTACAGCAAACAAACGGACCTAAGATAAAAGATCAGTTACAAAGATATAAAGCCAACCCAGATATAAAGCCAACCCACACGTGCCCCACGCCACCACACATAGCCCATATATACATAAGGCAAAAGCGTCACAAGAGCTCATCCCGGTCCAGCCCACCCCACCAAGCCACAGCATTGGTCCACCACAACACTATTCAAATCAAGAAGAGAAGCCCAGCCCGAGCCTATAGCCGAGGAAAAAGTAGCCTGCACAAGAAAGAGGGGCGAAGCCCTACCGGGCAAGAAGCCCACATCTAGAATGTTCCACATTCCTCACTGGACAACGACGGCAAGACGACGACACGCGGCCAATGGCAGCGCGATTACGGCAGACAACCAAGCGCAAACCAATTTCGCCAAAGCACATCACCAAGGCGCGATCAACACTTAGTAGAGGACCGAGAAGCCTAAGAGGAAGCAAGCGAGCAAAGCTGGAAGAAGCCAGTAACCGAAAGATCCGCCTGTACAGGGCACTCGAGGACCACCAGGAGAGACAGCAGCCGACAAATGTAGTGTATGGTCAGTTACTTGTAATGTGTCTTAAATGATAGGTTGAATTGAGGAGCCATCCTCTCCGTTTCAGTCAGTTTATTTGATTGAGAAGCTTTAGCGGAAGACGGCAAATGTCCAACTAATTGAATTTTTGAATTCATAAAGTTGATTTGTTATATCTTAAATAGAATATCATAAAAGCAATGGATCAACATGGAAGTGATATCATCAACGCTCAAATTGTTCAGATAGGCACCAAGCCTTTGGAATTATGGAGATCTTTAGACTGAATTCTATCACTTTCTCAAAGTTCCCACGTAAGTGGGATTGGGGTTCAATGTTCTCACTTCATAAGGTGGAGGTTTCTCCATAAGGCCACGATTGAAGGAAAAAAAAAAAAAAAAAGAGCTCTTTTTTAGTTGAGAAAAAAAAAAGAAAATGAGCATTTTTCTTTTGTTCCTTTCGTTTTCTCACTAACAACGAACAAAAGGAAACAATGCCTAACGACAAAAAAAATGTGACATCATTATTAACTAACGATAGGACACCCTACCTAGAGGTTGTCTAGCATTTTTTTATTTAATTTTTCTTTCTCCCTTCACTGTGGAAGTGCAGTCGAGCAGCCTACGAAGTTTCAAGTTTGCATTTTTACGGGATATTTTCGTGGTAAACTTTAGATTTTTATTTTAAAGATATTAGATTTAAATATAACAAAAGGAATAGTAAGATTTATGAGAAGTAAAATTTATAAAATAAAAAATTTATTCTCATCAAGTAATTTATAACCTAATAAGATTTTTGTGAACTAAGAAAAAAATTAATAAGTGTTAAGTTTGCACGACTGGCTCCCATATTTTATTTGCTAATCCAAGTGGTTCCGCTGCATTGATCTTAATTTTCTTGGAGAATATCAGAAATGTGCTTTGATCTCATGATCCAAGGCGTTTAATATTAAACAAAATCCAAACGGTGTTTTCTAGGAAAGAGAACCAAAGTGATGTGCACAATCCAGAAGGATAACATGGTTCAAACACCTACAGAACAGGATAAGAAAAACGACAAATACCCATGAGTCGCTTTCTCTCAATTTTTCCCAGGCCTCCAATACCCCATCTTTTTCCCCAAGAATTTTGCACTATGAACACTTCTTTCTTTGTGGCAGGATCCTTGCCATAACCTAGGAGAACCAAAGCATGCCTCCCCAAAAACACGTCCTTCTCATTGGTGCGACCAGAGTAAATGCCCTGAAACAATAACATGGTTAGCACATATTTTTTCCTCATAAATTTAAGAAAATGTAGAGTTAGATGCTTACATCTCCTAAGTTACGCAAACTATGGTATAAATCGATGGCAATTGCAACTGGCTGAGAAGCAAGTTGCTTCAGCAGCCCCGCCTCATCCAAATCATCTATCTTCTGATAATCAGATAGTCTAAATTCTTTGTTTGACTGAAATGTAATTATAAGAAACTAGAATAAACATTGAAATTATAATTAGTTTAGGAAACAAGACACGTTAAAACAAAAAAGCTCACCGGAGGAAAGATGCCGGCAGGACCCTTGTCACCGGTGTACTGATACTCTGCCTCCAATGCAATACCGTTCTTCTTAATCCACCGAAAAGCTCCATTTGTACTCTTCAAAAATCTTGTTTCATCATCAATTTCACCAGGCGGGACGTCCTCAACTAGATTATCTACTATTTGTTGGGCTGAGAACGGCATTTGCTTCCCCAAAAATATGGCCCGCGCATACTCGTAAAGTGTAACGGCAACGAAGGCCCAGCATACATCTAACAAAACAAACTGTTAATATAATATATTTTTAAGTGTTCTTTCAACTTTTAAAGGACAGTAATACTTACGCAACATCAATTGATCTTTTATTGAAATGTTGATCCTTTCATCCATAGTCCAATTCACCAGTCGTGGGCAGCCCTCTGGTACATCCTGCTTAACAGATTTTAGATAGTAACATGACCCATAATATGTAAAAAAAAAAAAAAAAAAAAAGATTTTTCTAATTGAGTACTAACTCCTCTCTCTCTCTTTTTTTCTTTTTTTGTGGTCTAACGAGTACAAACACTTCTAACTTCTAAGTATATTAATTTGTGTCAAACACAAGTGTTATCTAACAGGCAAAAAAATGTCTAATAAAAATTTTAGATACCCACTCAAATATTTTTAGTTAGAAATTTATACATTTTTAATTTGTGTGTCAAACCATATCAGATATATGAAATTATTTGCAAAAAAATCTTTATTAACATATACATTATAATATTTTAATGTGCATGTTGACCAACAGCTGTTGGTTAGAACACAAAAGACAACGTAATCTATAAACATTTTCAATTCTAATTATTATATTAGATATTTAACTTCTAATTTGTTAAAATATTATGTTGTATGTATGTGTAATTAATTATTTACAATTCCTCAACAAAACACTAATTAAACATAAATTAATATAGTAATTTTTTTAAGTTAGCTGTTGAAAAATGCTATATTAATAATTAAAAAAAAATGTGTGTATGTGTGTACACAGTCATGATAAAGAGTTCACATATCTACTAATCACACAATCAACATAATAAAACAAACAAGTAATAGATTTAGTTAAGAATCACTTACATCTGAAGGGAGCAAATCAATTTGCAACTCAGTTGGTGTCATCTGTGAAGAACAAACAGAGAAATGTTTAACAAAGAAGCAAAAAAAAGAGAAAAGTTGGCAAAAATGCGATTAGAAAACCAACCTGCAAAAGCTTCCTCAAATTAGCAAAACACCTATTGTTGCCCTTTAGAACTCCAAAGTTGCAAAAAAAATTGTTGGTCTCAAAAATGGTGGCCGGGGAAAATGGTGATGCTAATGTGTGAAGCTGCTATGTACTACCAAAGACAGACGTAGTCATCAAGCCCTCTCCCTGATAAGAAGAAATTTGGGAGAAATATGTATTTTTGGGTACATTTGTCGTACACACACCTATTGTTGCCCTTTAGAACTCCGGAGTTGCAAAAAACACTTTTGGTCTCAAAAATGGTGGCCCGGGAAAGCGGTGCTGCTAATGTGTGAAGCTGCTATGCACTACCAAAGACAGACGCAGTCATCAAGCCCTCTCCCTGATAAGAAGAAATTTGGGAGAAATATGTATTTTTGGGTGCATTTGTCGTACACACATAGGCTATCGAGTCTTTGCCACATGGGCATCCTAAACGGTAGAAGACTAAAATTATATAAATACGTTTAGTAATATATTACTAATTTAATAGTATTTAACAGTTTAGTTTTTTTTTTTAAAAAAAATCAATACATCTTTCACGATTTTACGACCTAAAACACTGATTGTTTATCACGCTCTTATAGTTACATGTCTAAAAAAATTTTAAAAATTTTTCTGGAGGTACAATCTACCCTGCCTCTTAAAACGCTGCGATGGTCTTTTTTTTTTTTTTTTTTTGTGTGTTTTTCCCCGTTTATTTTGATCGAGACTAACATCAAGTTGAGACAGGTTATTAATTAAGTGCTGATTCCAAACAATATTACTCGTTAGTCTTAATTAACACAATATTAAGTCACACAATTTTTTTTTCACCGAGCTCTAAATTACCAACCAAGAAAAGAGTGTGATCCAATTAACACGTAACAAATCCATTTGATGTTAATTAACGTAATCCATCTCAACTTTGGCAGTACGTCCACTAATTTTTTTGTCTTCTCAACTTATCAATAGTACCATACGAACAGCTGCCGGGCCTTGCAGGCAGCTGTCAAGCTTTATAGGCTTGTAGCTCAAAAATGGAAACGACAAATGTTTATATTATATATTCACAAATTATCTCTAGTTTTTCTTGATGCTTTCCCTATTTTTTTTTTTTTCCCAATTCAGTAAAAGATCAAATATCAACGTTAACTCACAAGTTCTATTTACCTATTTGCAAACATCAAATTCAAATTATACACTTGCCTATCATAAATATCAAGGTTAACACAAACACAAATGCATATAGATAAGGTCTGTTTCTCTTCCTAAAAGTTTAGTGTCATTGGTTTTTTTCTCATAACATAAATGAGGGTTTATGCCAACCTATCAAAAAATAATGATAAACTAGTCTTTGCCCTTAGACAAATGAGAAAAGACAACATTCCAACATTGTCTGACCATGACTAATAGGATCCACAAAATTTGAAATAGATGCATACGGAAATTAAACGTGTTCCAGGACATAAATAAAAATACTACACATGATATAATTTGTATTTACTTAGATTTATGGATCTCATAATTTTTTTTTCAATAATAACTCATCTTTTAGGTGAGTTAAGTTAATTCAATGTCATGTATGAGTGAAAATACAAAATTTAAATGTTAAACACAATGTTGCTAAATTGATTATAAAACTTATTTTTTCTTCGACCACACTTTAATCAACGCTGCCAAATTCATCTTTCCCCTTCTTGCTATAATTAAGCTGTTGCAATTCATGATACATGATTTGAATTATAGACCGTTTGTTTTTGGTGCCAAATAGCAGGATGGTTTGACTTATTCTTACGCGGTTCCCCTGGTATAGTAGTAGCCATCATCGAATTGAATTTGCCTGAACACTAGAAATCACGGATTATGACCCAGTATGTGCCTGGAGCAAACCAAACAAAAATTAACTGACATTTTTTTATTTTATTATTCATTTATTTATTTATTTATTTATTTGAGCATAGGGTGCTGGCACATTTTTTTTCTGGTCCATTTCTTACTGGTATAATAGATTGAGTTTTCCCTTTTTTTAATTTTCAGTTCTAATACTGCTTTCTACTTTGTTGTCTGATTGAATTTTCTATCTTGTTAGTTATTTATGTCCTAAATCCTCCAATTTTCATATTCTAATGTGTAATGAAGGGTGTTTCTGTTAAATATTTCTAATTGGCATAATATTGATTAATGTTTAAATGGTTAGATATATCTTAGAATATTACTATCTCATTTTACCATGGAATCTTGACACTTCCAAAATAATCTCTAATGTCTAATCTTGACACTTCGGAAATAATCCTAAACAGCGTTAATGGCAACGAAATGGGCGAAAGGAATATCTGACGGGTCCCACCATAAAAAACTGACTAATGATAGATTTTTTCTTTTTCTTTCTAATTTAGTGGACCCTCTGTTGATTTGGTGGACTATGAATTTGGTCAGGTGTTTGGCCGTGACGGCACCGACGCCAACAAAGGAGAAGAACTTAGTTTGCTCAAAATAATAATAATAAAACACAAAAATAGAGCGTAGACCTGGACATGAGAGGTGCCACTTATGAAAAACCGAAAACGTGCATGTCTAAGAAAATTCTTTAAAAGTTCAGAGCGGTCTATCATGCGCCGATTTAAGATAACTTGCACCGACAGTCTCTTTTGATTCGTGCTTCTTCCGTGAAGCTCTGTCGGCCCGAGCGTGGCCGTTTGGTTTTGATTTTCTCTCGTTGGTTGTGTCTGTTTCTGTTTCAGAGGATGGGGTTTGGTTCTTTGATCTTTGATTTGCTTCCCTCGCCCCTTTCTTTTGGTGGTCCTCGGTGTGGGTAGCTTGGCTCCCTCACCGTCCCCTCTCGTCTCAACGGTTGGTGAGGTGGTGGGAGAGGTCTCTTTTTGTTGGCACTGGTTTGGGCCTTGTATAGCTTGTCATCGTCCGGCGGCGTTGGATTCCCTTTGGCTCACGAGGGTTCTGCTTCTGGTGGAGATTACAGCGTGGTCTTTGTTCTATCGCCTGTTCTCCTGTGTTTTCGGTGGCATTTGTTGCGGCTTCGGGTGATGGTTGTTTCAATGTTGTAGCCTGATGGCGATCAACCGCTGCTTGTGTGGTCAAGCTCACACTGGCATCTGCCGATGTCGGTCCCACTCCAATGGTGTGAGGTGGTTGTGGAGCTGTTTCAGACGGGTGTGCCTGTGGACCTGAGGGTCAAGTCATGTTGGAGTCTTAGACCTAATTTTAGTTGAGTTTTGTTGTGACTTTCACTATAACATTCTTCTTTGGGTTTCTGGGTAATTGTGGGCTGTTTTGAACTTTATGTATGTAATGCTTTTAGCCTTAACCTTTGTATCAGTGCTTCTACCTTAATGGTAATCTCTTTTTCTCTGTTAAAAAAAAAAAACGTGCATCAATATGACCAAAGTGTATTCATAATTTATTAGTAAAAAAAATTGAAAATTTGTTTCAGATTATGATTCTGTTACATGGGGAGGGGTACAGCCGTGGGCTTGACATGAGGACCACCACAATCATTGAAATTAAGAAAAATAAATAAGAAAAAAGGTACATAACCCAGCTAATATATATAGATATTTAGAATAAAAAAAATTGGCTACAGGGTGTGGGGTCGTGTCCTGCCAAGTCCAGTTGTTAAGGGGATGGCGATACCGAAATGGATTATGTAAAATTAAGTGGACATATTTAATGATTATTAAAATATATTTAATTAAAAATATATAAGATATATAATTTATTTAATAATAATTGATAATTTATTTTTTATTTTTAACATATTTATTATAACTTCAATGATTTAAATTATTACGCACGTACTATATGTCTACAGTTTATGTTGTAATTATGTTTTCTGAAATAGAACATAACCACAATCTGTTTCAAACAATAGAGTTAAACTTGATTTTCCAACTCAAATTTACAAATAACTTGAACTTACAATTAATTTAAAATTTAAGGTCAACTTATGGTCCAATATTGTTTAGGAAAAAAAATTAAAAAAATAAAAAAAATTATAATATCTGAATCATAGGCATACAGTGAGATCAACTCATATCCAACTCACATCAATCCAACAGCCAACATTCTTTTGAAGAAAATAAAACAAGTAAAAAAAAAAAAAAATCCATCATAGCAATGGGAAGCACCATTAATTTTTAGCATATGCATTAGTTGAACGGTCCCTTGCGCATATATATTCCATTTATTATTTTATTTTCTTTTCCATTTTGACTGTGAATTTGAGCATATGCATTAGCTGAACGATATATATGTCTGTGTGTGTGTGTTTTCCAGAATATATTGCTTTCTTTTGTTAATTAACTCTGACTACTATTTAAATTTGTAACTTTAATTTTAGGGACATTTGTAATACTAATTAAACTATTAAGCGATTGATTACAAAAATATCTTGCTAAATGCTAAATGACAGGGCGCGTCTCTACACGTGGTCAAGACGACCTTCAGAGTATCTCACAATTGCTACTAATTAAATGCACTGCTTGGTAATTGCACTAGCGCTTGGCTCACATAGTTTTATCCACATTAGGCTCATATCTATCCTGCTGGTGTCTGTTTATTTTATTTTTTTAATTTTTTGTCTATGAAGAGGCTTACAGAATTCATATGCACATAGGGATTAGGAAAGGAAGATTGGTAAAATATGATGTTAAAACTCACCACCTTTCATTTGAGCATTTTGTCAGATAATCAGCTGAGCTACACGCTGGAAGTCATCAATTATTAGCTCCTTTACTTGTCAAGGTCCGTGATTTCCATAATCCATGTCTGTATTACTTTATCTGAAGCTAATTTTTAGCTGGACATTCTACAGAGGAGAACTTATAAAATATATGAGACGTAATTCATGAAAAAAATGTCCATCATGAAGAGTATTGTAAAGCCTGTTTCCTCTATTTGTCGATTTTTTGTTTCAACCGTGCCATTTCGTTCCGGTGTTCATGGGCGTGAGATTTATTGTCTAGTACCACATTTGACTCAATCTCTCAAGAAATTTCAGTTTTTGCAAACTCGCCTCTTGCGTCGCACTGAAAGATTTTGATGGTCTTCTCAAATTGGTTTTCGATCATTAATTAAGATTTCGAAACAAAATTAAAAAAAAAAAAAAATCCTTCGGTGGACAAAAGTTATATAAAACCTAGCAAACATGGTGAAATTTAATTATAGCGAAAATCATTTAGCACGGCCCGGGAAGTGTTGAATAGAGTGGACAGGTGGACCCCAAAAGTCGGATTAAATCCTTTGGAATGGAAACTCGGTTCTATCATCACTATAAGGCAAAAATAAATATCTTAGTGTTTTACCCACAACTTTTCAATGTTGTTGGATACAGAACCATGTCCTTAATTTTCATGAGAAAAAAAGTTCCTTGCCTTTACACCCATCATCCATGATCTATTGGTCAAACACAACCCACAAAAAATAACACATTATGTGTCAATGCACATGCACGGATGACGGCCACGCCAAATGTCGTGTCAATACAAATTGCTTACGCGAAAAATTTTCAAAAAAAAAAAATTGAAAATTTGTAAAAATCTCTAAAATTTTGTAAAGTTCTCTCTCTGTCTATCTCTTTCTTTCTGCAGGAAATTCTAGCCTTGTTATCGATGTCTCCTAATTTTGTTTAGTTAATTGTCATATTGAAATTGTGAGATCAATTACCGAACTTTGAAGATGAAATTCGGAGATCGGCAGTCTCATCTCTGCCTTGGAATCCAGGTTTGGATAGTTCCTCTATCCTTTGTCGTCCACTACGCCAGGGGTGCTGCGTCAGGTTGATCATGATTAGATAGGGGCAAAATTGCCCCCACTCAGTTGTCGCAGGCTAATTTTCTTTTGTTCAGGCTCGGTGCCTTCGAACTAACCCAAAAAAAAGAAAAGAAAGAAAAAATCAATCCCGGCAATTTAAAGATTTGTTAATCTTATTCCAATGGATTTAAATTCCTTTTATTAAATTCTAAGCTCATAGTTAGTGGAAAATGTCATTCGAAATGAAATTTATTGCCTAGAGATGAGGAAGCTCTAATTGTTGCGTACCAAAAGCTTAGATGAATGATTAGAGACCAAAAAAAAAAAAAAGAAGTCGAAAATTATTGCGCGGACGGTGAAACGTTTTTGCCTGGATGCATTTGAATCGAAATCTTCCTTCCAAGCATAATCAAAGCTGTAACTTTTTTAATTTTATGTACCATTATTGCTTCAAATGTTCACAGCCAATGACCTGAAATTCCAAAATATTTTGTTGCCTCAAATGTCACTGCTAGCTAGGTATCACAATTTCGCCATACTTTCTTCTTTGTTGTAGGTGTTATTTTTGCCATTCAAATTTATGACATAAGTTCAATTCATAATTAATTTAACTTATGCCGGTAACTTTGTTACGGACTTTAAAGTTGTTGACTCAAAATGGTAAAATTAATATAATAATATGGAGAGAATAAAGTATAAATGTGTTGCTCTTTCTCCTCTATTTCTATTAACTCGCCTTTTCTACAATTGTAATGAACATTTATTATTGCTTTTCTTTTTTTTGAGTTTGAAACAGTTATTATTACATTAATTATGCCTAGTTGTCTTCATGACTTTTATAAATAGCAACGATTTTCCATTTTTATTTGTTAAAATGAACATATTTTTGAAATCTATCCGCCCAAAGCATTAAATGTAAACAAAACACTGACTTCTAACTATTTAGTTGCTCTTATTGACCTATATATATATATATATTTCACTGCTCAATTCCTTTTCCGATACTCCAAAGTATTTTATGAAGAAAACACAATTTGTCATTAGGCCCAGCTTTAATGATTTACATCTAAGTCACTGTATTACATCGGGTTAGGCTTAAATATACATGTTTTCGAAAGTTGGGTCCGTCACTTCATGAAAAATGTGGATCCCTATCTTCTTTCGAACTGCCTTTCATCGGGCTGTTGCCTAAAGGCAAATATTTCAAACAAAACTTAAATTGGATTCCTTTAGTTCGAGGTCAAGTTTAGGTGTGGAGTGGTTATTGGACTGTAGGAGTGGCCTTTTCTTTTAAGTAATTTTAGTCTCACAAATTCATAAATTCAAAACTTTTAATTATGTTTCTCTTGAACACTCCATTAGTTAAGAAGTTAAAATTTCATTTTACAAAGTGAAATTTTGAGGTTTATGGGATTAGAGAGACTCAAACTTATTATGTAACTTACAGTTTAATAGACTTTTTGATAAATATAAAAAAATGTTTAATTCCTTATCTCCTAAAACACTTAATTAATCTTCCCTTAATCTGTCAAACAACAACCATAAAAACTGCACTCTAAAAGTAAGCAATTCCCATGGCACTTTCCAAGTGTGCGATGCCCTACAAGTATGCGATGCCCTACAAAACCGATAGGGAATTCTTGTTGTGATGCTTGACCCGTTCAAAAGAAACGGGGACATTGAAACTCAATAATAAACTCGACCAAAATACAGTGAAGGCCATAGAAATATTTAAGATAATAACAAGTATGCTAGTCATATTTTTACGAACAAGAGGAACAATTTGTTACAATTTAGACTATAAAATCGAGAACTATGTGCTTAGCACCCAATCTTATTTCTTTTGCACCTTATGGTAAGTTCATTACCCTAGCTCTTTCATACACAAAGATGTCTCCTCCTTGTATCCTTGGCTCTACGGTTAAAAGAAAAGGCCCCTTTTTATGACAGAAAAAGAATAGCCAAGAAATAATTTTTTTATAAAAAAGAAGAACGAACTACTGCCTTCATCAATATGTTAATTTGCACCATGTTAGAAAAAAAAAAAAAAAAAAGGGAAATTCAACCTTATTTTCTTTGTTTGTAATATAGATTTTGACTTTTCACTAAAGACAAAATAATAATAGTAATAATAATTTCTCCAACATAGTCAATCAATTGTTACCGATTTGCACAAAATGTAGAAGCTTTTTTTCTTCTTTTGGCCATTAATTTCTTCTGCTGGAGAGCCAAATTGATCCGCTTTGAATGCCATTAAACGTGCTTTGCCGGTCAAAACGTTTTTCAACTTCTTTGGGAATTTACCAACTAATATGTATACAACATTTTGATTAGCTTTTTTAGGATTCACCAACTGTCATGAATACGACCTTTCTATTATGACAAATCTTTCCTTATTTTTTGGGTTCCAAATGTATTTGACTGGACCGCATTTGTCAGTAGTAAGACGCCAGCCCTTTCTGTTGAATCGACCATATACATGCGCAAGCTCTTTAAAATTAGGGTAAATTTACGTATATCTTCAACGATAAGTATTAAATTAATACAAAAAATTTGAGTTATTTAATTATAAAAAATATATTAAAATTTTTTAAAAATAAATTATTAAATTAATTATATATATTTTATATATATTAAATTACGTGCTACGTAACCATGTCCTTAAAATTATGGCACCTAGACTTTTGTTTTTTTTCTCGTATTCCTGTCTTTTTTCAGTTGTTTTTTGGGCCACAGTTTCAACTCCAATTATTGAACTTTACTATTAAACCACATGCCTGGAGGCACTTTACCCCGTACTATATATATATATATTTTTTGTCATATACTCCGTACTATATATAGTATACATATATAAGCAACTTAGAAAGGCATACTTCGAGTCACTATTGGAGTCGCAGAGTCACTATTGGAGTCGCAGATGCAAACTACAAAGATGCCTTTTTGCAGTGAAAGAGATGAAGGATGCTCAATGTTTCAGACAAAAACACCCCATTTTTTCAAGATAATACTTGATAATTCTTTACGTGATGGGAAGCTTGTAAGTACTCCTTTTCTTTGTAATTTCTATACTACCTTGCTTTTTTTAAATAAAAAAAAAAATTCCAAGGGAACAAGGCATTCAGAGGTTTCATGAGTTCTTTTTCTTCTCCGTCTGTTATGTCTCCCATGCTATTGATCTCCTCAGGATGGGAAGAATTTTTTTGGGTTTAGAAAGAAATTTGGTGGGTTTAAAATTCTCAATTTTTATCTATTAATTTCTTCTAAAAAGTTCTTGCCAGTCTTTCTTGATCAAAGGCTTTTTTTTTTTTTTTTTTTTGTATGCAATTTGGTTTACTTTGATTCTTTTATCAGGGAATTCCAAGAAAGTTTGTAAGAAACCATGGAAATAACCTATCGAATCCAGTGCTTCTTAAGGTTCCTAGTGGTGCCGTTTGGCAAGTGGAGTTGGTCAGATCCGACGATGAGATGTGGTTCCACAATGGCTGGAAACAATTTGCGGATTTTTACTGTGTATCCCGTGGCTATTTCCTGGTTTTTGAGTTCAAGGGAGATAATGAGTTCCATGTATTCATTTTTGATACAAGTGCTTTGGAAATTGAGTATCCTTTGATCCCAAGGAATTGTGAAAACAAATCAAACTATAGGAAACGATTTCGAGAGCCAAAGGATGAAGAAACTGATGATGATGAGTCTGTTGAAATATTGGAAGATTTCTCTCCAAGCCTAAAAGCAAGAGAGAAATCAGAATTAGCATGTCCACGGGCTAAACAGATGATGAAAATCAATTCAAATGGCAAGGCTCAAATGTATTATGAGTTACACGGGTCGGTACCACCTGTTGGGAATCAATCTGGTAGGGTAAGCATGAAGAATCCTATAAAAGATATAAAGCGAGCTTGTCCAACAAGGCAATCTAAGGGTATGCAATTTCTGCTTATGTCAATAACCCCACTTTTATTTTGTTTGTGCTTGTGTCATAATTTGTTCCACTTCTTGAATCGAGTTTTAAATTTTGCAGCAAATGTAGTTGAGAGGGGCATGCATAACGTGAGAAACAGATTAGAGATGGACGTTGGGAGGATCGAAACCCTTGACACGTTATGAGAGAGCCAATGCTCTTTGTAGAGCTGCGAGTGCTTTCAATTCTGATAATCCATTTTTTATGGTTGCCATGCAGCCATCATACGTTTATCCTGGAGATATGTTGGTAAGCATTTATTTGATACTTTATTACTTAACAACTTATGTATCCTTAGCTTTTTTGTTGAATGATGTTTAGTCTTTTTTGAATGGTTTTTGCAGGCTATTCCAGCAAGCTTTGCTAGGAAATTTTTCATAAAGGATAGTGGCAAGGTTTTCCTATGCGGTTTGGATGGGAGAAGTTGGTCTTTAAAGTATAGCATCGGTGCTTGCCATCAATCTGAGGCAGCAAAACTTAGTGGTTGGAAGCAATTTGTGATAGATAACAATTTGGATGTTGGTGATGTTTGTATCTTTGAACTGATCAAGAGTGTTGGCGTTTCATTGAAAGTTTCAATCTTTAGATTTGTACGTGATGCACATGACCACACCACACAAGGTGTGTTTTACTTGATGTGCTCTATTAGCCTACATAGCTTGATGCTTATATCGTTTTGAAACCAAGGAATTGTTGCAGAGCTTATTGCGTCCAAACCAAGTTTTGAGCTTGTATTAGACAAGCTGGCTAACCTGTTGTGTTGTCAAATGTTTAATTTGTGATTTCAATGTTTATCCGTTTAACTTTCTCTGCTACAAATTCATTGTAGAATGATAAGTTCATCAGAGAAATCTAACTAATCATATACTCATTAAATTGTTGTAGGAAATTTTGGCCAATTCAAGTGCAGAATTTCTCATGGTGGTGAAGCTGAGAGCAAATTCAATAGTCATCCATCCTTCGCTGTTGTTTTGAAGTCATATCACTTTAGAAGTTCTATGATGGTACGTCCCAAGCATGTTCTTGCATTATGAAAATATGGTAGCTTGGTGGCTATTCTAGGGAAGAAACTATCTCAGATTATTAGCTTTCTTTATAGTAGGAATTTTTTATGCATTGGAAGACAGCAGGAATTATGTATTAGAGGAACTACTCTGCACTACACTGTAGATTTGGTAGTTTTTCAAAATTATTTTCCTGATAAATCCAACTCGATATGAAGACAATGACATCTTTTATGCTAGTTTTTCAGTATCTGGTACTAGTGTTTGGATTTTAAATGGTTGCCTTAAGCAGAGATTCTGGGAAAAAATGATGCAGTTCTAGTAAAACAATGTAGGCAGCTCTTTAATTGTTATTGAGACATCAATCTGTCATGTTTATCAAGAAGCAAAAGCAGGTGGTGGAATCGTAATCAAACTATGCCCTGAAGCTGAAAATTGGCATGAACCATATGGATATCCTCCCCAGAAATGCTTTATTGTTTGAGTGAATATGTAGCAGGAAGGAGATGGAATCAAAGTTTAGTCATTTAGTTTGGAGTTTGTTCCTTTGGGATGTTCTCCCTCTAATGGACCCATAAAAACAGCAAGTTGGGTCCCCAAATGAGTCTATGCTTGTGGAATAGGATGCTTGAAGTTAGTATGTTGCATGCAAATTGTTTTCTGTTGAAAGTAACAGCAGTTCACGAAGTTTTTTTTTTTTTTTTTGGTGGTTTCTATTTAAGCAACTTCATCTATCTTGTACAGAGGCTACCATCTGGCTTTTTTGGGACACATATTCTTCCTCAGAGACAAACTGTCATGCTTCAGGTTGCAGACAGGTCGTGGCCTGTACAGTTGCTCGGTCGTGGATCTGGTCCAAAGGTATTATCAGGAGGTTGGGGAGCATTCTTGAAGGAAAATTCCTTGCGCGTTGGAGATGTTTGCACCTTTAAGATGTTTAGGACTGGAGTCCTGAAGGTGTCCATTTCCACAGATAGTTGTTAATCTTCAGGTCATATGTTGCTGTACAGGCTCCTCAATGGGCGATGGATGCAATGACATTTATGTATTGTTGGAAAATCCTCTGAGATTTCTTGTTCCAGTTTCATGGATAAATATGAATAAAAATAACTAGCTTTCAATCCCAATGAAGTTGCGGCTGGATTTCTTTTTGGCTTCCATTTCCATTGCAGTTGAATCTTTGGAAGTGATGATCAGGCTGGCAGCCTTGCTCTAGCTTAATCGGTCCTGATTCAAATTGCTCGAGTTACCATAATTTCATAATAACTCGGATATTTGGTGATTGCATTTGTGCTTCATAATTCACTTGACACTTCTCTCGGGCGACCATTATTATTGTTATTATTATTATTATTCTCGAGTCTTTTAATTCTTCTTCTGAACTTATGTAAAAAAATTGTCATCCAATCTGTGAAAAGAAACTACTTTAACTCTTCATCTCCCAAGAACTAATTGTTAAATGTAAAATTTATTAAGGGAAATGGGGTTTATTTAAACTTCAGCTCTTCAAATTTACATACAAAAAGAAATTTAAATCTACAAATAAGTAAATAACCAATTGCAAAACAAATTAACAAGGTTCTAACTTTTAAGCAAGAAACCGTAGAACTATGCTCCAAAGAGGGACTCCCAATAAGGACCTGGAAAGTGGATACTTTTATAAGAAGCATTTAAATAGTTTTTGATTCAACCGATGTTTTCCAGGTCAATTGTCAACTAATAATTATATCACTACATTTTGATTATGATCACATCAGAATCTGCCTCAGTTATGGGATCTTAAATGTATCAGAGATGGAGAACTGAATGCCAATTATGAATTGAATTTGGCCACAAAAATCTTCTAGTCCAACTGTTAGGGCTTCTCTCCTGAAAACATTGACATGTTCCATTCTCTATATAGACCAGCCTAAGCTTTTACAATAGAGATAGCTTATGTCAAAGTACCGCTGCTGTGCAAAAAATAATGCCTTTTTGCGGTGACAGAAAGGGTGGATCCCCAATGTTTCAGACGAGCACACCCCATTTTTTCAAGATAATTCTCGACAATTCTCTATGTGATGGGCAGCTTGTAAGTGATCATGGCAATCATGGATTATCATGGGTCAAAAGGGTTCTTTTTTCTTCCTTTATGTTTGTGTCTGTCCTCTGATTTTGATCAGAAAGGCAGAATTTTTTGGTGGTTTTAAATTTTTTCCTACGCTGTTGGATTCCATTTTTTCAGTTATTCTTGATCTGTTTAATTTCCTTTATATATCCTGCCTTTGTTTTGACCCGAAAGTCTTCACTTTTTCACAATTTGATTGACTTTGGAACCATTTGTCAGGGTATTCCGAGAAAGTTTGCAAGAGACCATGGAAATGAGATGTCAAATCCTGTGCTTCTTGGCGTACCTAGTGGTGCAATTTGGGAAGTAGAATTGATAAAATCTCATGGTGACTTGTGGTTCCAAAATGGTTGGAAAGAATTTGCAGGATTTTTACTCTATATCCCGTGGCTACTTCTTGGTTTTCGAATATAAAGGAAATTGCAACTTCCATGTAATCATATTTGACACAAGTGCTGTAGAAGTGGACTATCCTTTGAGCACAAGGCATGGTGATAAGGAGTCTGACTCTAACAAAGATTTTCAAGAGCAGAGAACTCAAGAAACTGAAGATGATGTTTCTCTGGAAATTTTGGAAGACTTATCCACAAGTCGAAAAGCTAAAGGGAAATCGCAGCTGCCACTCTCCAGGCCTGCAAAGATGATGAAAATTAATTCAGCCTGCGAGAGCAGCTCTAAGCTACAGAGATTGGTTCCACCTATGGAGTCTCGACGTGGTGGACTAAAGCAGGAGAATTCAATGAAAGATGCAAGGAAATTTCTTCCACCAGGGGCAATTTAAGGGTATGTGGATTTTATCTTTATCTTATGTGTTTGTATTACAATTGTTCTGCTTGTTCAATGGAGAATGTAATTTTGCAGCAAAAGTGTGTGATAGGCGCTTGCCTAATCAGAGAAATGGCCCATTTAAGGCCACTGGGAGGATGAAACCGTTGACAGATGATGAGAAATCCAATGCTCTCTATAGAGCGGGAACTGCATTCAAATCTGATAATCCCTGTTTCATGATTGCCATGCAGCCGTCATATATTTTTCCTGCATCAAAGGTGGTAAGTGTTCAATTTATATTGCAGTACTCTTTCAACTTATGTGATCCTTTGAAAATCATATTTTTTCAGGCTTCTTCGGTACATTTTCTAAAGTTTCATTTCAATTGCCTTTGTAGCATGTTCCGTTAAGTTTTGCTCGGAAATTTTTTGGCAAGGATCATGGCAACATTGTCCTACGTGGTTTAGATGGGAAATGTTGGTCTGTAAAGTACTACATCACAGTGTACTTTACAAAAACTTCGGCATCACTTGGTCTTGGTTGGAGGCAATTTGTCCAAGACAACAATTTGGAAGTTGGTGATGTTTGTGTTTTTGAGCTGATTAAGAATGATCCAGTGTCATTGAAAATTTCTATTTTTAGATTTGTGCAAGGTGCAAATGACCACCAATAGGAAGGCATGTTCTGTTGGTGCACTTGGTGTGATGTTCATATTCTTCATGTCCTACAGATATTGATGCCCATTTCATCTTGAAACCAAGAAATTGCTGCAGGGAGAATTGTATGAAAGCGAAGACAATCTTGCTAGGCTGACATATGTAATGAAGTAAAATTCAGGTCATGGTTTTTTGTTTTTAGTTAATTAGTTCTGTTTGAAATTCAATTTCGACTTTTAATTATGAAAACGATTATAATGCTAATTGAATTATAGTTCATTGTTTTATTTTATGGTTTTTAAACTTCATTCCTTTTGCCGACACTGCTACTATATTCTTGATAGACCGATCTAGTTGCCTCCACTGACCACTGCTCTCATGTGTGACTATCCCTCTTTGTTTGCGTTGTAATTGTACAGCATTCATCGGCCATACATTTTGGTACTTATTGTATAGAAAAAAGCATGATTAACTTGCATTTTATAATTTAGCGGCCGCTTAAAATGACAAAAATTAAGATTACAGTTGAGATATCCAAAACTTCATAATATGGGATTACTGGGTGAGCACTTTACGAAATCTGATTTTGTATTTAAAGTGGATGAACAAGAAGGTACAAATTATTTCAGACACTCCATTAACAAAAAGGACCAAAAACAACAAATTATTTCAGAGACTCTGTTAACAATTAACATTTGTACTCAAATTTTTACAAATTAATCTTAGTGTTGTAAACTCGAGGCATACATTACGATGTCCAAGCGTTAATCGATATCCGACACTTGCAGTATTACAAACACCTTTCGGTCCTTAAGTAAAAAAAAAAAAAAAAAAAACACTTTTTGGTCCTATTAAGTTCATTTAATTGTAAGGGTTGTTTTTTTGCCTTGATTTATATTAGACAACGGACATAGGTGCTCTTTACTTTTGAGGCTTGGATATGGCTCCAATAAACATTCCTAAATCCTATAAATATACATCGGATATCGAAAATTTTATTTATTCAAATTCAATTACTATGTATATCACTTTCATCATATTAAAAATTTTCACCTATTATTTCTTATAAACGCCTATAAATTTTTAATCAATAAACTCAATATTTATATAAAAGAAACTTTTTGAATTCACTAAATTCAACAACAAAATTATCATATACTATTCAATAAAACAATATTACTGTTTAAGTATAATCAATGTGCTCTATTTATTTATAATTATAAGTTAAACAACTGTTCTATTGATGTTATAAAACGCAAATAAGATATTTATTAATTTTATTTTTTTATATATATAATAATTTATTCATAATTTATTATTACATAATTTATTTTTTTATTTTAAATAAAATCTATCTATAATATAATATAAAATTATAAATAAATTATATTAATTAAAAAATATGAGTTAAATTAAAAATTGTTGCAACTTATATAAGCTTTTTTCCGTGTAACCCAGCAAATCGTTTTCCATGCAGCAATGGCCATTCGGCGGGACAGAGACGGCCGCTTAGTGTCCCAGACGAACCCTCCGCACTTTTTCAAGATAATTCTTAATGATGCTTTACGCGATGGAAGGCTTGTATGTATTCCCTTCTTCTTCTTCTTCTTATTTAATTCAATATAAACTGTTTTAAAGAATTGTTGATCCATGAACTCTGTTCGCTTCTTGTCTTTTCACCACCCTATTCTTAAATCTTGATTTCCATCAGAAAGGCAGAATCTTGGCGGGTTTTCACTTTAAATCTTTATTTTTTTATATGTACCTTTTTTTTTTTTTTTGTGGGTGTCACCTAACTTAGTTTGTTTGAGTCTTTTGATATTTTTCCTGTGTCTTTTGTGGGGTTTTATAGAGAGGGAAGGGTTTAGCCTCTATTTTTCCTTTGATTAGCGACTGTAATGGATAAAAGGGTTTGGTTTTGTCTCAACCAATTTTGCTGTTTATGTGGATTTGAGCTACTAATTTGAGGCTTTTCTCAGGGTATTCCAAAGAAATTTGTGAGAAAGTATGGAAATCTTCTGTCCAATCAAGTAACACTTGAGGTTCCCGGTGGTAGAGTTTGGCAGGTAGGATTGGTCAAATCAGATAATGAGGTGTGGTTTCAAAATGGTTGGAAAGAATTTGCAGAGTTCTATTCTGTGGCATTTGGCTACTTCCTGGTTTTTGAGTATAAGGGAAGAAGTGCTTTCCATGTGATCATATTTGATACGAGTGCCTGTAGAATTAGACTACCCTTTAAGCACAAGGAATGGCAGTAAGGAGTCAAGATATAACAAAGAATCTCAAGAGCCGAGCGATAACGAAACCAAAGATGATGTCTCTGTTGAGATATTGGGAGCTTTCTCCTCAAGCCGAAAACGGAAGCAGAAATCACAATTGCCACGCCCTTGGCCCAATAAGGCGATGAAGATCAATTCAAGCAGCAAGTTTCAGAGCAAGGCAAAGTTACAGGGATTGATTCTGCGTACTAGGACCCGATCTGGAGGGTTAAAGCTGGAGAGTTTGATGAATGACACAAACCAAGCTTATCCAGAAAGTCAATTTAAAGGTAAGCAATTTCCCCTTGTGCTCATTGCATCTTTAGTGCTTGTATCACAATTGTTCTGCTTCTTGAATGGAGGCGTTAATTTTGCAGCAAAGGTGGGTGATAGAGATAGAGGCATACCTAAGCAAAGAAACAGTTTTGATAGGGCCATTGGAAGGATAGAACCTTTGGAAGAAGATGAGAAAGCCAATGCTCTCCCTAGAGTGACTGCTGCTTTCAAATCTAGTAATCCTTTTTTCATGATTGTTATGCAGCCATCATATATTTTTCCTGGATCAAGAGTGGTGAGCTTTCAATTTAAGATTGAATTCATTTGTTGTACTGGTGTTCCTTCAGAAAAATTAATTGGTTTCGGGGCATCTTTATTATTTTGTTTTAAAGTTCTTTCTTTCAAATGCCTTCTGCAGCCTATACCAGCAACTGCTGCTAGGGAATTTTTTAACAGTCGTCGTGGCAATGTTCTCCTCTGCTGATTTGGATGGGAGAAGTTGGTCTTTAAAATACCAGAGTCAAGTACTGAGGGGAAAAGCATGGGCAGCACTTTGTGATGGTTGGAAAGAATTTGTGCAAGACAGTAAATTGGAAGCTGGTGATGTATGTGTATTTGAAGTTATTGGCCACCCTGAAATTTCATTGAAAGTTTCGGTTTTTAAATATAATTTTGAGTCAAATGACCACCCATCACAAGGTGTGTGTTCTATCTGTGGACTTACTATTATGTTCATAGCCTTCATACCTTGATGCTTTTTGCATTTTGACACCATAGATTTTAGCAGGGTAAATGACATCAAAACTAAGACATATGGTTAAAGACTTTGATTTGTGTTTTTAAATTTGACCTGTTTGCTTTCTCTGCTACTCATCTTAGAATGATCTGAGCAACATCTTAATGTTTGGGGAGCTTCCTGCCGATCTAACAATTATTTTTGCATTTTAACTAGAAGACTTATTTTCAGAAATATGTAGTGAGAAGAAATTTTTGAACAATGCAAGGAGGAAGCGCCAATTGACTGCCGATGAAAAAGCCGATTGTCTCCTTAAGGCTGGCGCAGCTTTCAAATCTGAAAATCCCTTCTTCATGGTCGCCTTACAACCATCGAATGTTAATCCTCCGTGTATTTTGGTACTCCTACACCAGTGTACTATGAAACTTGCATTTCATTATTTAGAAACATTTTTACGTGCACATGCATTAATTTTGTGTTTTTTCACTGATATGCTACTTGTAGACTATACCAAAAAGCTTTTCCGAGAAGTATTGCGAGAAGAATGGGTGTGTCGTGCTCAATGGATCGGATGGAAGAACTTGGTGTGTCAAGTACTTCCTTAGTAGAGGTGGTAGACGAACACAAGTACAAATGTATGCTGGTTGGAGGGATTTTGTACAGGAGAACAATTTGCAAGTTGGTGACGTTTGTGTCTTTGAACTGTTAGAGAGAGATGAGAGCTCTTTGAGATTGAGGGTAGTCATCTTTAGACTTTCTCAAGATGTAAAAGATCGGTAGAGAATGCCAATGCAATCGTTCTCTATGTGATGCAATTGGCATCTTTTTTGGTTGAAACTCAGAGATTTTCTTACGGGCTTGTTTGGGTTGTCTGTTCAATATTATTATTATTAATTATTATTATTGATTGTTTATTATTGATTTTTGTTTCTTATTACTGATTGTTGATAAAATTAATATAGTGTTTGGTTAATTTTGTACTTACTGTTATTATTAAATAATAAAATATTTAATTTAAACATATAATTTATATAGATATATCATATTGAAAATTTTATTTTTATATTTTATAAATTTATATTCTTAAAATAATATCAAAAAATTTTCTACTTAATTTTTAACTTTTTCTAAAAAAATTAATTTTTTATTAGATGGTAAAAAATATAATGTTTGAAATTTTTTTTTATAAGTGTCAATATTAAATGAAATTGAATTAAAAAAACTTATTTAAGAATGATTGAAAAAATATAATTTTATGGTTATACAAATATTAATGAAATAAATTAATATTTTTAATTCATGTAACAAGTAAAAAAATAATAAGAAAATTATATAAATCATTTGTAACTGTAATTTAGTCTATATAAATTATTATTATTATTAAAATATAAAAAATAATTTAAAAAGTAGTAAAAAATAATTTTAAATTATTTTTCAATCAATTACTGTTAAAGAATCGTATATAAAGATAAGTAGAATTAAACAATAAGAATAAAAAATTTACTAAATATTTATCTTCTTATTTTTTAAAAATAAAATATAAGTATACTCTTCTAACCCAAACACCTCCTTAGTTTGTATTATAAATAATTGACCTTACCTCAATGGTTCTTTTTCTCAATTTTTCTGTTTCTTTTTTTTTTCGTTTTTGGGTTTGACGTGTTATACTAACTTTATATTATTAACAAAAAAGAAAAAAATCGCCCTTAAAGATACTCTAAGGCAAAAATTACTCGGGTGCTGATTGAGAATAAATTTTTTTTTGTCAAATTAAAACAGATTAATGTCACTTCGGTCACATTATATATGGTACCTAACAAGCTAACACATTTCAAGATTGAAATTTTGTTCAAGTGAATAAGTCCAAAAATAAAGAAAGCAAAGGGTCCGATTGATGTTGGCTTACAAAGGCACCCAGTACCCATTTTTGTCAGTCCTCAGAGCAGACCATTTAATAAAACAAAAGGGATTGAAATAAAAAAAAAAATAATAAAACAAAACAAAAAGGATCAAAACATTACAAAAAAAAAAAAAAAAAAGAACTATTTTAATCTCCAGTCATCTCTACTTAAAATTAAGGTTTTAGTGTTAATGCATCATGGCCTATTCAAAGCTTACGGAAGAAGTGGAAAATAAAGCATTGACTTCTTCATGTTAAGAAAGGGCTTAGACTTTTGTTACCTTTCTCTTCAATATTAGTGCAGAGTCTTTCGCTATTCACAACTTTTTTCCGTTGTGGTTATTTGGCTCGACTTTGGGGAGAAGACCAGAAGGGATATTTGAGCATGAGTATATACTTTCCACTTTTCAGTAAAGTTGGAGAGAGTGAAAAAACAAAAAGCTGAGTAAGGAAAAATTACAAATAGGACTATAAGTTAATTTGGATTCATTAATTTGACCACGTCATCATTTATATCAGAGCCACATCAATATTTTTATTAACAGAACTAGTTTATTAATTAAAATTTAAAAAATCGAATAATTATTAAATTACTGATGAATTTATCCAGCAAGTCAATTATCCTAACTGAGTAAAAATTAAGAGTAAGATTAAGTGGATATTGGTGCCCCTTCTCAACAATATAAACCTTAGATACACATACTACTATAACATGATAATTAATATATACAGTATACACACACTAATAACTCACCCGATACATTGATTTAATCATATTTATTAATAAATTTATTTTATGTTATTTAAAAAAATAAAAAGACATTCTAATTTTGAGTATTATTTTTTTAAGAATTCTTAAATTTTGTTGAGAGAATAAAACAATTTTTTTAAAAGAACAATTTGGAAGTAGTTTTTTTTTATTTTCTTCTCATTTGAGGAAATTTTAACGTAATTCTTTTTTTTTCTTTTAAAAAAATAGGTAAATTTGAGAGATTTTTCATTTATTGATAGATTTTATTAATATTTTTTTTGGTTAACATATTTTTTTAAATAGGAGAACTCAAGAATAGTTTTTTTTATTGTTTTCTTTTATTAGAAAATTTTACAATTATAAAGATTAAATTAAAATCAAAGCAATACTATATGAATTAATAAAATCTTTATTAGGTTATAATTACATTTATATTAATTAATTTATAAAATCTTAATTCTCATTGTATTAAAATTTTGATGATTACAAGATATTTTAATATTTTTAATTTGTAAATTTATGAGAAGTAGTTAAGTAGAAGAAAGAAAAAAGTTGAAGTTTTCTCTCAATTTTCACTTTACATATATATATATATATATATATATATATATTGAAATTGAGTAAGGTAATACATGCATTAGATCCTAATTAATGTATTTTGGTCACTGACTAGTTGATGCTTCAAAACTAATTGAAAAAAAAAAATGATGTTGAGTTATTAGAGCAAAAAGTTGATCAATTTGTAAGCCTTTTAACTTTTTGTTATTTACCTAAAACTACACAGTGAACCTTTGGTTACAACGAATGCGAGTGCTTGAGATTTTCTGAAACCTTAGTATTGCGGTGGGCCCTTTTGCTTTCGTCTGCTTTTTGTTCAATATTGGTACAGGTCCTTCATTACTCGTTAGGAGAAACTACTGTCTTTGCTTATTTGGCTCAACTTTCTAAAATTTCCACTTTCTTGTAAAGTTGCTTATCGTCCACCTCTGTACTTCTCCTCGTCCTCTGCGCTTCCCATCATCTTTTTTCTTTCCAAAAAATAGGTAGTTGTGCTGTTAATATTGATGTCAGGCAATTAATAGGCATTTTTGTTGCTGGCGCCAAGCACTTGTTAGGGAGAAAAGCCTTAGGTGGCTACAATATGGAAACTGGGTTTATGGAGTTCGGAGGTGCAGTGATCTGAGTAGTGAGTACCCCTTCTTTATTTATTTATTTTTCTGCCTTTTTGTAGGTAATGCGCTTGCTGGCTGCATGTTGGTGTTAGTGTTGTTTGTTTTGCAAACATTTTATGCCAAAAAAAATTGTTTTTCATTTGATTTTGAGGTCGTGAGAAGAAGATGCGGCTGCCGTCTTACTGTTACTGATGATTTGCAGTTCTTTCTGGTACTGGTAGTTTCAGGAACAAAGGTCTGTTTCAAGTTGCTGAAAGGTGAAATTTTTTTAAGGCTTCATTATCCTATTTAGTATATCAGAAAATTGATAAGTAATGGCATGATAAACTTAGGGAAAAATATTAGCACAACCATTCAACCATGAGTACTGTTATCAAATTTTCTCGGCCCTGGTCTGATGCTCCAATTCAAGGGGTTAATATAGCTTAAATTTTTGAACCCTTGTGAATTGCAGACAAACAAATATTATTGGCGAAATTCATAGAAGACAATAATTGAAGCAACTCGGCAAGTCACTACATCCCTCCATGTTCCCAGAAAAAGTACCCCAGTTTTTCAAGATAATTCTCGAGCATAACATCAGGGAGGCAAAACTTGTAAGGGTGTTCACTTCACTTATCTCACTTTCCTGCTTTGTATATCTTAATCTAGCTATTCTCTACGTAGATTTATTTTCGTTCTGAATTTTTTATCTCTGGTTTTTAACTTTGATGATTTAAGTCAGCAATTGAGAAATAAATCTACTTAAGAAAATTAATTATGGTTTCAATCAGAACATTCATCACTTGGCCAGTTGTGGATATGCTATTTCATCGTCCAATGGTCACTTCCCTTTCTTGTGTTTGAAATGTCATATTCTTGTGTTAAAAGAAAGAAATTTGGCCTCGTGAGAGTAGAGTTTGTGTTCATAAAATTGTGTGGCAACTCAGATAACTTGAAAGATTCGAGAACTATTTACATCCATAATGCATGAATTTGTTTAAGTGTCTTCTCTCCATACTTTTGGAACGGAGTGAGGAGCTTCTTACAAAAATGTATTATAAGGCTCGAAGTATTGAATGATGAGCATAGAAAGCAATCGGAAAACATTTTTGTAGTTATTGATGTAGCTTCCCTTGTTGGCATCCCTCATTCACCCTTAACTTCAGTTGGTACTTCTGTCAGGCGTTCCCAAGAAAATTTGTGCGGGATTATGGAAATTGTCTACCAGAGTTGGTAGTCCTTAATGTCCCTGGTGTTGAAGGATGGTATGTGGAGTTGAAAAGGTGTGACGGAGAAATTTGGTTGCACAAGGGTTGGCAAGAATTTGTAGAGTTCTATTCTCTAGCTGAGGGACATTTTCTTCTTTTTAAATATGAGGGAAATTTCCATTTTCGTGTCCTTATATTTGACAAGAGTGCTACAGAGATAGATTATCCATGCATTGAGAAGCCTTTAACTCAAGGACAATCTCAAGAACCCTACAAGGAACAAACCCATGACCATGTTGCTGCTGAAATCTTGGGTGACTTTACATCTTCCTGCAAAACAGGACAGACATCAACACCACCTCGTCCTCGTGGTCGTAAGATGAAAACAACTAAATGTAGGAATGTGAGGCTGGTGAATTCCAATAGGAAGCCGAAGTCAGGTAATTATGTGGGGAAATCTAAAGGTAAGTGATTAGCAATATGCATTTTTATTTCTGATTAATTGTTGTTTTCAGGTTTCAGTAATAAGCAGGTTTCTGTTCTTGTGCTTTTCTCAGAACGTATCAAATCTCATAAATTTTCCTAGGATGGGCAGTTCAATGAGTTAACTCATCTATTTTAATGCAGGCAACTTCGAGCAAATCCCATTCAAGAAAATTGCTGGTAAACAGGCCACTAGAGGATCTATACCTTCAGGGATTCCTCTTGCACATGGAGCTAAAAGCAAATTCAACAGATATCCCTCCTTCACTGTGGTTTTTCGGTTATATCATTTTGCACGTAACACTATGGTAGGTCAACAAAATGTTCTCGCATTGCCATTTTAACAGACTATATACTGCTTATTGTTACTATTTTTTTTTCCCTGTTCTGGTGCAGCAAATACCACGTGGCTTTTTGGGGACGCAAAGTCATTATCACGGGCAGATTGTGATGCTTGAGCTTGGAAGTAGATTGTGGCCCGTAAAGTTGCTCATTTACAAATATGGCAAGTTTCAATGTTTCTCAGCTGGTTGGTCAACATTTGCAAGGGAGAACTCTTTGCAAGCGAAAGATGTTTGCACTTTTGAATTGGTCGAGAGAGAACTGATTAAAGTCTCCATTTGCAGAAAAGATTGTTGATCTTCGAGCACTGTAACGCCCTTCCATAAGCGCGGAGATGCTGTTATGTTTCTGAACAATCCTTTTTAATATATCCTCTTTTAAGTATCAGTAAGAGTATATTTTTGTCGTGGGAAACTGTCTGTGCCACGATCTATGTAAGTTCTTTGTATTTCGTTGATATTCTCGTTTCGTGCTTTAGAAAGAAGTTTCACTGCAAAAAACAATGTCTTTGGAAATTTCATTCTATTTGATGAGAGAAATCAGCGATCACCATAAAAGAGATGCAGATGTTTTAGTTCCAAGAAGCAGATTCGTTAACAAGCCGTGCTATTTGCTAAACAAGGCCTGGCTGTTTGTAAAATTTTACATGCAAAATATCTATCAAATATTCTACCCGAGGTAAGTTCTAAGGCAAGAATCAAAGGTACCCCACCATATTCAGACAAAATATCTATGTTGTGCTAAGTAAGGCTTACTGATAGGTATATTATGCTGTGCGCGCATGTAATGGACAAGGATGCTCCATGTACATCCCCTTCCTTTCTACAATTTCTTCCTAAACAAACAAGGAAAATGGGTTTGCCTCCATTCATTTTCCTCGTTCTATTTCCTTCCCTCCTTATTCCCCAATAAGCAAACACAATGTTGATTCGAGGCATTGAGCTTTGTTTCATAACCAATAAAATATATGCATGACACCCTTCTGTAAGTCTAATCCATGAATTTAACATCCTGGGATTTAGCAACCAGGAACAAATAAGAGCTTTGAAAATTCAAGCAGTACATGCAGACTAGCACAGGTTCCATATAAGAGTCAAATTAGGGTGGTGATCCACCAGTAATGCTATCCACAACGTTGCTCTATACCGTAATATATGAGTCCAGATGACTATTTTCTTTTGTTGCGTAATGATGAATCATCCGAGATTTCAACAAGAATAGCATCGTCATCGTCATCATTCTCTGCAATTTTGGGAGCTTGAAATGATGTTGATGAGAATTTGGTGCGTGGAATAGACTTGCTGCTCACATCACCTCTAGCACGATCACCGTCAATGTGTGTGGTGGGTGCGTCTTCATTGTCTCTGCGCCCATCATCTGCTTAAAGCCAAAAGAGCAAAGGAAACTAAGAATTTCAAAAACTGAGGTTTGTAAAAAGCAGTCTTATTTGCGAAATATTATTTACTCACCGAACGCAAGTGGCAATTTGGGTTGCAGGCGAAAAATAGAGACTTTGAATATGATTTTCGTTCGGCTAATAAGTTCGAAGACACAAACATCACCAACTTTCAAATGGTTGTCCTGTGAAAACTCATTCCAACGATTGTATATAAAGGCTGTTCCTCCATAATGGTACTTAGCAAACCAATTTCTGCCCTCTGCATTATAAAGCTTTACATCAGCATGCTTCTTCTTGTCAAAATATTTCCTGACAAAGCTCACTGGCACGGCCTGCACAAGTGTTAAAAGAGGACAAATATAACGATGAGAATCATCTCAGGCCCTCTTGTTTGTGTAACTAACGAACTTGAAAGCTTACCACTTTAGCATGGCGTGAGGAATCAACATATGATGGCTGCATGACAAGCTTGAAGAAGGGGTTCATAGATTTAAAAGCTCTAGCTCTGTGAAGAACTTTAGCTTTTTCATAGCCAGCCAATCGTTTCTCCCTCCTGTAAAGGAAGCTCCTGGAAATTTCAGGCCCCTGGGCTTGATCCCCTCTCTGCTCCGGGAAAATAAATCTTCCTCTGAAAATGCCAAAACAATTGAAGAAGAAAGCTCATGAAAATATTACAACAGCCTCTTTTTCCAACCAAAAAAACAAAATAAACGGCAACAGAAACGCATATTACATACCATCAAGCTCTGTAACAGAAGGATTTGAACTGGCATTTTTCTTGGAAATCTCTAAATTAGTCTTACCGGTTTGAGTTCTATTGTTAGGAATTGAAGTACACAACTTTGAAGGTCTGCAACAAGTTCTATTAGGTGGATCAGTTTTCATTACTTTAACAGGCCGAGGACATGGTGTTGGTGGTTTCTCTCTTGACTCCTCACATGGCTCCTGGTTACCCCGGATTTTAAAGGAGACATCATCTGCATTTTCTTTCATCTTGGACTCTCTTCTGCTTAATTCTCCATTGTTGTTAGGCTTCTCACCATCTGTTCTATGCAAAGGGTATTCTATCTCTGTAGCGCTATTGTCAAAAATGAGGACCCTAAAATTACAATTGCCCTCATATTCAAAAACAAGGAAGTGACCAATTGCTACAGAGTAACACTTTGAAAACTCCTGCCAACCATTTTGCAGCCAAACATCACCACCACACTTTCTCAACTCTACTTGCCATACAGCGCCAGTAGGGACCTTGAGGTGTACCTTATCTGAGAGATCATTGCCATATTTTCTCACAAATTTTCTTGGGATCCCCTGAAAGACATACCAAATTAATTAATCATGCAAAAAGACTTAGGAGCACACATGAAATAAGTCATAAAGGCACATACTTTGAAATTCAATTGGATTTTTTTTTTTTTTTTTAACTTAGCATTCCCTTTAATTAATTGTTGTAACTTTAACTTTTTAGTTCCGCATAGCAAAGAAAGCAAAAGGGTCTTCAAGAAAACCCAGCTTAACGCTATCCCTTAAATCTCACCTTAGCAATTTGCAAAACAATGACGATTTATAAACATTCAACTACCATTTTTCTTTTCTTTTTTTTTCCCTGCTTTTGTTCAAGTAATGATTCAGTAAGAAGCAAACAAGCAGCAAAAAATATGAAGCAGAAGTAGAAATTGGAAAGAAGAGATCTTACAAGTCTCCCATCGTGAATGGCACCCTGAAGAATGATCTTGAAAAAATGGGGTGTTACAGGTTCAAAAGTCAAGGACTCACAGGTTTTTCTGTTGGTGTCCGAAGCCATTGCTGAGCAACTCTGTCAGGGATGTTGGGATGCAAAATTCAGAGAAGGGAAGAAGAAGAAGGGAGAAAAAGAGAGGGAGATAGAAGAAGAAACTTTAAGAGTTGAAGAGGAAGGATAGGAGAGAGAAAGAGAGTTGCAAAGATACCATTCCGTCTTGTTTCCTATTCTGTGTACATAGGATTCTTTTATACAACTACACAATTGCGTAAAAGAAACTGACACAAAGGCTTACAGAACATCTCCATGTGAAGTGGCTCTTTTTTTTTTTTTTTTGTACAATGGAGCTGAAAACAACGTAAGCAAAGAAAAAAAAAAAAAATAGAGTCTAGCAAACGTCACGCACCACCAATCACCATTCAGAAGTGAAGATCCATGTGAAATGGCTTTTAATCCTTGAAATTTTGTAATAATTCCCAAATTCCCTCAAATTGTTTCTATTTATTTGTTTTTTCTTCTCGTCTTTTTGTGTTTTAAGGTTTAGCGCTTTGGACAGGCATGTTGGTCGATGCTCTGGTGGGGTCCACGCACCGGTCCGAAAGTAACAACTGTGTGGACTCTGGAGTGATGGTTGAGCCGGAACTTCCTTCTTTTTTCCTGTAAAATAGAAAGGTTATGTGGTAATATACAGTCATGCTGAGAAATATTATTTCTCTATTCCAGTGCTTGTGTAGTGTTGAGATCAAATCAATTTTTTTTGGTAATTAATTTTAGCTATAATGGGACAAATCAACTAAATAATATAATAATTAATTTTAGTTACAATTTTTAGGTATGTGTATATCCAACAAGGACACTATATAATGAATTACATTTTTTTTGAATTTTTATATAAATAGTAAAATAAATAATAAAATAATATTAGTATATTCATAAATATTAACTTGCTTTTTCTTTTTATTGTGTAAACAGTAAGTTGTACATTTTTTTAATGATACTATTTTTTCAAACACACTAATTTGTATAATAAAAATAATATGAGTAAAGATAATTATATTTATTATAAATTGTAATTGATATTTAAGTAACATATTTAATAAATTTTTATCTATAAAAACATAAAATATATTTTTATAAAATTAATTTAAATTAATTTAAGATAAAAAGATTATCTATTGTAAGAAAATAGAAATAAAATGTCTAAAATTTTTATTTATTGTTTAATCAATAATAATTACTTTTAATTTAACCAAACACTCTACTTTTATTTTACTTATCAGTAACAGTAATAAACAACAGTAATTAGTAATTAGTAACAACAATTAACAATTAATAACAGTAACAATAATATTAAACAGATAAACCAAACAGACCCTATATTTAAAGAGCCTTTTTCTTTTTTGTTTTTTCTCACAGCATTTTTCCTATTCTTAAGTAATAAATCGTAAATTTAATACAATCACTTGATTATAATAAAATTTTAATTCACGATTTTTTTTTTACACGTATCGAAATTCTTTAACCCAATTAAACTTCCTTTTTAATCATATTCTGTCATATATACATCAATTCTTTTAATTAATTCTACTCCATTCAGTAATCCAAAAAAAAAAAATCTCTGAGGCACTTATATTATTTTATCTAAAAAATATTTTACTTTTTTTTTTTTACCAACTCTGCTTGGCCGGTTCAGATCCGAAAAAAAACTCTGGTTCTTGGCCGGGCTCTGAATTGAAGGGATTGGTGGTGGGGTTTTTTTTTTCCTCCATCTTGCTTACTTCAATTTTTCAATTTGGGGCTCAAAAATCAAATTTGAAGGTGCACTTATTTTCAGTTCCAAGTTATATAATTTCTAGTTGGCTATTGTTTTTGCGGAATCAAAAATGCTATTGATTATTGCAGAAGTCAGTCACCAATTCAGGAATAGATATTTTGAGTGTCCGAATTTCCTGATAGGAGCAGTTTCCAATTCCTGCATATTTCCATCGGCAATTCTTGTAAGGAGAGCCCAATGCCGATTTCATGTCTTACGAGTTGTCAATTCAGATTCTTGCTAGACTTCCAAGAGCCAACTACTTGAATCTGAAATTGGAAGGCAACTTTAATTAGTCCAAAGCTGTATAAATTAATGGAATCAACAGGGAAATGGCAATATGTATTGACAAGTTGAAAGACGATATAGTCATATGGCATGTTTTGCATCCAGTATATAGAAGGTGGCAAGGATTGCCTCCAATTCCGAAGGTTATCTGATTGTTGAGCTTTTGCGGAGAATTGCAAAGATGGTCCCCGGCTGGTGGGTTTTTGATGAAAACGAGATGTGCGAAATGAATTGGGATGCAAAGCATGTGCACCTAACGCCATAAAATATTTTTCACAAATTTTTGTGTTATTGCCATAAAAAACAGAAAATAGTCTACTTTTTTTGTAAATTTTTTTTCAAAAAAATTTTTTTAACCAAAAAATAATTGTTTTTTTTCAAACAATCACGTCAAAGAATATTATGATTTTATACTTAAAGATTTTCTTTTTTTTTTTTTTGTAGAATTCCTCACGTCTAATAATAAGTTAGTTTAATTTAATTTGTTGACTTTGACAATTCGTGATATTAAACCACAATGGTTCAATATTTCACATTAAGCTAATTTAGTCCAATTTGAGCTTGATATTTCAAACGAATGTGAATTCTTTATCCTATTAAACCACAATGGTTTTTCCTCGTCTTTTGTTTTTATAGTCATCAAATAGAACTAATAATCCCTTATGCATCAATATTTTTAATTGATTCTACTGCAATAAATAATCTCTGAGGCACTCATATTTTTTTTACCTAAAACATATTTTCCTTTTTTCTCTCAAAACCTCTATTCTTTTTTCTACTTAATTGTTCTGTATGATCAACTCTGCTTTAACTGTCTTTATACATAATAATAATAATAATAATAATAATATTATTATTATTATTATTATTATTGTTTTTAGTTTGCAGGAACTAGTGTTGAAGTACAAACTAGAGACTAGGAGGCAGCAGCTCTGCGGCTACACCATGCAACTAGTGACGGACTAATGTGCTTTACTAGTGATTTCTAGGTCCTTTTTTTTAAACTAACTGAATCGCTTTTTTTTTTTTTTTTTGAACGATTAAATTGCGTTATCAATAATTGAGAGAAATTATATCCCAATTAAGCAAAGCACGCACATAACGCAAGGCACTGGGAGAAAATTCGTCGGATCCAAAGGGCAAAGTTTTGAACTTTATAACCTTTGTAGCTCAATCTGCAACCTTGTTACGTGAGCTGCTAATTTGGGTTATTTTCATTTCACCAAAAGCACTCAGGACAGAATCAGAGTCCCTTACAATTGGGTCAGTCTCCCATAGTAGCCTGGCCTTGATCCACTTGAGACAGGACAGTGGCACACGCGAGCCTAAGTATCAAGCCTGTAAATTGCTTTCTTGGGTACTAAAGCCTCCCATCCGTATAAGGCCTAAGTACACTTAACAAGGGAAAATGCTTCCTTCGAATAACTTTTTCCTTGGTCATGAGAGAGGTCGAAAGAACACAAACATAAATAAAATCATTAAAAATCAAACACTTAACTAAAAGTCTTAATAAAGTGTCTCAACTTGTAGTATAAGCATGACAAAATTTACGTCCAACTGTCTCCCTTAGCTGGGTTGAAGTGGGCATAACGGTTGATCTGGACTATGCCAATAATGCATTTGATATGGGCCTGCTGTCCACGTTGAAAGTTACGGATGCTATGGCGGGCTTTGGGCTTGCAACTACTGGCAAAGTTGCTGAGGCAAATTCTCGCCATGCATTACTCGCCCAGTGAGTTGTATTTCCTGGATCAATCTGGACATGGCCGAAGCAATGCTTTTCAGCTCGTAACAAGATTCGTCGTAAACTGACGTCTTATTGGTTTAAATGACGAAAAATTTAATTTTTTTTAAATAAGATTTCGAGTTTCAAATTTTGTATATAGAGAAAATAAGTACTAGAGAGAATTTTGTCTCTTTTAATGAGTCCACTCAACTCGACTAGAATTAGTCAGAGTCAAATGAACTCATAAATACCAGCGTTTCAGACTAAAAAAAAAAAAAACAAGATTCGTCATGATTTTCTCTAGTTGATTTTATGACACTTGATGGTCAATTATAGTGTTAAATCATCGGTATATATGATAAGAAGGAATTTGCAGAGTTAAGGGGAATAGTACCCTTGAAAAGAAGTTCGGAAGAATGAAAAAGGAAGTTTGTTTAAACAAAGATAAATATTGTTTATAAGTTGAATTATTTGCTTGTGAAATTAGCAAATTTTTTTTACCTGTTCTACGACAATAACAGAAACATCATTTTCAATAATATGAATATTTAAAAAATCAATTGCGAAATAGAATGACTGATAATTGGATAAATAATTATTTAATTACATATATTTAAAGATGTGTATTCAATAGCATTGATGATAACTTGATTTAATAACAATAATAATAACTTGATTTTACTTTTTTTTTTACTTGCAGGAATTAAGGATCAAATATAGACTTGAAATTGAGAGTTCGTATGACTTTACAACCAAACAATGTGACTTGACACTCTACAAAAAAAATTTTGATGGACAAAAAGCAAATTGGCCACTTGATATATGAGATAATAGTTTGCATAACAATGTTAACCAGCATTTCTTTGCCAGCTTATGAAAGCATATTAGCTATTTAATAAAGACATTTGAAGTTATTTACAGTCATTTTCAGTTGTTCATTTATTTTTTTTGTTTGTAATGATTGTTTTCTTTCTTGTTCTGTTTAACCATTTAGTCATAAAAAATAAGTTAGATGTAAAACTCACATATCCGTGTTTTTAAACCTTAAAAATAAAAAGAAAGAGAAAGAAGAAACCCAATTGTATGTATAACGCCATAAAGCTTAACGTTAACAAAAATAATGCTCCTTCAGGAGAGGGGGCAACCGGGTCTTCTATAGGACTGCTAAATCTTGACTAACGCCCACCTCTCCACCTAAGCAGTCCTAAGTTTGTGCTTTCAATTCCTTGGGATTCATCAAGATGTAGCTTTATCTAATTAGTGAAAGGAATTTGGTTTGGGAATGATGCCAACGAATCAGGCTGGAAAGACTTTAGATAATGGACAAGATGAGCCTTCAAAATTTGTTGTTGGGTTGCTTTCTCATATTGTGGTTGTAAGTTAGTTACTTGTACATGCCAATCTTATTGCTTGCTATAAAATCTTCGAAATCTTTATTTTATTTTTAATTTTAAAGTAGACTTACCTTCTCCCTAATATCTTATATTTTTGGAAGCTCCATAATGCATTTGTTCATGTGGATGTAATGTCCTGGATGATGATGCATTAAGACATGCTAGCACTTCATAAATCTATTAGTTTTCTCTATCATGGCTACTAAATCTCCAATCAGCTGAAGATTGTGAATGGTTTGTTCTCGCAGACCACCACGTAAAGAGGGCAAAGCTATGTTGAAAGTTGTGGGGGCTAACTGCTGCCACTGAAAAAAAAAAAAAATGATATGGTTAAATTTTGTGTTACTGTCGATTATTTCTACTCTTATTAATGAATGGCTTTTTTTTTTTTGGGCCCCCACAAGTCCACACAATGGTTATTTTTATGTACATGTAAACTTTTGTCACACTAAGAAATGTATGTTTGTATTTGTTTGTTCTGTAGCGTGTTTGGAAATTGTTGTGGAGCGAACTCGGTCGATTTCCACTATTGATCCGCCGACGTGCGGTGACTGCTGCTTTGTGCAGCTTCGTCCGACTGATATTTTCAGTTCGGTCTCTACCCTCTTTCGAGGGTCTTGTTTAAACATGATTTATGCTTATTCAGTACTTGGTCTTTGTAACCATGTTCAATGTAGGCCATTAATGCCGTTTTTATTCCTGCGGTACGCAGGCTTTTCGAAAGTTTTTCTTGTCGAATCTATGTATGATCTTCGATTGATTTAATACAACGATTTCCTTATGTCAAAAAAAAAAAAAAAAAGAAATGTTTTTGGATCCACCCCTGCATCCCCTGCATGGAAAATTTCCTTCCACAAAGCAACCTCTCCCATGGGGGCTTGAAAGTAGTTTGTTAAAGATGGCACCACACCTTCATACTTTATGATATCTTTTTAGATGGTGTAGAAGATTTACCATTTGAAATGATAAGGATACCTTGTAGTGTTATGTAGGGATATCTCTGCTTTGTATTTGTTCTATAAAAAGAAGGTTTTTCTTCATGATTATCTTTTTTCAAAAATGTAATTTGCAGTGCCAATGGCCACACCAACTTTTTGAAAAAGACCCACTCTCAAGCTCTCCTAGAACCCCGGAATCCACCAAGCTCAAAAGCAAACGAAACAGAATTATACACACGTCCACCATTATTTCGATGGGATGCAAGAGTAAATGGGTGTGGCCCAATTATGATAATTACTAGAGTTAAATACACCACATTGCCCTTTGGATCAGCATAAGGCTTGATAATGAGCTTCCCATTATGCTAGGATATATCCATTATCCGTTAACATCAAAACACTGTTACTTGATGTTTGATTTGGCTAATTCTAACCCCTTTGCCATCTGTGTTTTCATTATCAAAAGCAAGCAGGTTTTGAGCTTTGTTTAAGAAAATGTTTGTCAGCAATAGAAACTTGATTGTTTCGAGGTCTATAAAACGTTAGTACCAACGACTATGGATAGTGACTAAACGTTACTAGTCATGCCGTTGAACATGTAGGCGACAACTTAACCAACACGAGCAAGTTGCTGGCATCAGGGTGTTGTCAATTAATTTACTAATATTGAATCATTGATAGTTGCGTAAGGCTTGGTTCCAGAACCAAACTGTCTAGACGACAGTGGTGAACCAAGTATCAAATAAGTATACCAAACGCTTTTATTAGTTTTGAACATAAAGCGCCATAAAATGAATGACAATATCAGATTAACTGTAACTGTCGAAATTCCTGCAAATGGTACCAATCAATGCTGCATCTTCTCCACCAGACAGGATTACTTCGCTGCGGATTTTCATTCAAGATTGCATCGTTAATGAGAACCACAAAAAAAAACTAGACGCATCGGAAATGAAGTTTGCCTAATATTTTTGGGAACAAAAGAACGAAAGAGAAAACCATTCATAAGAATGTATTTCCAATCACATAGCAACAGATCATCTTGCTGTTCATCAATGTTACGAGCATTGGTGTGAACAGGCCAATGCATTTTATCAACAGCTACAACAGGCTAAGTGGTCAAACTTTTTACAGAAGCAAGAAATTTGATTTGGTATAGAGAAAAAAGCTGAATGCCTGAGTGGAGAAGTTCCTGCACATAGAATTCTGCTTTGAGGCCTACACAACATATTTTCCGCTGATGATACAAGTTATAAAGCCTCCTCTAGAAGAACCCAAAAAGGAAAAGGGAAAATTCCAAAAGCAGACAAGAATTAACAAATTCAACTGTTGCATCGGAGAGTCATGAGGAAGAGCAAAAGAATACAGCGCTCCTATTCAACACCTTCCAACTTTCTTTCAGGCTTTTGATCTTCAGCTGTGACTCTCAGACTTGGATCCCTGCAGACGTTTCATCCCGACAGAATCCATTTGTTTTGTTCCTGGGAGAGAACTATTGATGGATGTCCAGTCCCAGAATTCACGCCTCTGATCCCTCTGCAACAGTTGGAAGAACACCCTCTCTGATGAAGGATGGATTAAGAAACTTGGCAACGAAGGCCCACAATTTGTAAACATCCTCAAAGTTTGTCAGAAATCCCAGAGATGCAGTGACAACCTCAACCCGTACAAACCCAGTTTTCTCACTGTGGCGACCATTTTCCATTGGCCTGCACAGGGCAGTATCTTCAAGGTTTAAAGCACCCCACTGTCTTGGGCTATCAATTATCCGTATGTGGCTAAGGAAACCAATGCCTAGAGAGACACCCTCTGCTTCAGCCAGCTTCTGAACAACTTCTGGATTGATAAGACCACTGTTTCTGTCCCTCAAGTTAAAAGCAACTGCTGCACCCCTTTCATACTTTATCTTGGGACCATAGATGTGAACAAGATTTACTCTTCCCTCCCCATCTGAGCTGGGGAATCTCAATTGCAACAAAGAGGTTACAAGCCAATTGATTAAAAACCGCAGCCGAAGGGTGGTTTTATTGAGACCCAACGTATTCGCATGATCTAAATGACGACAAACTACCTCAGGTTCCCTCCTGTCCCAATCATGCCCATCACCATATTCTCCTTCACTACTGTACACTTCATCATCCAAGCTGGTAGCAGATATTTCTCCTTGCTCCGGATTATGACTCAGACACTCTTTGTGGTTGTCTTCCATGCTAAATGATACCCTTCTTCCCCTGCTTGGATGGTCATTCTCATCCAGCACCAAAAATCTACCACCAGCATACCTATTCCCTTCCCTTCTCCCCAACAACCGGAATTCACCTTCGGTTTCTCTTTTTATTGCACTCTCTTTCATCTCTGGGCAGATTGCAGAGATTGTACCGTTTGCATAGCCACAGTGCTGGACAGCAGAAGAATGGTTAAGAAGCGATCTGCCGATGGCGGAATTTGACACAGTACTGGTTGCAAGTTTATTATTAGATCCAGTTTCTTCCTCAATCTCATGATTATTCACATGAGACAAACCCCTTTTGATATTTTGGTTAATGTTTGTTTTGGCAAATTGTTCTTCTCCAGGTACTTCCTTGACACGAACTATCTCCTGTGAAACAGATAGAACCGCAGCATCAAATGAGAGCACATGATGGTCATCATGTACGCCCAAGTTTACCCCTTTGTCATCATAAAGTGGGCTGCTATATATCTTGGATGTTGGTTTGGGAGAGAGCCGTTTGTGGTTCTTCTTGCCAGAAAACCAGAAAGGTGGTAGAGGAGAGCTTAATTTTTGTTTACTCAACTGACCTGCATTATCCGAGCCCAGTGGACTATGACCCAAATCAATCCAGAATGAGTTGTCCGATGATTCATCTTCACTGAAAACGGGGCTTTTCATTACTTCCCCAACTGAAATACTTTCTGTTTCCTCAAAAATGGTGCTTGTTCCATCTCTATCAGTACTATTTTCCTGTTCCATTTCAGTCTCAAATACATCCCTCACCTGAGCAGAGGTAAAAACACCAGAAAATGCGGGCAACTGTGATCCTGGGCGAGCTTCCGCAGTTTTTTCGGAATTCTCAACAACTACATCTTCAAAGCCAACCAATCTGTCCAGACCATCCACAGAATCACTCAAATACAAAGGATACTCTGGTGTAATCTTTACCATTCCAGACCCAGTACTACCAGACTGATTTTGGAGAGCTGCCATCACTGATTTCTTGATAAGAAGACATCCAAAACCAGTTGGATCATATCCAAACACTCTATAAAATGATGTGATAATGAAATCAGGACGAAACAAGGACAACCCCAGAGAATCCATATCTTTTGGTCCCAATGAGCCAGCATCGAGTAAGACATGCCAATTGTTTTGCTGAGCCAGCGCCATCCACTGGTATGAATATTTGGCCCCAGTTACTCTTGACTGGACTGGAAACACAAACAAACCAACTGCAGAATCCTTCTTCCTCCTTTTCTTCCGCAAAATTTGCTTCCTCAAATCAGTGGAACAAAGTTTGAGAGTTGGCCATTTGAACCATGCGCTGTAAACTTTTGCACCCTTTTCCTTGGCACTTTGAGCCATCCAATTGATAGATTGGCTCTCGTAATCAAACATGGTCAACAACCTCTTATTTGTATGAAAGGGGTATGACTCGGCTAGCAATTTAAAAGCAGAACCCCTGCTCACAGTGAAAACAAGGCCATACTCATTCTCTGGAATATTCAAGTAGTCCATTATTCTGGTTTTTATATCATGTTCCACGGTTCCTTTCTCAGCACCACCATAGAGAGCATGATTGCTCAAATTTGCAGTTATCTCAGACAAGCTAAACGTAGAAGATTCCCAATAATGCAGAGTCTGTACATATGAAAAAAGCCCAAATCCACAATAATCAAGGCATACCTTTGGAGACAAATGTGCATACTCATCGGACCTCAATTGATCAACTTTCTCTGAAGATTTGTACTTTGGGTACATTGTGAGAAACTTGGAGAACGACTCGAGGAGGCCAGGGATGTCATCTTCAGTCTCAAATACACGCTCTGCTGCCAGGGCTGTCGCCCGCAAGAACTCGCGTTGCGCGTGGAGTCTTGCAAGGGACCGTGATCGCCCAAGGCTCTCATCTTGGTTTGCAACTGCCTCGGACTCCATGTCTTGGGATTTGAAGAGAGACCCATCTTCAGATGCTTCTTCAAGAGCCTCCCTGAGCTTCAGTTCTTGAAGCTTTCGAAGAATCGATGGATTTCCCTTGACTTCAACATTGGATTCGGACCCATCCTTTCTTCTGCTCTTCTTGTCCAGGAGTAGAGCAGCACACTGGGCAATGGGCTTCCACAGTGACAGATGCATCAAAGCTTTTGACTTTACAGTACCGCCAAGAAAGTAAAAACAACCTCAATGTTCAGGAAAGCAACTGGGTTCAGCTGGATTTAGCCCATCTGCGGAAAATTCACTGAGCAGAGCCAATATCAAAACCCTAAATGTGATAGCAAGAAATTAGAGCCTTCTTGATCTGGATTTAAGCTTCATAAAATTGAGATATAAAAGCTGCAGAAACACAAAAAATAAAATAAAAACAAACACAAACCACGAATTAAAAAGGACCCAATCCAACAAAGTCAAAACCCCATTCCAGAAGAAAGCTCAACAGAAAGGGGGACAAAAAAAAAAAAAAAAAGAACATTTCTGGGAGAAACTGAGGGGAAAAAAAAAAGTCAAAAGGCAAAACCCAAAACGCAGATCCCCAAATTATGCAAAGAAACTGAACCTTGCAAGAACACTCAAAAAGAAAGCAAGAGAAAAGGGTTTCCAAGTAAATGGGCCAACAGAGTTCACAGCATACCTAAAATCCCTGTACCAAGATGACTCAAGACTCCATTAACAGACCTCAGAAAGCTCAAAGAAAACCTCCCTTTCTCTTCTTTCTCTCTCTTTACTGCAGCACAGATAAAACAAAATAAAGCAAAGCCTTCTCCACATTAAAATGTTCAATTATTTCTTTGAAGCCAGTAAATCAAGAAAGAAAACCCAAAAAAAAAAAAAAAACATACAGTATTGAATTGATAACCCCACCACTTTGATATATCTCTCTCTCTACAATCTCCTTGTTTCTCTCTCTACAGTCTTCCTCATTAACCCCAATTAACAAATGGAGACAGAAGACATTTGACTTTCACAAATCCAAGTGCTGTTAGCCTATTACTGTTTCTTTTTTTTTTTTTCCATTCTTTTTTTCTTGTTTATTGAAATAAATAATTGTTATTTATTGTAACTGTACTATGTTTTCTTCTAATTGATTAATTTGCTTTCTTTAATAAGATGTGGCTGCGGTGGAACCCACTCAGGCTTTTTTATTCCAACGGTGCCATAAGTCAAACGATCAGCTGATTCAGCTGTAACAGTGCCCTTTCCTAAAAGCTGAACACTCTGCCCAACTAGACAAGCACACAGTCCGAGCCCCTCCTATTTCAATGTAGCTCAAGTTCTTCCCAGTTTCAATTTTCCGGGGACAATTTTTTGTAATATTAAAAAAGTGAGATATTTATATTTTAAGTTTTAAATTTTTATTTTTTTCATATATAAATTTTAATTTTTTTTAATATTTTATTTGAATTTAAAATTTTTTAATTTTTTACTAAATCAGTTCTTTCGTTGATGGAAAGTGATCGATCTATTAAAAAATAATTTTAAACTTACAAAAAATTATTTAAAAAATAATTAAATACATGAAATAAATTTTTTTCATCAAAATATTTACATGCTACTTATTTTATTTGTGTATTTATTAATTAAAAAAATATTTAATATGTATATTTTATTGATGAAAAAATATTTAACTCGTGTATTTTTTTCATCAAAATATATACATGCTACTTGCAACATGAAAATCAACTTTAACCATTACTCATAGTGTAATGCTTATCAAATCAGCGCTTGGAATGAGGTCCAAGTTCAAAATCTTATTTCACTGGTCTAAAATACTTCCTTCCTAAGTAGATAAGGACAAAAAAAGTCAACTTGGATTAGAATTGTAGATTATCTCTAATTTGATCAACACTTCTCAATTGATGGAAGTTTTTTTTTTTTTTTTTTTGACATAAAACTAATTGATGGAAGTTTGACGAAGCCTATCTGCACCTCTAAACATATAACGATATTTTAGTGAGTTTTCATGAGCGAATAACAATTTTAGGTGTTATTTATTGCAAGCTTTCTCCGTCAATTCATGGGTTTTAATTGATTACATTGAGGAGAATTGTTCTCACAAAGTAGTTTTAAAGTATAAAAAAAAATAGTAATAAAGTAATATATATATATATATATATATAAATTATTACATACAAATAAATGAGATTATGTTGTAATTCATTATTATTTAAACATAATTATATAGCCTTACTTTTAGCCCTTCTGTTCTTTAATCTATCATTGTACTAACCTCATTAAATGTATAATTCAATTGGCCATCGACTGGTTGAGACTCTTCTACGTTTAGCTATGTCTGCGAAGTTTTATTTATTTATTTATTTATTGCATTCTCAAAGAATAAAAAAAAAATTCAATGCACCTCCTAAACAAAAAATAAAGCTCTAGCTTGATTATATTGTTCCATTTCGAGAATGGTATAGCCAGTGCATGATAGCTTTGTATAATATTTTGGATTTTCCAATTTCTTCTTCTTCTTTTTTTTTTTCTGATTGAATTTTAAGCGTGAGAATTGAAATTGGCACACATTCTTGTCTCACCCTCATATTCCTCATCGCAACGATAGTTCTACATTTTCCTTTTAATTAAAATGAATATTCTTGGTCTTCAAAGGCAGCCTAATTGCAATTCCAACTTGTTGCATTTAGCAATAGCAACATTTTTTTTTTCCCATATAGAGATGATGACAAAATTATTATATGAGTGAGGGGTAAAAAAAAGATTAGAGTTTGAGTTTCAATTATCCAAATTAAAAATTATTATTTTTAACCACCTCATTATTATTAAGACCTTCCAATAAAAATATTTAATAAAATTTATTTAAACACTGCACGTTATAATTTAGTGATAAGTATTCGAACATACCAATTGTGGAGTCTTAAATTTGAATCTTATTAGGGCTTATGGTAGGAGATAAGCTTACAGTATCCTTAGTGTTTGTGCTTTATATAATCATTTAAAATTACAATACCACTATAAGGTACTAACGTAATACTTCTTAGTGGAGATGTCATAACATCATTATCTTCTTCCCCATTTAAAAAAAGAAAAATAAATAAAATATAATCTATTTCAAACGGTGCGTTTCCCTCTAAGAATTTACGTGGTGACAACATTTCCTATTAAAGATGTTAGGTGTTGTGGGGCCAACTTGTCCCCACAATGTTGCAAGATAAATACCGTAGCACAAACCCAATGGAGATGACAATTTTTGTTTTAAAACGAATAGGTAAATTAAATATATAAAAATTTATGAATTACCAGTTTTGGAATGTAAAATCATAATTAAATTTGAAGTACTATAGTCAACAAGACATTTCTTAACCGCCGACTTTCACTCCCTAACCACACCTCCCCGGGCCTAAAACACAGGCAAGAAAAGGAATTGTTGCAGCATTTGAGGCACAATTGTGTGGAAACTCTGCCAATTGGGAGTACATTTTAGGGGTCAAAGGTAGAAATATGTAGTTTCGTGAATGAGTACAGCTGATTTTGGTCAACTTCATGTTGCTAATAAGGTCAACGTGTGCCACCAAATAACAACTGATCTAATGTAGAAATCTGGAGGGACCATCTTTCATAGTTTAGATCTCGCAGCAAGGGAAGACTTGGAGAAGAAAACAACAAAAGTAGACCCCTTGGATTATCCTCTCTTCTTATTGGCACAATCATGGTCAAAAGTCAAACCCCTAGATCCTACCTCAAAAGAAAAAATGGCCATGTGCTAGATTACAGTTTACTTTTGTTAATTACAAACAAATTAACTTAGCCCACAAAATATCAACAACAGTTAAGACGCACAGGGTAGGTGCACATACCGAGGCTAATGGGTGGCTCAAAAGACTGTGCACAAAATCAAGAAATTACGTGAGCACCCCACCGATTGCAGGGGGAAAGAAGGATGACCATCAAACAAAAGATGGGCGCTTAATTTCATCTTTTTATAGGGTCTAGGAAAATTTCATTGTTTTACATTAAATTTTTTCTTGCATTCATTTTTTTTCTCTTAAATATAACATTCTATGGATATCGATAAAACTAATTAATAATATCGAATAAAGCTTATGTTATTCATAATGAATACGACATTAATTAATTATTAACTCAAGTATATTCTTACGGTTAATGCATGTTGCTAAAGAAAACCGAACGAAACCCAAGATACATACAAAACTAAACATCAAAATAGATATTATTATGTAATTATGTATTTTATAACACATAAAAAATATATAATTAATTTAATAATTTATTAATTTTTTTAAATTTAATATATTTTTCATAACACTAAAATCTAAATTTTTATATACAAATTTTGTGTTTATCATTGTGTAGTTCTGTGACTTTTGCCCATTAAAATAGTCTCGAACTTGCTTCGATGTGGTGTGTACTTGTTGTGAAAGGCATGTGTAGCACTCTTTTTGGCCAACTTGGGTTATATTAATTGTTGAGAAGATAATAGTATGATTACAAGTCAACAACCTTATTAGAAAGGTTACATCACCCTTCTGTCAAAAAAGAAGATGTGTTGCATCAAATCAAAGGTGGCCAAAGAAATAATCATCAGTCAAATTGCTCTTTTGTTCTCTTTTCCGTTGTTCAAATCACTAGGCTGCAAGGCTTGCATGATTTTCTTTTATCAAGTAAGCGCGTTGTCTGGTGCTGTGACGATTTCCAGCGTACTTCCAGCCTCTGGCCGAGATTTCGCCACTGTATGGCCCCTTGAGGGTTGCTACCTCCCCCGTTGGCTGGAGTTTCACCAGTTTGCCGGTGTGTTGTCTGGTTTCTCTAGACAGGTTACCGCCCGGGTCCGGCGTTGGGTCTGACCCAGTGGACTGCAGATCGACTATTCTCGGGGTTTGGGCTTGAGTTGGGTCTATTTTCATAATTTACCTCTTTAGCTATAGAATTTGGATTTTATGTTATGGTGGGCTTTATTTGTTTAGTGTGATGACTCGTTTTTATCTATGTAGTTTTTATCTATGTAAGGCTGACGTGGACTTAAGTTTTAGCTACTCTTTTTGTACTGCTTTTAGTCATTTTATTTAATGATATTTACTTTTTGACCAAAAAAAAAAAAAAAAGACTTTAGAGGAGAAAGTGGCAAGTTTTGTCACAAGTGAGGCTTAAGAGCCTCATTTTTTAAAAGAAGGTAATGGGTAGGGCCTGATCTCTGCGTTATAAGAATAATACCATTTACTTTTTGGCTTTCTTGATTCAACTCATCCCCAAAATTTTCCCTGGGTTTTACTGAAACGTGTTGGGCTACCATTAGATGTTATGATTGTGGAAGCTAACGTGTTGGAACTTATTGCTTGGTTTTTTGTCTATATTAGCGACAATTCGGTTTCGATCGTTCCCTTCACTAGATGCTGACAGTGGGTTCGGCAAAAAAAATCTGCACAAAAATCGAATTGTGGTCAAAGTATTGATATACTTGCCCAACCAACAAAGAAAAGCTATAAAAAAAACATATAAGAACTAATCGGATAACCAAAAAGTGAAATATAGATGTAAGAGTACATAGAATAAGTGTACCTAACTATTTCATTGTAGAAAAATAAATTTAGGTAGACCTATGATATGCGTTTTAATATGGAGATACTGTTTACATAATTAGCATTATTTTAGTTTCTTTGACACTTATTTTAACAAGTGCAACTTTTCCCAATATCTTTTCATTGGACAAAAAGGTCTTGCAACGGGAGTTTGGGCAATTACTTGAGCTATGGGTTGTTATATTGACTATTTTAGGTTACAATAGGAGCAATTATAACACATGTATGTTTACTAGATTGACACTTATATCCTCGACTACTAGGCTATATCCTCCATAATTGCTACATTGACACTTAGTATTTTTTGTATTTTTAGTTAGGGTTACATGATTTTGCCACTTTGTAAGCCTAAGCTTTAATTGTTTAGTTTTTCTGTTAGTACCAACCAAGCTTAATTTGGGTGGCCAGTGGTGCATGGTATCATGGGAGTGGTGCCCACCACCTTCAAATGTTTTCATTATCATTATTAGAGGATTTCTCACTTTTGTAGGTTGAGGTATTTATATTCTGTGTGGTGTCTCTAGATTCATTTTCTCTATCTCTTCTAATCACTAACTGACTAACTACGAACTATTATTGTGTTAAATAAAAAACTGTTTAGTTTTTCCATTTGTATTACACATCTTCTCATGCGAAAACTATTGGCAATGAATATAAAAAAATTAACATTAATTTAATCAATCTCTATCAACGCTAGTCATTTGTAAGAAAGGCCAAGAGAAACAAAACAATCCCTTCCAACTCATTTTCCCCACTCTCAAACTGTCTTGTGTTCCCATGCCTACTACAGTATTAACGTTAGCATCCACGCCAGCTCTACTATCTCCCAACCGAGGAAAAGATTAGAGTGCTAGCCCACTTCCAAAGTCCACATCCTAAAATCCAGGACCAAGCCCAAGCCGAAAGCCGCCCCATATAATCATTTTTCAATTGGATCAGCATTTAGCAGGTTGGACCCGGGTTAAAAACCTATATCTTGGGCATTAGGTTGGCTTTAGCTCTCGGTCTGGACTCCTTTTATTTCGGTCTACGTTTTGGGTTAATTTCATTTTATGGGCCCTACTTTCTTTCTGATTGGGCTAAAGTTTAGTTTTGGACCAGGATTAAGCTTTGTTTGGGCATGGACTCAAGCCCATGTTATTATTTTCTTCTCTTTTTTCTTTTTTTTTTTTGTTTTTTTTTCTTTATTTCTTCTTGTAGTTTTGGCGATTGTTATCTCGAAATCTCGCTAGTCCCTCTCCGGTGGTTTTCCAGATTCTCCTAGACTGAGATAGATAGGTAATTATCATTCTTCATCTCTGTTAATGATTTTGTGTTAATTTTTAATTGTTTTTGTTTGGGTTTCTTTCAATTGGGCCAAGGTTCTCCCTTCCCATCGCCCACATAAGAAATTAGAGAGCCAAAAAATCTTCACATAATTATTTTAGGAAACCTCAATTATTAAGACTTAAAATTTTTATTTGAGGTCTTGAATTCTAATTTTAAAAAAAGTGTGAGATTTATGGAAATTGTGAGAACTGCTCTATTATGTAACTGATAATCTAATAGATCTCATAATAAATTAAATTTTTTTTTTCCATATAATTGTTTTTGCCTCACTACTAACCTTAGTTGAAGTGGTCAGTGACTTTTATGGTCAACAACATGACACATGTTCAATTTCTCCGCCTCCCCTTCTCCCCTCTTACTTGTACGATCATTAACCCTCTCTAGACCAGATAAAAAATTGTTTTAGCCCCTAATTATATCCATGGACTCTTAGTTCATTTCAAAGTTCTATTAGGCTCGGAGTTTTGTATTATATGCGTAATATATGCGAGGCCAACTAAAGTTGTTAACAGTATTCAATATCTCAATATTCTTTTGCAATCGGCTTTAAACCAGTTTGTACGTGCAACATTCAAGATGACTGCGGTAAACCATAGCCTAATTATGTATATGTGTGTGTCTATATATATATATATATATACACTTTTGGTGCAGAATTTCCGTTTGTTCCCAAATGATGCACAATTTCAATTCATTCCGAGGCTTTCTAAACCCTTTTTTTATTTTTAACTTTTATTGGTTTGGATGACCCAAGTTTTTCCATTTGATTGCACTCATCTCTAAATTAAGTACCATGTCTTAGCTCAAAGAAAGGAAAAAGAATCATATTTGGTCTTTTTTTTTTTTTTTTTTTTTAAGTTCTTTTGAGAACTGGAGACCAAATGGTAAAAGATGAATGAATAAAACAACAGGTCTGGGGATTGAACCCCAGACCTGATGGTTGGACGGCCAACATTGTGCCCCATCACACTTGGTCTTTGGTATTTTGTGTTTCAGATTCCTTATTGTCTTAAGCATGGGATGTTGGATTTTTGGACTTAAAATTCTGTAATTTCTGTCTGGTGTTCCTTGGTATTGCGCTTAATCCAATTAGACCTTGATCTTGATCTTACTTTCTATGAGGCCTAGTTCCGCCCAAATCCACGTCCTAGAATCCAGGCCCAGGCCTAAGCCCAAACATACCCCTACCCCATTGGGTTAGTGTTTATTTAGTTGGGCCTGGGTTCAAAACCTTCATCTTTGGGCCTAAGTTCTCTTAGCCTTGGGTTTGGGCGCCTTTTATTTCAGTTTGGCGTTCGGTTAAATTCAAGTCGAAGGCCTGCTTTCTCGTCTTCTCCGAACGTGAGTCCTCTTCTTCCCCATTAGGCACGGCTCCTCTCCCCCCCCCCCCGGGCCGGGGGCCAGATACACAGTGACACGATCAGTAACACATCAATTTTGAAAAAAAAATTAAGACTTTGATAAATACACACATAAATCCAAACTAACATTATTATTTAAAATATAATATATATTATAAGTATAACATAAATTTTTAGTTTGATTTAATTCTTGTTGTTGAAATTAATACAAATAAACTTCATAATATATACAAAACAAGTACACAGAGAATAAAACTTTTACCAAAAAAAAAAAAAACAAACTCTCTTATATATCCCTGTCACCTCCCTCAACATTGGAAAATTGAAAAAATCTACTCTCGCAAAAAGTGTTTTGGGCCAGTGGACATAACGGGTACACGCGTTATTAATGCTTATACCACTTTTTTTTTCTAAAAAAAAAATATCGTAGATTTATTAGTTATGATATTGCATTACACTACATCATAATTGTTTAAGGTTACACTTATAAAGCAAAAAGTCTTCGACTCATTCAATAAAGAACACAGGCAGCTAAGGCTGCTCCCCAGAGGAAAATGACAGGCCAGAATGGCGACGACATGACTTGCTAGTTCTAATATAGTTGACTGTAACATTCATCCACCAAAGAAAGTGCTTGCAGATTTTCAGTTGTTGGTAAAAGATCAGCTCAAGGGGAAGAAACTTGAGGCATAAGGTTTAGTTGATTTTAACTATAAACATGTGCTCAATCGAGTTCCATGTGTACAGCTATTCAGTGGTTTTGTCATTCTACCCCACCTTCACGATTGAAGGGAATTCATAGTCAAGAATACTTTGCTTGTAGAAGTGTGTGTATATATATATATATATATATATATATATATATATATATTAGATATGAGAAGAGAAATTTAACAAAATTTATTATTGTTGGTATCACTATTGTTACTGTTGAAGAAGAAGATAAACAGTAGGGAGGAGCATAAAATACAATGCGGCTCGTAACAGGAGAAAAAAAAAAAAAACGTTTTTCAGTCAAAGAAATCAATGAGATAATATGAGGTGAAATGACAAAGAATGGAGAATAATGTGAGCGCGCAAAAAAGCCACAATATATTCTTTTTTTTTTTTTTGAAATTTTCTTTAATATACTCGTTCTTTTAGTGGCCGTATTGCTTATAAAATCAATTTTAAAGGTGATAGACAAGCAGATTAGGTTAGATTTGTTTCAAATTATTTTAATTTTCAAAGTTTAAGTCTTTTAAATTTTGAGAATTTCAAGTTACGAGTTTATTAAATATAATTAAGGCTTTGGTCAAATGAAATTTTAAGTTATTCAACTATATTGAAAAAATTTATAACAATTGAAGACTAGAATGAAGTTTATCCCACTTGCTAACAGAGTTGGTTTGAGCCTTGAGACTATACACAAGAGCATGCAAATGCCATAAAATGAGGTTTCACAAAGAGAAATTCATTATACATTACAACTATTATCTTCTTCTTCTTCATTCATCTAAAAAGTATAAATGAAAAAGCAAAATACAGTACATCTATATCCCTTCTTCAAGCTAAGAGACAAGGCGCCATAAGCTTACACAATTCATTTTCATTGACATTCTCGGTTTACGTTAATAAATAATTTTCACCATAGCAAATAAAGTAGTAGGCAATTCATTCCATTAACGGCAATAAGTTGTCACCACAAAAAAGAAAAATATACAAACTTCATACTAAGTAACTTCATCAGCGGCGGCCTGCATATTTGTCAAATTCTATCGACTGCATACGTCTAATCATAGCTAATTGCTTATTGCCTAATGAAAGTTCAGTATCCAACAACTGGATGACAAAACAATAGATAAAACTGCAATCATCAATAATGCCAAGCACAACAAAAGATAGTACTTCTCAACTCCATGGTGATCAGTTCTACCCAACTGTCGTCTCTCCACAGCCACAAGTTCAAGGTATTCACAGCCAACTGTGTACCAGAAAAAAATGATGAGGGCACAAAGCACGAATGAGAGAAATGCCAATAGATAGCACTTCCTACACTCGTAAATCTGCAATGCCAGTGGGACTGATGGTCCAATTAAATGATAAGCAACAAACAAGATGCAGGAATAAAGAATGGTTTGTCAGAGAGTCCGTTCTTTATAAACGCCATACTGAGAATGGAAATAAGGAGAAAAGATTGTGTCAGGTAGAATTAGATTTTCACGTAGAGTGTAGTTACATTTTTTTGCTGTTTTATTTTAAAATTTATTTTAAGTGAAACTGTAACTGTTATTTTTAAAATTGTCACTGATATTTTTAAAATATAAAAATAACAAGTATGTTAAAAATAAAAATAAAAATTTTAATTTTAAACGGCACAAAATTCAACCTACATATTACCGCGATATTAACTTTTATTCTTTCCGATATCACTACTCACTGAGAGTGAAGTCTCAAAAGCAAAATCGCAATTCAAAAGTGTGCTCGAAGTGCACAAATATAGCTGAATAATAAGTCGAGAATTCCAACATCCATGCTTAAGACAATAGATAATCCAAAAACACAAAAACACAAAACACCAAGTATGGTTCAAAATTATTTTGAGCTCAAGTATGTTTGGTACTAAATATAGAGACAAGTGCAATTAGAAGTTGTTTCATCCAATTTACGGAGGCGGATCCAAGAATTTTTATTAATATGTTTAAAATGAAATGCGTCGGCTTCCCGTCCATGTAAGGGGATTGTATATTTAATTTCTACAAATGGGAAAATCCCCGCCGCCAACATAATTATTTTTCATGTTCACATTATCCATTAAAGTATAATATGTATAATATATTATTTGTATACATTGTCCAAAATGAGAACAAATGCAAATTAAGGTTTAATGAATAGAAATATCGGAGCAGACAAAACCGGTTGGGAAAAGTACCTTTTTTCCTACCCCGTTCTCAGCTGTCTTGCAATCTGTCCGTTTCTCAAGTCGTTTGTTGCCCTCGAGATGGCATGCGGCTGGCTAATAACTCAAAATGATCAGCCATAGGAACAGAAAATTAACGGAACTGTTTGAAGAGAGAAACCCTTACATCTACCTCACAAGTAGGAGTGTTTACAGGTCAAATTAAGTAGCTTAGAGGATATATTTATAATTAATTCGTCAACAGCAAATTAGATAACTCTATATCTACACCCAACAATTAAGATTTTTTTTTAGATTGGATAATCCACCATATAACTCAATTCATCCAATCTAATTTGTAATAATTTTGATAGATTGCACACAATAAAAGAAAATTTATAATTTTTTTTTTCAATTTCAATCATCATCAATCATCAAATTTATAAATATTTTAGTAAAATAATATTCTCATGTCATTAGTCACAACATAGCGCATAATATTTAGAAACTAATACAAAATTGGTACTCCAAATCTGTCAAAAAAAGAAGAAGGATGCAAGTGTTCTTTTGTACATCCCCACATTCATTAGGATCTTTCTTAGCAATCTCTTCAATTAAATGAATATACTTATTAAATTTTCAACAAATACATAGAAAGAGAACAATTGAAGTTCACTGCTTTTTTCCTTTGTAGTACCACTTAAAAGCACAGTTCCACCTCAACAGGAATCAGATTGCTGATTACCAATCAGCGTACATCAATGCTGCTACACTCTCTGTTTTGTTTGTGTTTTCACAAACAACATAGTGATAGCCTGTTACTTGCATAAATTGGTAAACTTGTGAATTGCAGAATTTGCACAATTAGCATTTTTTAATATACGACGGATTGGGTTAGATTAAGCGGATTTTAGAACTTCAAATCCACACTCAATCCGTCCCTGATGAATTTTAAAATTTTAAAATTGCAATCAATCCAAATTTTGGCGATTTTGACAGATATAAATTCGTTTGGATTGAATTGGTCGAATTGAGTTGAGTTAATCGATTTTTAAACAACCTTACTTACAAGATTGAGCAATGAGAAGAGAGTGCCGCCGCGCATATCTTCTATGTAACAGCAAGCAAGCACTGGACTCGGTCTCACCCCAGCGAGTTATATATATATAAATATATTATTATATATACACACGAGCACACACACACACATATATATAGTCATTACGGCTCGTAAAATGGAAGAATAAAATATATATATTTTTTTATTTTTTTTAATTATAAGGTCTCGCTGTATTTTAAGCTTTCATAAATTTAACATTTTTTTTTTATGATTAAAATTTGAGATGTCTAAAATAAACATTCTTTGTTGCTAATTTTTAATCGTAATCATAACATTGAGGTCTCTTATTTGTTTGTCTTTTTTGCTTATTGGAGCTGGTGGCCGAGCAAAAAAGAAAAAAAAAATAAATATTAAGTCTAAAATTCGAATTTCAAACCTACGTATTAGAGGTAATGAGGTCCATTATATTATTGGTTTTTAAACCCATTGTAAGCCCATGCCTGAAGCTATAGTCCAATTAGAAAGAAAGTTGAGCCCATGGAATGAACTTAACCTAAAACCCCAACCGAAATAAAAGGAGCCCAGACCCAGCTAAGAGAACTAATGTCAAAAGATACGCGGGTTCTTTAACTTAATGAGAACTAACCCAATTGAAAAACAATTATGTGGGCAGGTTTGGGCTTGTGCTTGATCTGGGAATTCAGAATGTAGACTTTGGACTTGATTGAGGACTCTTAGCTGTTCCTGGTTGCGTGATGGTTGTGCTGGCGTGGTGATATCGGTTTGCCGCGGGAATAGGAAACACATAGCAGTTACAGAATATCAACAAGAGAAAAAAATCTGGCTCTACATTCGACTGCTATTTCCGCATTACCTGAATTAGTAAAACAGATATTTTTTTGAATTTTTTTAAGACAATCAAGATTATGTTAATATTAAGTATATTTAAAGTAAAACTAAATATATTTAAGATTTAATTTTTTTAAAAAAGAAGGGAGTAGGGATATAATAGTGCCAAACTATAAGACCATCTCTTTTTTTTGTCTTTTGAAGCCGGAAATTAGTGGTTGGACGATGAGAATGATGAGAAAAGAATTTGAGATTCGAACTTTAAATTTCTTAGTTAAAAGTTATTGCTTCTAATAACCTCTACTAATATTAAGTGTTTATCGTAAGATCATGTATTAAAGCTGTATTTAAAAACAAAACAAAGAACAAAAAAGATAACCACAATAAATGAGTTTACTCAACGATGAAAGAGAATATTGGTGATGAAACAACTAGGTTAGCTAGGCTAGCCACAAGCCATGAAATTTGGGAAAGAGCTTAAGGATTCAATTCAACCTTATCCTCCTCCGAAAAGGCCCTGATTTGGGGGTTTTGGATATTTTATACTCTTACAGTATTATCGAACCTATTCTTACTCGTTAACTTGTAACAGACTAAGAATTGAGTAGACATCTCTTATAACAAAAGAAAAACAACTTATGAAAACATTAACTTGCCATATCACATGCGGCAGGGTCTAAGAAAAAGTCCTATATATATATGTTGTTCCTAGATATTAGAGTTCATAAGATTTGATCCTAATTTTTAAAACTAACATACTCTTAGCAACGTTTGTTCCCAAATGGCCAAAGCTAACCATTATTTTTCTAAAATTTAACTTATGAATACCTCTCTCCAATTTCTTTTTTTTTTTTTTCACACGATATTTCTACTTCTCTCAGTCTCTCCCTTTCTCTCATTGTCTTCTATTGCAACATGTATTTAATTAGATTCATTTACTCATATTCTCTGAAAATTCTAAAATGGTTTATATTTTTCTTTTTTAAAACATTCAGTTGGCAACTGGGACCAATTCAGAACAAACTGAACCAGGAAGAAACCAGAGCTCCGAGTTCTGTCTTGTGGGCCGTGGTTAATCTCTTTGCTTCGTTGGAGTCTAATGGCATTTTTCGAAGGACAGTAAGTGAATATGGGCTGGCGAAGAGACGATTGAGCACACTTTGTTCTTTTGTAAGTGTGCTAGAGCTTCCAGTTTCACTTGCCAATGGGACTACAGACCCCTTGACCTGGGTTTTAAGTCATGGAGGAGAGTGGCTCTAAGCAATCATGGAGGCAATTAACTCCATGCAGGGGTGCCACAACTGAATTCATCAATTTTTGTTTCTGTATATCGAAATGTCTTCCCAATTTTTGCACAAGGTACGATTTTTCTCTTTCTATCTGGCTCTGAATGGCTTAAGACCATTTTCTCAACCTCATAATTTGATGCTAAATGGATATCATCTTAATTAGGTTGGCAAATAAGCCAGAAGATGTTACAATATTTGCGCCTGAATAAGGCAAAAAAGCAAGAACAGTGAATTAATGAGACATAAATATTCCCAAATTTTCAACTCAATTGGCCTCGAAGGACCATACCTTTCTTTTCTAATATTTTAGGATCATAAACGAAAATTTGGCATTGCTCTCGTCGGTTCAAGAGTGCAAGGTTTTTTTTTGTTATAGACGCCCAAAAGTTCAAGTCAAAATCCCTGGTACATCAACTTAACTTGCCAAATCACATGCCACATTTAAAGAAAAAGTTCCTAGCTTTGATTATCGTTCCCCAACCTAAAGTATTCTGATCCCTTAAATTTAAATAATAACCCTCACATCAGAGTTCCACAGACAGGAAAGCAAGAAACTCCACAACACCATCACTTTTGTGGACCAAAAGAAAAGAAATATCATGTCATCTAAGCAATTCCCCGGGGTTGAAATAGACAGGTCGGGCCAAGAGAAGCAATCCGGAATTCACCAGTTTGATTTAATTTCAAATTTCATTAATGGATGCTTGTGAATTTTACAAAACTAAAATTTAAATTTAGATGGATGTTCCCTTAAAAAGTAAAGTATCTATATTATATAAGATTCATCATAAATTTTTTTTAAAACTATACAAAACAATATTATAATAATGAGTTTGTATACTATTCAGTATACAGCCTTGTATTATTTGCCTATGAACAAAATCTTAAAAATATACGGGATGTGATATGTGAAAAATATAAAAAAAATTGTATAAAAAAATATTAGAAAAAGATAGAACTAACAAGAAAAGGTTGATCGTGTACCAATAGTGTTTATACATTGCATCAATCTTTTCATTTACATACTCCAATTCCGTAAATCCTTTCATTTACTTACTTGAATTGAATTGGCTAAAGAATTTAGAGACAACTTATGATTTCAATATTTCGAATGCCTAAGCTATCTTGTTACAAGTGACGGCTATGGGCATAGAAATTCCAAAATTTTCGTTTTTACAGCAAAATATAATATTCTGTGATGCGCTTACTTAGACGAATTCTCAAAAAGATTTGCTATCTCCTTGCTAAGTAGTAACTACGGCATATTCTTTTGCCACTTTTATCTAATTTTGTCTAACATCATTGCTTATTGTTCAATGTCAATAGATTTTTAAGTAGTTTAATTTTTTTTTGGGGGGGTTTTTTGGCCCACGAAGTCGGATTGGAAAAGATGCGCTTGCTGCTGAAATTGTGGGGGATTTTCCAAAGTTTAAATTTTGCATGGGAAAGGGGTTTCCGCCAGGTTGTTGTTGAAACCGATTGACCGGCTGCCCACCTTGCTGTTTAGAGAGGTGTTCCCGCGACCCATCCGCATTCCGCTAGTAAATTTAGTCAATTGCTGCCGAGAGTTGCTGAGAAGAGATTGGTTAATCCAAATCAATCATGTATATCGGGAGTACAATCGTGCTGCTAATTGGCTCACAGCCTATGCTACCAATTAGAGACTCGGCTTAATCTTGCTAGAGTAACTCCCAACACGATTGCTCCCACTTAATATTGAAGATACTGTTAGTATTTGCCTTCATAGAGTAGTTGCTATTTAGCTTCAAGCGGTATGCCCTCCTCTTTGACAAAATAATAATAATAATAATAATAATAATAACAACGATAAAGGGTAACATGAAACTCAAAAGAACCAAGCCACCCAATTTTATTTTACATGTATTTCACACAAGCAATTATGGCAATCTTAAAAATGCTATTACAATGATAGTGTTTTTGTTTCATATATAATTAGAATTTGTTATAAGGTAGTATATAGTGTAACCTTAAATATTGAGACTTGAAGAAAACATTGCACTTGAAGTAAAAAAAAATGGTGGCTTAAAGATTAGGTGAATCAGGAAGAGATTTAGAAGAATGATGTAATTCATGAGAAATTGAGACTTGACACAATCTCCTCACCATCTTGCAAAATGCAAACACATTCTGATCATATGTATCACAGAATTGGCTCATGGGAACCGGAATGCAAAGCCGATCAATTACATGAAGTGGCTTTGTTTGGATTTAACCATTATTGCATCTTGCTAAGATTCCAAATTAATATTGTTATATAGCAATAAATTGACGTGATGCAATAACTAACAGAGCCGTAATTAGACTCGAATTTCCTAGAGTTCAATTCCAACTCAAAAGTATTTGTGATATTAGAGGAAGGATTTGACATGGCCCCTGATCAGTCCAAAACCTCAATTTTTTTTTTTCCAGGACATCCAAAAGTTAAAACAACTGATATCGGTTTGGAAGTTGAAGGGAGCAATTATAAGTTAATTTACCGAAAAATAGTTCCATGTCAACTGCACAACAAAAGGCATACATTAACTTACCAAATCACATGCCACAGAGTTAAAAATAAAAACAAAAAAGTGCTAGATTTGATTGTGATTTTCAAGCCTAATATACTCTGATCTCTTAATTTTTAAGTAATATAATAACTAACCATCAAACCATATTTGCCACGGGAGGACCAAAACTCAGACAGGAAGACAAGAGAACTCCCCAAGACCATCTCATTTCTGGACCCCCAAAAAACACCCAAAAAGAACCCAAAAAAAAAAAAATTCATTTAAGACAATTTCCAGGGGTTGAAATAGCCAGGTCAGGCCAAGAGAAGCAATCCCCACTGACACACCCATTTTCTCCACTCTCGAACTGCCACGTGTTACCCATCCCTGCTGCAGAACCACCGTTACTAGATACTCCAGCAGCACCATCTCCCACCCCAGGAAAAGCCCAGAGCCCTCGCCCAAGCCCAAAGCCCACATCCTCAAATCCTGGCCCAAGTCCAAGCCCAAACCCGCCCAGTGCCAAAAACCCAGGACCTTGCGTATTCAGCAAAGAAGTAAAGCTTCCACACACCCCATTACCCTTTCCGTCGACACCAGCACCACCGCCGAGTTGCACGGCCCCGCCGTGATTGGCCGCCAGGGGAACCAGAACAGGCGTAGTGGGTAATGGAAGGTTATTGACCATGGTGGAGGAGACAATGGAACCCATGACTGCACCGGCGCTGGAGGCCGCGGTACTAGTACGAGACCGCTTGGCATTCTTGCGGGTGCCACCGCCAATGGGAATGTCACGGAGAGTGCCGCCGTGAGTCCAGTAGCGGCGACAGGCCTTGCAGAAGTGGCGGGGCTGGGAGAAGTTGTAGTTGTTGTAGTAACAGAATTTGGTGTTGGTGGAGTCGCAGCGAGGGCACGGCAGGTGCTCTTGTTCCGGTGGCGGAGCTCCGGGGTTGTGGGGCTTGGTTAATTTCTTCGCTTCACCGGAATCCGATGGCATGTTTGGGAGGACAAGTAGTGAATTGAGTCACTTACTTGTAGGCCACTTTATAAAGACGTTGTCTTTGGTCGTGTCTTTATATAAGGAGGAGGAAATATTAGAAGCAAAGTGGGAAAAAAAAAAAAAAAGGAAAGAAACTTGTGAAGAATGAAGATGGGGTAACTTGTGGTTTGTGAATGGCCAATTTTAAAGGGTTTAGAGAGAGAGGAAGAGAGAATCTGATGGAAACTGAAACAGCTTCTGTGGGTGATATGAGAAGAAGAGCAGAATGGAAGAGAGGAGAGAGAGCGCAGCAGCTTTACAGTGTTCTGCTAGGCACGACATGTCAGTCGGCTCCAGAACTGGGTCGGCTGAGAAGGGCAGCGTATGCGGCTAATGTTTAAGCTGTTGTCTTTCTCTGTGTGCCTCGATTCAAGATATGTAGATACGTTCCAGATGGATAGTGGCGTTAGTTTGTTTGTTCTTATCTTTATGATTATTAAACAGCAACTTTGATCATGTATTTTTTTTGTTTTTTTGGCTTCTGCTTAGGTAGTGGAGTAGTGGGGAAGGAAGTGATAAGTTCGGTGCAAGCATTAGCCGTCATTATAAGCCAAGCATTAGGGCCCCATTCGATATGAATCTTTTGTCATTTCCTTGTAACAATACATATAGGTTGATATATAATTAAAATTTAAAAAGAAGATAAATTGTTAAATATTAGTATATATTTTATGTGATTATTTAATTATTGTCTAAAATTAAATTGTAAAATAAAATTTTTTAAAAAATAATTATGAAAAAAAAAACCAAAGGTCTTGTTATGTTACTATTAGTCATATGTTGTCGCCTTCAATTGGAAACAAACCAGAATTGACAGATATTGTCATGCCAGAATCTAATCTGAACAAGATAACAGATTCCAACTCATTGCAGATTTGTGGTCATAATACAAAAAGAAGAAGAAAAAAAAAAAGATTAAGTTTTGAAAGTTGTCTTTACTCAACCAGCAAAAAGGCCAAGCTCTAACGCAAAACCGTTAATCACCATTCTTACTCCATCCTAAATGGGGTGAATTTGATGTCTAATACGGGATGAGCAGATTGCAACTCACAAAGCCACGACATTTTGTTCACTGCATCGGACAATGATCCCCAACTTGGACAGCCTAAAACCAATGTCAAACGTAGTAGGAAAAAAAATTGAAAACTTAATCATTTGAAATTGATGGGGGTGTAATCATGCCTTTGGCATTTTCTTTTGCTTCATTAGTCACATTGGAATGTTTCAAACCCAATTTCAAAGTAAAGATTATCCACCCACAATGATTTTCATTTGCCGACATGCCACCCAAATGCATAGATTTTGTGGGCTAGATACGATCTTCCGAATTGTTCAATCCACATTATACAATTAATTAGAGATTATTATTATAATAATCTAATATGACCAACTTGCTACCCTAGATGCTATACACTTTTTTTTATATAAATAACAATGTAAAAGTGATACTTCATAATTCTGTTATAAAATATTATAATTTTACGATGAATTATAATTTTAATCTAATTATTTAATTATTATAAAATTTTAAAACAGTAATATTACGTACAATTCTAAATTTCTTTTACCTCGAAGTTAAAAAGAAATTGAAGGAAGCTGAAGCGGGAAAAGAAAGTGCAGTGGTCTAGTAGTAGCGTGACAACAGAGCACAGGGATTTGAAAGACTTTGAGAGGGACTGATGGGGAATGGGGGGGTAAGAGAAGCAGTGGTGGGTATGTGTGTAATTCTATGGCGGTGTGGTGGTGGCAGCAGTCCGACAGAATCATGGATGTCGGGGCAGCGTGGGATGCAATTATTGGGGCTTCCCTCTGATTTCGGACGCGTCATGTCCGCATCAGATTCCTCCTCCGTACCCACTCTCTCCAATCTCTTGCCGGATTTCTCGCTCCACTGTTCCCGTTACCAAACATCACTGTTTCTCCTTCCCTGCACACACAATCTTATCCGCCCCCCATCATCCATCCCCACCGTCGATTTGCATTCTGCTCCGATCCCATGAGGAACCCAACGGCCATGATTCGCGTAACATCAAAACTCCCCCAAGTCACGTTAAGCCACAAATGTAGTCAAAGATGGTGACCTGCATGGCTATGCATCATTTGTGCATGTGGTTATACCCAAAAAAGATAAAATAAATAAAATAAAATAAAATAAAATAAAAATCATCTGTGTATACACTTCTTTTCATTCTTTTTTCTCAAATTCAAAGACATCCTGCCTAATCTTTGATTTGATTGATGACATAGATATTTTTATCTAGCATGTGGGCGAAAAGCATTACAGCTTAAGAAAATTAATTGCTAAATTAGAAAATTAAAACACTTTCCACAAACAAAAAAAAAATTGATACACTAATTTAGTATAATTATATGCAAAAAAATTTAACAATAACTTGGCATTGAAGCTAATTTACTTAATAATAATTACTTGCAAACATTGCAACAATCACAAACCAATGACTAACACAATAACGGTACGTGCTTAGGCCGTCTGTCATAAACCAAAACAATAACTACTCAAAATTATCCAAGTGACCACCTGACCAAAAATTAAAGAAAGGCTGAATTTCAAACCTTGGCCTTCCATTCCTTCCCTCGGCTAAATGCCTTCCAAGGGCGGAAAAAAAAGAGGTTTTGATAGCTGGATGGAAAAATTCATTGACACAGAGAGACAATTTTTTTTCACATTTTTTGTATTTTTATTATACATTAATTTCAATAATATTACATATTATAAATAAAAAATAAAAAATTACAAAAATTTATATTAGTTAACTCTTTTTTTTTTTGGTCTAATTATATTAGTTAACTCTGATGCCTCTATGTCCTACGGCACTGTGTCTATCATTTATCCAAAAGAAAAAAAAAAGAAAAAAAAAAACCTAAACAATTCAAAGTTCAATTGGTCAAGGAGGGCCTGGGGTCCAGTAATCGGAAAGACAGCTGTCAGTGACCGGGTGTCGGTGGATGATGGTGGTGGCCCTGGTGGGGGTAGTAATCCCAGAGGCACGCGCGGCCACAGTAGTAGCCATCTAAATGTCTCCTCGACGACTACCATACGTCGCTTTCAATGCAACTTTTTTTGTTTTTGGAGGAAGGCAAGCCCCCCAAGGCCCTTAGAACTTAGAAGCACAGTTTATTCGGTCGCACATAATAACTGACAAATTTTGTCCTTCCCGTTCAGACTGAGCAGCCCCCCTCCTTCTTTCTTTTTGGCATTTTCTAGCTTCATTAGGATTCCCAATCACATGCGTTTTTCTTGGCATATCTTGCTTAATCAATCCATGATATTGGTCCAAGTACTCGTATGATTAGTTGATATTTCGGCGTATATAAAATTAGAAAAATGTAGATTCTTTTTTTAACAAAAAAAAAAACATTACGAATATATTAAATTATCATACATATGAGTTGAAATTAAATTTTTATTTATTATCGTTTTAATTTAATTTTTTCACAGAAAAAGTCCACAACTCAAATATTATTAAATTCAAGTGAATCTTTTCTACATTTAACTATAGTGTTAATGAGTGCAGAATTTACAGCACTCGTTGATAATTTAAATTCTTAGTTCGACGTATGTGGTTATTTGATTATTTAGAGTGATAGAAGTTGAATATTATATTATAATCATAACTAATTTTTCTCCTCTTAATTCAAGGAAAATAAATCATTATGCGATTGTAGGGCTGAATCTTCTGCGTGTACTATGTAGAAAACATTACTTTGTCTTTGACTCCATATTGTAGATTAAACACTTTCGTGATTAATTAGAGAGAATGAATTTGTGGTTGCAACGAAAAGCATTATACTCTTATCCAAATAGCTTATGTAATTTATCTAGGAGACAAAAAAACGGGGGGCCTACTAACAAGAACCTAACGTACTCGAACGAAAATTGGAGATTTTTTGTTTTTTTGACCGAATCGGAATTGTTGTATTAATATCCGGTGAAATTGTACCTATCATCTATGCAAAAATGTCAACAATACCTTCTTAAAATAGGGGAGCAGGACGATGCACATGAATTTTTAACAAATTAGACACAAAGTAAAAAAAATAAAATTGAATTTATCAACTGAACTGTAAATAAACCTAATTAATTTTAATGTGTTAACTAAATTTAATAGAGTTAAAAAAAATTGTATACAACAGTATAAACCGCATATCGACGAACCTATGATAAAATTCATTTTAATATATTCAACAACAATTTCTAAACGGTTAAATTACATACGTAAAGACACACATAGGCAGTACAAAACAACCCAACCCAAAATATCCAACAGTTCCTGGAAGTTTCGGCAGCGGGCGGCGATGGCGACACGGCCGGCGGCAGCAAAGGCATGGCTGCCAGCAGAGGGGGCGTCGGCGGCCGGGAAGGACACGTGGGCAACGGCATCGGCTGCTCCGGCAAGGACAGTAGCACGAGGGGCGATAAAAAATGAGAGACATGGGAGATGAAATTCGTGAGAGAGAATTTTCTGCACTGGTGGAGGAAGAATCATGAGCCTAATAATTTTTGATTGACCATATTTACAATTATGTCCATTTATTGTGTTTTTGAAATTTCTTTTTCGGAAAAAAATTTTGGACCCCGAGACTCGCATCTTGAGATTTTAAATTGATATTATTTTATTAATATTTTTTAGTTTACTTTTATTATTGCCTCTTGCTGTTACATTTTTTTTTGAACGGCAAAAAAATGTTACATTAAAATAAATCGATTTTGTATATATATTTAATATAAAAGTGTTAGAAGCATCTGTCCAGAGCAGGAATACAAGACAGCTAAAGTGGTTTACACATGACTTAGTTGCAACAACCATAACTTAATGGGATATCCGACCAATTTTGACGAAGCCTCCTATTAGGGGAAGAAATTAAAATTAAGCTAGATTTAATTAAAAGTAAGGTTTCAAACAAATCTATTATGTTCGGACAAAACTGTATGTTACAGAATAAATTGTACATTAACAGATCTACAACAGAATTAAACTGAGTATATTCGATGACGATTTCCCACAAACCTAAACTAAAGATTAATACAACAAAATTCCAACACAACTAAGTACACATTCCAACGTAAACCAACCAAATAGAGCTAACATCCATCCCAAAATAAATCCACAAAACTCAATCTTGCAAGAACCAGACTCCATGGCAGCAGATAGAAGAGCCGAAAGTGGGAGAGGCAGTGGTGATGGTGTCGGTAGTAGCAAGGATGGCGGCGGCGGAGACCAAGGCGGCGACGATGACACTAGGCACGACAGCGGGGGATTAACACCCCGTTACATTGACAACAGTTAATTGATACCCTTATAAACAAGGATAAGGGAGATTAGTTGAATCGTTCAGAACAGAGTCTAATTGTAAAGCGTAAATTTCGAGTCTAAAACAATTAAATTCGAAAATACAAAAATAAATTACAAATAAAAATTGTAAAAATAAAAGAAAATTTACGTGGGGTCGATCTCCGTAGATCCTCCGATTAGTGTTCCTTTTTTGACTCCGTCAAGGGCTGCACGAGCTTGATCTCGACAGAAATAATTTCCACCACTTTTTCTTGAACTGGATATACTGAACTGTATCTGATTTGGACGTTTTGACTACGTTTAGGAACCGTAGAGATTTGATCTGAGCCGATCTGGCTTAATTTCACCGAGGGTCGAATGGACTTGTTCTCGGATGAGCTGCTTAAATTTTGCTGAAGGCCGTATGAGACTTAATCCCAGCCGAATTTGTAATATTTTGATTTTTTTTTTGTTCAATCGCCTGCTTTCTCTCTTTTTTTTTTTTTACTCCGCTTCGCTGCTGGCTGCCTGCCCAATTCAATTTGGGGGGAGGCCAATTTATAGGCCTCCCCCATGCCTGCCACCAACCATTTGGTTGGTGGCATTAAAGTTAAAGGTTGGCAGCTGCCAACCTTGACTTCAAGGTTGGCGGCTGCCAACCATTAATTAATTTTTTTTTATTTGTTTACAAATGCCCCCACTTCAAGGGTCGGTAAGGAAGAACTTTACAGACGTGATCCGCACCGAGTCTTGAAGTCCAGTTTGAAATTTGGAAAGTCCTGATGAACATTGAATCTTGGAGTCTTCTATCTTTGAATATGTCTGCTGTTGTTTGATCGCAATAGGAATCCGATACGATCTTGAGAAAGTTAGCAGCCCAGCCAATATAGAAATTGAAGCCTTGGCTCCAGGTGCATTCGAACTTCCATAGCTCGCAAAGGCTGGCAAAGGTTCTTTGAAGTTCCAAAGCTCTGGTGAGGATGATCCGGTAGGCAAAGAACTTGAACCTCCCCAAGAGGAAGGCCCAGCACCTTGGAACTTCAAGACCGGCACACAGAGAGACTGACTGTAGTGATATTTCCCAAGTCTGCTTCGACGTAAGGAGAGTAGTTGGAACTTCCCTGTACGTCGCCACATCCAAAGGAAGATTAGGATGATTGCAGCTTCTCATCCCTCTGTGGTAGATGTGAACTAAGGAGAGTAGTTGGAACTCCATGACACCGATGGCGTTGGAGACTGAGTTTCGAGAGCTTTTAGGGATCCCTCGAGGAAGACTACTCCTTCTTTTCTTAGCTCGTACGCCTCCAACTTCTTGATCGAAGAACTTCCTGAGACAAGTGCAGAGACTAGCCATTTCTTTTGAGAAAGAAGAGTTGAGGGGTGAGTATTACAACTCGGAAATGCAGATATATATATACATACGATAAAGATTTTTTTTTTTTTGAAAAGTCAAAAAGAAGGTACGCAGAATAGAGTAGGGTCATCCACGTCCCTTTCCTGCATAAGAGACAAAAGAGGCAGCTGCTGACGCGTGTCACGAAAGTCGTTACCGTGTGTTGCAGAAGTCGTTGTCGTGTGCTGCGGAAGTCGTTACCGTGTGCTGCGGAAGTCGTTGCACCTTATCTTGTCGGCCGTCCTAGCGGGGCCTGAGGCGCAGCTCCAAGTCAAGCTCGACCTCGTCTGGTGGGCCGATGATGTTGACGTCGCTTTCCGACTGGTTGAGGCTGCCAGAATATTCTGGAAAGAGAGGTAAAGTTTCACCGGAATGACTCCTTTCTACTAGAAAAAGTCCTCCTAGACTTAAGTACCTAGGAGGGATGAACCCTTGGCTGACTCCGTAAGACCACCAGGACCAGCATGCATGCTCCCATGGGCTACGGTTTTGATGAATATACCGTGAAGAGACCATTGCAGTGGAAGAACTCGGACCTGCTTCATTTGAGGGTGAAGCTGTACCAGTGGGATCTACTATCGAAACAACAGACTGTTCTTTGGAAAAAGCAGTTCTCAGTGCTGGTTTCTTCCTGCTTCTCCGATTCTGGAACCAATAAAACACATTTTTTCCTTCGATTGCCCCAAGCGGGCGCAATCGTGAGACAAGTTGGTAAATTTGAGATGCACTAGGAATAATACCTCCATTGTTGTGGAAGACTTCCTCCAAAATTTGCAGTTGTGCCATGGTCGGTTGCCACCTTGTGCGGGGTGATCTTTCTTCTCCCTTGTCTTGAGGTTCTGCAACTGGTTCCATCTTTCTTGTGGCAGAGGAGCAAAGGTCTTGGTATGTGGTGAAGATCGGTTGAGACTGATGCTGAGTTTCAGACTCAAACCCTCCGTCGCTTTTATATTTTTGGGCCGTTCACAGTTTATACTCATGCGGGCCAGGAGTTGGATTGGATTTTGAACTTGGGTTCTGGACAGTGTCTGGGACTTGGAATTTTTGGGTTTTGGGCTTTGGATTGGATTTGGGTCGAGTGTTTGGGTTTTGGAATTGGATTTTTGGATTTGGATTGAGTGTTTGGGTTTTGGATTTGAATTTTTGGATTTGGGTTGAGTGTTTGGGTTTTGAGTCTGGACTTAGCTTTCAGGGGCTTTGAGTTGGGCTTAAGTGTTTGGGCTTGGATTTTCGAGTTTGGATTTTCGCTTGGACTTTCAGATCGAGACTTCCAAACTTTTTTTTTTTTGATTTTTTTTTTGATTTTTTTTTCTTCTTTTTTTTTGATTTTTTTTTAAAACATATTTACACATAATACTGTTTCAGAAATTTACCATTGATCGGGCCGATTCGGACGCCTTCTTGGTCTGACAGCATGTAAGCGTTGTGAGTGTAGGCCTCCTGCACTAAGTATGGCCCGTCCCATTTGGAAGTAAGCTTGTCACCAGGCCGATGCTTCATGTTGATGGGCCGTCGTACTGCAAGAACAAGGTCTCCAACTTGAAAAGATCGAGGGCGGACCCTGCGGTTGAATGTGTTGGTGAGCCGAGCTTGGTAGCACTCAAGTTGCTGTTGTGCCTCAAGTCTCCTTTCATCAAGGGCTTCTAACTCATCCAGACGTAGGCGAGCATTTTCCTCCTGTGTGAGTCCTTCCAGAACAGCCATGCGCAGAGATGGAATCTATGTTTCCAACGGTAATATTGCTTCGACACTGTAGACAAGTGAGTATGGAGTCGCCTGTGTTGGAGTCCGATAAGTTGTACGATACGCCCATAATGCCTCCGGAATTCTGTCATGCCAATCTCTTTTGGATTTAGAGACTACCTTTCGCAACAGGTTGCATAAGGTCTTGTTGAATGCTTCGGCCAAGCCATTTGCTGGGGCATTGTACATGGATGACTTGTACTGCTTGAACTTGAATTTCTCGTAGAGCTTGTCAATCAAGCTGTTGTAGAACTGCTTGCCATTATCAGTGATGATGAATCGAGGGACTCCATAGCGATAGATCAGCTGAGTCCGGATGAAATTAGCAACATGCTCCTTCTTTACCTCTCTAAGTGGAATGGCTTCAGCCCATTTTGAGAAGTAGTCGGTTGCTGCGAGGATGTACAGGTGACACAGGGATGACTTTGGCAAGGGCCCCACTAAGTCGAGACCCCAAGCTTCAAAGGGCCAAGATGAGACAGTTGGATGCAGTGGCTCCGGTGGTTGATATATGTAATTCGCATGAAATTGACAAGCTTGACAGGTTTTAGCAAACTCAATTGAATCACGTACCATAGTTGGCCAGTAGTATCCCATCCTTCTGAGCTGAAAGTGCAACTTAGGCCCTGATTGATGTCCGCTACAAACACCTGAATGTGCTTCAGCGAGAGCTTGTTTTGCCTCTTTATTGTCTAGGCAGCGAAGCAAAACTCCATCAAAAGACCTTCGATACAGAGCATCCTTGAGATATATGAAGCGGGGAGCTCGTCGTTGAATTTCTGTCTTATGACGACGATCTTCGGGTAGCTTCCCGTGTTGTAGATAGTCAATGATTGGTTGGCGCCAATCTCCATCCTCTGCCAGACGTACAGATACCGCGTTGGCTGTTGTAGTTTCTTCATCATCCTTCTGTGGCACTATCCATTTCTGGCATACGGCAACAACTGTAGCCTGGATTTCTGACTTTGCAAGAGAGGTGGCCAAGTTAGCCAACGCGTCTGCCTGAGTGTTTTCTCGTCGAGGCACATGCTCCAAGGTGATGCTTTCAAATTCATCCATTAGCTGTCGAGCACGTTGATGGTAAGACGCAAGGTCCTCTTTCTTCACGTCATACACCCCTGTAAGTTGGTTGATGACGAGTTGGGAATCTCCATGGACTTCTATAGTTGGAATCTTCATATCGACAGCCATTTGAAGACCAATGATTAAAGCCTGATATTCAACAACATTATTTGAACATAACTCACCGAGAATGATAGCATATGGCAGTATTTGTCGTTGAGGAGTGACAAACACTATACCGGCACCAGCACCATCACGCCTTACTGCACCATCAAAGAACATCGTCCATGGTGGCAATGTCTCAATGTAAAAGACCTCTTCATCTGGAAGATCATCTGTGAACTCCCAATCTGACGGAACAGGGTGATCTGCAAGGAAGTCTGCTAGAGCTTGTCCTTTGACTGCTTTTTGAGGCACGTAGACAATGTCATAGCTTTGTAGGATTACTGCTCACTTGGCAAGTCGTCCTGACAAGATTGGTCTGGATAAGATATATTTGACAGGATCAGCTCTGGCAATGAGACGTACCGTATGAGCTTGCATGTAGTGCCTCAGCTTGTCAATGGCAAAGAACAGTGCTAGACATGTCTTTTCAATGGGTGAATAACTCAGCTCCGGACCGTTTAGTGTTCTGCTCAAGTAATACAGGGCAACTTCCTTTCCCTGCTCATTTTCCTGTGCAAGTAGGGCTCCCAAAGATCTTTCCTACGCTGCAATGTAGAGAATCAACGACTTTCCTTGAATTGGAGCACCTAAGACCGGTGGATTGGAAAGATACTTCTTTATACTTTCAAAGGCTTTGCTGCAAGCTTCGTCCCACTCAAAATTGACATCCTTCTTCATCAATCGATGGAAAGGTTGACATCTCCCAGTTAAATTGGAGATAAAACGGCGAATGTAAGCCAACTTTCCTTGTAAACTTTGCAGCCCGTGCAGGTTTTTAGGTTCAGGCATCTTTTGAATTGCCTCAACCTTTGACTGATCAACTTCGATTCCACGATGGTGCACCACGAACCCAAGAAACTTTCCTGATGTGACACCGAATGCGCACTTGAGAGGGTTCATTTTGAGCTGATGCCTCCGAAGTCTTTCGAACACTGTCTTGAGATCCTCGAGGTGGTCTTTGCGCTTCTTAGTCTTTACAACTAAGTCATCAACATAACATTCGACAATCTTGTGCAGCATGTCATCAAAAATTTTTTGCATGGCACGTTGATAAGTGGCGCCAGCATTTTTCAATCCAAACGGCATAACTTTGTAGCAGTATATACCTTTTGGGGTGCGGAATGCTGTCAACTCCTCGTCTTCTGGTGCCATTCTGATTTGGTTATAGCCTGAAGAACCATCCATGAAGGACAATGCTTCGTGACCCGTTGTTGCATCGACTGTGATCTCCGTTATGGGCAATGGAAAGTCATCTTTCGGACAGGCCCTGTTAAGATCTCGAAAATCAACACATACCCTCAACTGTCCATTCTTCTTTCTTACCGGGACTATGTTGGCAGTCCATGTTGGGTAAGTGACCTCTCGGACGAAGCCAGCATTGATCAGCTTGTTCACCTCCTCTTCGATTTGTGGAATGAGTTCCGGGCGGAACCGTCGTTGTGGCTGCTTGATAGAACGAACACCATTCTTTACTGCTAGACAATGCACCGCAATTTTCGAATCAAGTCCAGGCATTTCTTTGTAACTCCATGCGAACACGTCCCTGTATTGACTTAATACCTGAACATATTCTTGCTCCTCTTCTGCAGTAAATAAAGCACTTACAAATGTAGGTCGAGGATCTTCCGGAGAGCCAAGATTGACCTCCTTGAGTTCATCAACAGTTGCTTGGCCATCGTCTTTAAGTTCCGGGGGAGCCTCCTTTACTTCACCGTCAGATGAGTCGGACTCAGCCTCCTCGCTAATTGTGACATGAAATGTAGAGCCTCTGACTTCACCTTCTTTGTTTGACTGGATAAGCCTGTCTTGTTTGGTGGTGGTGCTGATGGCACGTGCATCAGCTGCTCGGCTTCGGCTCTTGAGCGTGATCCGCACATGTGAGTTCTCCGATAGCCTAAGCCAGGTCGGGACTGTGATGTTTGAGAAGTAGCGCCATGTGTGGACGGTAGCGTACCCATTGTGCTCGGGTTTGAGAAGTCATAGCCTGCCTTGGCCAAGAGCTTGTATGCATTAGGATCGAATCATTCCTGTGTTCTTCTTTCTGGAAGTGAGCCGCCTTCGACTGCCCCCGTGTGTGGTTTGACGAAGCCTTTTAATGGTTTTGAGGACAAAACCGGCTCAATCTTTGGTATCGGCAGAGTATAAGTCTCCTTTAGGTTGTGCAGTTCCTTTGTTTTGGGTTGGCTATGACCTTGCTCCTGTTGAAGATCAATACAATAAGAGAAAGGGGGTTGACCTTCTGAGCGTCGTGACTTCGGCACATAGCGTAGGACTGGAGTGGAGCTTGAAGATGCAACATCCTTCGAACGAAGTTCAGCAGGCTGTGTCAGCTTTTCATTTGTTGGAGCCTGGGGTTGGGGATTGGCAGGTTCTTCGACAGCTTTTCCCTTTTTGTGGATGCCCCCAGTCCAAGTAACTTTTGATGGAATGATCTCCAGATTGTCTGTGTCGGTGTAGAAGACTGCATCCGCCAAATGTGACTCAGCATCATCAAACGACTTTAAATCAGCATTGACCTTTTGAACGCCACCATTGTAGTACTTGAAGCACTAATGCAGGCTTGAGAGCACAACCCCATTTCCATGAATCCACGGTCGTCCTAGCAACATCTTATATGTGGTACGTGCATCGATCATATGAAACAGAATACTAGAAGTGAGATTACCGATAGTTAGCTCCAAGCGAATCATCCCAATTACTTTCTGTCCTCCTTGATTAAAGCCATGAATCATCAAGCGGCTGTCTGATAATTCATCAATGCCAATGCCGAGCTCCTTTATGGTGGATTTTGGGATAATATTGACTGCTGAACCATCGTCGATCAGAATACGTCGGACCTTCTGTTCTCTCACATAGCCTGATATATAAAGCGGCCGATTGTGGGGTTTGGACCCCAGCAGGAGATCCTCATCTGAAAATGAGATAGCAGAGTAACATCCGACGTGATTTTGGTCCGTTTGATGCTCCACTGAGTTAGAATCGTTTGATGGCTGAGATTCAGCCGAGGTCTGGAGAGTATTGCTGACTTGATTTTGCCACACTTCTGTTGATTGCAAAGTTATAAACAGCTGAGGGTTAGCGAGAAGGGTTTGGAGAGCTTCATATACCTTCTCTGTTGTCGACCTTTTGTTGTCGAGCGGCTCCTCCTTACGGTGTGTCACCTCTTCTGATGGTTTTGAAGTGATGGTGGTCTGGTTCGCCGAGGTTATGCCTTCCTGGTCCAGAATGATTTTATTCTGGCTTTTGAGCTTCATGATTAGCTCTTTCAGGACGAAACACTTCTCGGTTGGATGACTTACTATCCTGTAATATTTGCAGAATCTCGGATCACTGACTCGATCCTTTTCATTCGGCCGCTTGCACTCTGGGAGTTCGATCAGCTTCGCCTCCAAGAGTTGTTCAAGAATGTCGGGGACGTCTGAGTCAGGGAATGGATACTGCTTTTGCTCCAACTCTCGCAATGTCACCTTCCGCCTTTCCTGTTGTTTTGGCTGAGTTATTTGGGTCGGAGGATTTACCTTAGCTTTGGCGCCCACTTTTACTGGTGCGGCTTCAACAGTCATCACTTCTTTTCCTTTTCCGGAGCTGTTGGGTTTCTTAATCTTCCTTCTGCCCCCTTGCTGGTCCAACTGGATGGGAACCGTCCCTCCAGAAGTCTGGATGCTTATCTCTATATCATGTGCGCGGGTCGCCAGTTCTTCGAAGGTTCGGGGTTTGACACCCTGCAAGATGTATAACAGCTCCCAATGCATTTCTTGGATGCACATCTCTACGGCAGAAGTTTCCGTCAGGCGATCTTTGCAGTCCAAGCTGAGAGCACGCCATCTGTTGATGTATTCGACAACGGGCTCTCCTTTCCTTTGTTTGGTGCTGGTAAGCTCCATCATACTTACCGTCCTTCGAGTGCTGAAAAATCTGTTGAGAAACTCTCGTTGTAGCTGTTCCCAACTGTCGATCGATTCTGGTTCAAGATTTATGAACCAGGTGAAAGCGGTCTCCTTGAGTGAACGAACAAACTGCTTCACCAAGAGATCTCCGTAAGTCCCTGCGTTGTTGCAGGTTTCAACGAAGTGAGCGATGTGCTGCTTGGGATCGCCTCGTCCGTCGAATTGTTGAAATTTGGGCGGCTGGTAGCCCAGAGGCATGTTGAGACTTTCGATCCGTCTGGTGTACGGTTTGACGTACATCTGTGATCCTTGGAAGGATGCAGTTTGTTGCAGTCGGATCGTATTGGCTATCATTTCCTGCAATTGTTGAACAGATAGCGAAGTTACAGAATTTGAGGGTGACAGCTGTGTAGAACTACCTGGTCGCTTTTCTGCAGGGAAGACGTCGGCTGGTGTGGCTTCTGGAGTAAAACCGGGTGGATATGGTTGCTCCTCGCGGATCTCGGAATCAATTTGGATAGGGGCTTTTCCTTTGAGAGCGGCGATCTGTTGATCTTTTTCCTCTACGACTCTGATCAGCTGCAAAATTTTATTCTCCAATTCTGAAATTCTTTCCTTAGTACTGGTTGTGTTGGTAATCATGACGGCAACAGACGAGGCTCCACGAAAGACTGGGGGAGAGAATTCTTCTGCTTCCTCTGTGTGGATCTCTACAGAATGTGTTGGATTCTGTTGAGCGGGCTTCGTCGTGTTGCCCCCAGCTTCGATCGGGGTGGGTGATCGACTCCTCCATGCTGCAAGAGAGACAGGGGAGAGATCCTGTTGTGCGAGCTGTAGACTCTCCATTTCGATATTTTTTTGGGTTTGGACGGCAAGAAATTGTGTCCGTCCCCGGGTTTTTGGACCTGCGTACCCAAGTAGGGTAGTTGATGCTGGCAGTGGAGCCGTTGTCTTCTTTTTTGTGGCAGCAGTTGTACTCCTTTTCGGTGCCATTTGATGTGCTGAACACCTGTAAAATTTTTTTTTTTTTACTTTTTACTTTTTTTTACTTTTTTTTTTACTTTTTTACTTTTACTTTTTTTACTTTTTTTTTTACTTTTTTTTTCTCTCTCGGCTCCCCTTTTACCTCTTTTTTTTTTTTTAAGGAACAAGAGATAGGAGGTGAAGATGTCCCACCGAACGTGCCAAAAATTTGTAAAGCGTAAATTTCGAGTTTAAAACAATTAAACTCGAAAATACAAATATAAATTATAAATAAAAATTGTAAAAATAAAAGAAAATTTACGTGGGGTCGATCTCCGTAGATCTTTCGATTAGTGTTCCTTTTTTGACTCCGTCAAGGGCTGCACGAGCTTGATCTCGATAGAAATAATTTCCACCGCTTTTTCTTGAACTGGATATACTGAAACTGTATCTGATTTGGACGTTTTGACTACGTTTAGGAATCGTAGAGATTTGATCTGAGCCGATCTGGCTTAATTTCACCGAGTGTCGAATGGACTTGTTCTCGGATGAGCTGCCTGGATTTTGCTGAATGCCGTATGAGACTTAATTCCAGCCGAATTTGTAATATTTTGATTTTTTTTTTTGTTCAGTCGCCTGGTTTCTCTCTGTTTTTTTTTTTTTTACTCAGCTTCGCTGCTGGCTACCTGCCCAATTCAATTTGGGGGGAAGCCAATTTATAGGCCTCCCCCATGCCTGCCACCAACCATTTGGTTGGTGGCATTAAAGTTAAAGGTTGGCAGCTGCTAACCTTAACTTCAAGTTGGCGGCTGCCAACCATTAATTAATTTTTTTTTTTATTTATTTACACTAATCTTCTAGGAATTGGATGTGAGAAAACTGAATAGAAAAAAAAAAAAAAACCGATGCCGGCAAAAAAATAACTTTGGATTCAGTGATTTGCAAATTCAATTCGATCGGACTTTGTTCGGTCTAAGGTAAAAAATTGTTAGGGAGTTAACCGAAATAAAAAATTCAGAAAACAAATTTAAAAGGGAGGTGCACTATTTTTTGTTTTTCCTGATATTTCTAATTTTTTAATGAAAGAAAATATAATCTTTCTCTTGGTCCCACTTCTCCTATATCGAAGTGTCGGAATTCCAGTCTTTTTCAAAGTTGAAACAGTTTCATCGTTTTTTTAAGGTTTTATATTTAAAACTATTCTTTGATGGCTGTCCCTTCTGCATAAGAATTGTCCACGCTGACACTCTTGTCATTACTCTTCTTCTTTGTTTCTCTGTTTTTACTTAATTAAATTTTGCTAAAACTGAAATTCAAGATTGTTAATTTAGATAACTTTAGTATCAACAAATTATAGATAGTTGATACTACTAATATTATAACAATTAAATAAAATAACAAGTGATCAAAAAAAAAAAAAAAGGCAATGTAAAGATTATAAAAGACAATACAAGTTTATTTTATCCCAAAATCAAGTTACCTAAAAAAAATTAGCTTGGGGTTTCCTTGACTAATAATTTGTTTCAGAGGACCTCTTACGTTGGTAAGGAATGATAAAAAAGCATGCCGAAGTGATGTACCTGGCTCAAACCGAAGCCCGAGGTGAACTGAATAATCCTTGAAGACAAAATTTTGTAGTTGCCAAGTATTTTTTTCATTGGGTACACTTACATCGGTAGACATTGCTGGGCAAATATTCGTAACTAGGCATTAATTTGCGTAATTGTAACTATATTTTGTATAATTATAATTAAAAAATATGAAGCGAAAAAATATAATAATATTTTTTTGTATCATTTTTATTGTTGTGATTGCATAAAATATAGTCGTTATTTCACAAATCAGTGTTTGCATACGAACGTATGTGCACCAGTGATTACCCACCAACTTTTTCTGTTTTTCATTTGACACACTTTTTGTTATGCGAGTCAAGTTAATTCCGTGTTAAATATAAATAGAAATTTTTTTTAATAAAAATCAATTAAATTCTTATGATCTAAGATCATATCCATGTTATACTTACAAAAACTAATCTTACATCCTCGAAGAGAATCTCTCATGCGAAGATAAGTAAAGATGAGCAAAAACGAAAGTGAAGATACATGACAATGGACCCTTTGACGTGTATATTATGTTCAAATATAGAACAATGGGTATCTTGCTTGGACATTCGATTGGTATTATAACAATTCAAATCTTCAAGGCTTTGAAGAGCTTGAAAAAACGATCCACTGTTAACAGGAGACCGCGTGTATAGAGAGTATGATGAGACAACTTCCAAATCACCAAATTGCAATGGCATTGACAATACTTTTTGATCGCATCAAAGAGATGAATTGTGGACAACGCACATAGTTTTGGTTTTGTATTAACTAAATTTAAAAATAAAATGTCTGTTAGATCGAGAAATTAGGATTCTAAATTCTGAAGAGCACAAGAATTGGGTATTTTGGGTGAGATGGACTGGATTCAACTACAAATCGAGTGTTATCTTTCTCGAAATAATCTGGACGGAATTGCTGCACAAAAATAAATAAATAAATAAAAGGAAAAACTGATCCACGATGGACGATGGGCAATTTAGATTTTCTTCCAATATACACAGCCCAAATCCATGGGCTTGGAGGCCACAATACCATATAGGCTTCATTTGTTGGGCCCAACTACTGTCACGAGATTTAGATTTGAAGATTCCCAACCAGTTGAGCACAAGACATGCTGACTTATAATTTTGGTGGACTTTTGTCACCCAATGATTATTGGATTGGGCCTGCACTCTCCGGGGGCAAGGACTGTATGCTTTCACAGGATTAGTCAAGTCCAATGGACTTTTGATTACTAAGGTTTCAGACAAAAAAAAAAAAATACTGGTCATTTTTGTCTAGCCATTAAAGTTCCTTCAATTTTAACCAAATTGAGGAAACAAAAAGAAAGCTTCGAGTAATTAGAAAATGTACCTATTTTTTTACCATAAGGAGAATTTTGTGAACAAATGATGACACCAACAATAAAAGAAAATAAGAGCCTGAATAAAAAAAAAAAAAAAACAAAAGGCTAAGAAATTCCCTAAGAAGAGAAAGGACTATAATTATTGTATCATATCTTTTAAGCATGACGATAAGGAAAGACTTTCAGCCATTGAAGTTTACTTATTAGGGCAAAACCCAATTGATATAACCAAGAAATCCTAAGGTTCAAAGATTTCGGAGCTGTCTGAGATTCATAGGAGAAATATATCTTGTGTCTCCATCGAGTAGTTGCTTGGCAATTATGACATTGGCAGCCTCACTTGGATGGTAAGGATCCCAGAAAACATGTTTGGAGCGATCTTGGCACATGCTAGAAGTCGGTCCACATGGAATTATCCCTGCAAACTGACCTCCATTTCCACAACAAGCTCTACTCGCTGTTGTAAATCCTGGGGACCCAAAAAAAAAAAAAAAAGGAAAACCCTTGTATTATAAAGAGAGTTGAATCAAACACAATTATATAACGTTTAAACCTTTTGTTAAAATTTTTGTTAAACAGTAAAAATGCGATGTTAGTAAAAGACGAATAGCTAGTCTGACTTATAATTTAAGTTTTACCATGTCTTTGTTTAATGTGTGGTGTGTCTCATTTTATATTTGTTTAATTGTGTCATGCACATGATTCGTGTAAAAGTTTTTCCATAAATGTCTGTGCGTGTACCTTGAATTCAAACACATTACAATTTTGATTCTTGTAACATGACCAGAAAATTTATCCAGAATTCAATTAGAATAATATCATGTTATCATTATTTTGAGTCTTATATGTTATTGTTCATTTATGTGAGACTCAAAATAATATCATATTTATATTATTTTAAACAAATTCTAACTAAATCCTCTAGCTACCTATATTTTTTTTATAATTTGAGATTGCGTTGCACACATTTCGATTTAAGCTACCATAAATTCCTATGATGATAGCGATATGCATGTATTTATTTCTAGGATATTGTTATTGCAACCATCGGTTGTATTAATGTCACTGACAAAATTGTTCTACTAACAAGAACAAGATTGTTGTCTTAGATTTATGGCATCTAATGAAATGATTGTTTCGGTGGTCTTAACAAAACTGAGAGAGGAATTGCACAGTTTCTCTCGTGTGACATAAATGTTACCAATATTACTTACCATATTTGTCATAATTTGTAATGAGCTCCATCACCAACTCATAGACATTTGCAAGAACAAAGTGAGCTCCAGGAAGGTTGTCATTTAATTCAGCAAGTAAATCCTTCAATTGCCCATTGTACTGAATTGCCAGCTGATCAGCCAAGTCCACGAATTCGTTTTGACCTAATTGATTTATGGTCTTTTGGTATGGTATGCAGCCTATCGGTCCAACGTTGCCCACCACAAATTTTCGTGCATCCAATTGGTAAAGTCTCTGCCACCAGAAAGACATGCATGCGCGGAAATACTGATTAACCAAGAACATTTCTTGAGCAAGCTTAATTGATGATATTGTTAATCAAGGTTTAATTAATTGATTCGAAAAGTTATATGGACACGGGTAATTGGACATGTTTCAAATGCAAATTTACTCTGTCGTATCATCATAATTGTTAGTTGCACATTTTTAATTTTTCAAATGCATGATCGCAGTTAACAATAAAGACAACAAACATGTATTCAACTATTATAATAATGCAATATAAGCATGTGAAAATAACGTGTCATGTTATAAAGATCATGATTAATTTGCTTACAGTAAGCTGGCCCCTCAAGTGACTGATCATGTCGTCAATAAATGTATCTGGACTTTGACTGATTCTTGCCCCAATAGAGAGAACTGGAAGTAGATAGTTGTTTAGGAAATCATTTGCTCCAATAGTGATGGAGAATATGGATCTCCTCATAAGATAGTCTCTTGCTTCGGATGGACTCATCAATTGATCAATCTGTTTTCTAGTAATGTTGAAATAATCAACTAGAATATCCAATCCTAGCCGATTAACCTGCAATTAACATGGAGACACATATATATGAGGCATGCATTCTCATGCAAACTGAAGGAAAGAAATGAAGATTGATTAATAGTGCCATAGTTATTAAGTGCTCACAAATATTCTTCCAGTTGCATTCAAAATCCATCCTCCCCCTGATGCATAATTGACCCCATATAGTATAGCTTTTCCTGTGCAATTTGGGGAAAGAAATGGGCAAGCATAGTTTGGTTGTCCAAGTTCCTCCCCTAGAACATGAAGATCATCAAAAGTAAGGAATTTTTTTCTTTTTTTAAGGTTCAAGATGATTAGCATGTAACACTTAGCCAAACACACCAAAAAAAAAAAAAAAAAAGCGCTTACCTACAATATCACCAATTGTTCTCCCATTAGTGTACCGGCCAGTAGGATTTCCGCCAGACTTTACAAAATCTATCCCATTTGGTGGGATGTTTGCCTTAGACAAAGTTGGTAAATAGTTATTGTTTCCGGCATCAACCAGAGAATCACCAAAGATAAAGGAGCCCACCATAAGCGAATTATCATCGCCATCAGATGCCTCGGAAGAAAAGCTCCAGTTGATCACAATAACAAGCATCAAGGCCAAAGTACAAGGTCTAAAGGCCATGGCCGAACGTGCTAATGAGATAGACCAGGAGCAATCATTTGCGAGCCCTTTTATTGCAAGAGGGCATCCATTAGCAAGAGACGGTTTCATTTGGTGAAAACTTGCAAGCTTCTAGTGAAGTTGCATTTGGTATGACCCTTTTCAGTGTGTGGGGAAGGAGACACGTGGATGACTACGACACAAGTTCATCTGGGTAGTTTATCAACAATTTGCATCCGGAGTACGCAAAGTGGCCCACATTTCTGGTCAAAGGTAATACCTAGTATTTTAAGGTCAATTAAAGGTCGGGGCTGATTTTAGAACCCTAGGACTTCGTCTTTAAAATTTTTTTTTTCTTAAAGAGTAATTAATTATTAAATTGTTATAATTTTATTGATAAATAAATAATAAAAAATTAAAATATAAATTATCACCTATTTTTTGTTATTTTTTTATGACGATAATTATTAAAAATTAACAGTTGATTACTCTTTTTAAATATATTTAGACAAAAATCGAGACATTTTAAGGCGCTCACAAACTTTTCTATTTATAATACCTAAATGTTTTTTTGTCAAGAAAAATTTAGATGAGGAGCCATTGTTCCCGTCTATATTCAAGAAAAACTCCAAAAAAACTTATTTTAAACTTACATATTATCTATTAAAGAAATATTACCTATTAAAGAAGACTATCAATAAAATTTAAATTTCCAAATTCTTCAAGTAGGACCGAAGATCTTATCAACAAGCTACCTTTCATAATAGAATTAGGAATTAGGGCCTGATTCTGAATCGAAGCCGAGTATATTGTGACGGATACACTGTGGAGGGTGCCTTTGGGCTGCTCCGGTTTATAGTCGGAGTTTGGTGTGTCTGAACCCAAATTCTTTGGGAAAATGGTGTTGCTAGAAAATCATTCGCATTGTCATAGGCCAGCATGCGCGTTGTTTAGCGAATGGGCATCCAAACGAGCCCAAAGCAAGTTGGAGACATGAGTAGGTGCGGAGCAGCAGGTCAGCAAGAAGCCCGTTACTTGGGCAAGCTCTTGGATTTTATTTTTTTTTTTTTGTTTAGAGCCTCAGCAGATTTCAGATTGACATTTTGTGGCAACATGTTTTTTTTGTCTTCTCCTTATATCTAAAAGATTTCATTAGTTCATCAACTAATTTGGTTCGAATACTGTCAAACCCATATTAGGGGTGGCTCTCTTAATGCTATTTTTTTCATTTATAAGACTCGAATTTAAAATCTTATTTAAGGGGTGGCAAGTCCTTTACCAGTTGAATCAACAGTCGTTTGATATTTTGTAGCAATATGTTTCCACCGAGAAAAAAAGATTAAAAAAAAAAGGCAAAAACATTCTTCATATTTGACATCCAAATTTTCCTTTTTTTTTTTTTTTTTGTGTAAACGGAATTTAAACAAATTATTCTACTTCGCTAATTTTCGTCGCGGCTTTGGTGCTCCGAGGCAGTAATAGTGGTACAACTAAAACCCAGGAGTATGTTCAGTGTGAAAGCTGCGAGACGACAAGTGGCATCGATTCTGAAATTTAAGCTTCAAACATTCAAATTGCAAACAATTAATTAAGCATAACATCGAATGCAAATTTTGGGGTAATAAATTTTTTGAGGGCTTTATACTCAGTGTGAAAGTATGTGGAATTTAAAGTGGTCTGGATCACAAAATTAGTTGGAAAAGCAATTTTACTCTTTATTTTTCACTCTTATACGGAGAGTCCAAATGAAAAGAAAAACTGAAAAAACATGTAATCTGTTAAAAAGAATTCCCATCTAGCCTATAAGTCATGTGCAGAGTAAATGCTTGCATCAAAATCTTCTGCAACTGATTTGATCATGTTTCCTGTAAGCCTAAGTACTTCGGCTTGGGCTTCATCCACAATCAAGTTTGATTGGTCTCCGGAGCTGAATACATGGACGCCATTTCTGGCCTCAATCCAGCTTATTCCAGGGTCTTTTTCCAACATCAGTTCTCTTATCTTTCTCCTCATTTTTGCTACACAGTCCCATCTCCCGGCAGCAGCATAAAGATTTGAAAGGAGTACATATGTTGGACTATCTTTTGGGTCTAATCTTAACACTTGTTCTGCTGCTCGAACTCCTATTCTTAAGTTCCTTTTCTCCACACAAGAGCTCAGCAGAGTTCTCCATAATTCCAAATGCTCTTTGGGATCAATTGACTCCATGATCAATCGTTCCGCTTCGTGCAATAATCCTGCACGACTTAATAAACTTACCATGCAAGAGTAGTGCTTAGGCCCAGGTGTAATATTATTTGCTTTCATTAAACTCCAGAAGTACTTTCCTTTTTCCACTGAACCACCGTGGCTGCAAGCAGAAAGTACAGACAGAAATGTCACTTGATCTAGTCTTAGGCCGTGAGCCAAGATCTCCCCGAAGAGCTTCATGGCCTCCTCTGCCATTCCGTGGTGACCATACCCCGCAAGCATCGAATTCCAACACTTTAAGTCAGGGTTTTTGATTGTAGAAAATATCGACCTAGCCCCGTGAAGATTACCATTTTTAGCATACATATCTATAAGGCTCCCACACACACACATTTCAGCATCACATCCTGTTTTTATAGCTATGTTATGAATCATCTCTCCTTGCTTTAGAGTTGCAAGGTCAGCACATGCACTCAATGCAGCACTGAGAGCAAAGCTGTCCCTCTTGTGGCTCTCCTTACACATCTTGCAGAATACTTTTATTGCACTTTCTGCATTACCCAATTTACAATAACCCATAATCATTTCAGTCCAGAGAACGACGTCTTTCTCTACAATCAAATTGAAAACATTTTGAGCATATCCAGTGTCACCATTCCTGAAGTACATGGACAATAAGGTAGTTCCAACGAAGACACTACTGTCCAGCCCTGCTTTCACAACTTGGGCATGGAGTGGCTTCCCGTAATGAATAGCCGGAAATGCCCAAGTTGCTGATATAATAGCCGCAAGAGTATACTCATCAGGTTTGGGAAAAGAAATTTTTAACAACTTGACAAACATATTCATAGCCTGCTCTCCTTCCCCACTTTCTGCATATCCAGATAACACAGAATTCCAAGAAACTAAATCTGGAATCTCAATTCTATTAAAGATGTCAAGTGCAGCTCTAGTGTCACCACAACTGCAATACATGTCCAGCAAGGCATTCTGCAAAGGCAAATCAGCCGGTACATTCAAAAGGATGATTTGGGCATGAACAGCTAGTCCGCAAGTATAATAGCCCAATTTGCCACAGGCATTCAGTACCATGGAGTATGTGAACTGGGTGGGAGTAATACCTGACCTGATCATTTGACCAAATAGACGAAGTCCTTCCTCTATCTTGTCATTCTTTAAATTCCCAAATATCAAATTATTCCACAAGACAGCATCTTTGTCTACTGCATAACTAAATATTTTACGTGCGGATTCCAAATCCCCACTGTTCGAGTACATCCCAAGTAACGATGTTTGAACACAAACATCATTCAAGAACCCAAATTTTATCCCTTGAGCGTGAAGCAAAGAGCCCATAGGCCGGTCCTCAAGTGTACAACACGCTTGTAGTAAACTCGTGAAAGTCGATCCATTAGGCCTCGGCCCTTGAATTTGCATGTCGGAAAATAGCTCGTAACACAAAACCCCGTGATTCAAATCTCTCGAACACGCCGAAACGAGGGCATTGTACGAAACGAGGTTTCGTTGAGGCATTCTGTCGAACAGCTTGCGCGCGTCCGAAATAGAACCGCACCGGCCATACATGGACAGAATGTTGTTGCTGAGATACGGTGATTGTGCATAGCTGCTTAGGGTCGTGCTCGTTAGGATTAGAGCGTGAAGTTGACGCGCTTTCTTGAGAGAAATAATGGTGGTGCATTTTTGTATTAGCTCGGGCAAGCTTAGACTAGAATGGCTCATATAGGGTTCTAAAAGTTCTTTGATCTGACCCGTCAAATTTGAAGCCGTTTACGGTTTTTCAAAACGCATCGTTTTTAACCGCTGTTTGGCCCCACACACACAAAATACTATATATATATATATATATATATATGTTTTTTAAAGGATGGTCTAAACGCAGCGTTCTGACAGCCTCACTCACTCACGACCGCCACCACCGTGACGGTCGGCGCGTGCGTTGAAAAGTTCTTAAAATGACGTTGCCGCGAGCGAAAACAGTTTGGCAACAGTCAGGGGCTTGAGAGGATGACGCTTCATGAATCGAAACTCCGTCGTCTCCGCCGTATGATCGAGGAGTGCCTCCGTCCGTACACCGTCAGTTCTCTGACACCAGATTCCTCCACTGATCTTCCGGTGCCGTTCTCTCTGACCAGAGAAGAGGAGACGGATCTTTTAATCGCACTCTCTCAGGCAAATCATCCTTAAAATTTTTCACGAAAATTTCGCTTCCTTTCGTAATTATTGTGCATATTTCATGAACTGCTCTCAGGTTTTGAGAGAAATCCAGCTTTGGATAAGTGGCATCGGCTGCGATGCGGTTATTGAACCTGTAACGGAGGCGGAATCCATTGAAACTGAGCTGATGAATTCTGATGAGGACCGCAATTGTTTAGTTAAAATCTTCGGCGACTTGGTAAACAATGCCATTTTTTTTTTTTTTTAATGTTTTCCGATTGGATGCGCTTACTGGAAATTCATATTTTGGCTTCTGGCTGACAGATATTACCGCTGTCTGCTGACAGTCAATATGCGCGGCATTTGGCAGGCAATGTTCTTGTAGCCATTTCTGAGTTTGTGGCTGCATCTGTAAGTTAAAAATGGAATTTGCCATCGTAATTTATTGTGGCGTAGCGCATTGTGTATGTCTTGTTATTTTAGCTATTAAACTTTATTTATTTATTTTATTTTTTAAAAATTTGCAGGGAATTGAATGGGATTGGTTTGTTCATATTTTGTGTCTTTGTCTGGAATTGGTGCTGGCCAGTGTTTTGCCGTATTCTTGGGATCCTTTAATGAATGCAGCTGAGGAAACAAATTATATTTTGCAAACGTTGGATGCCTTAAAACCTAGAATGAAAGACGCTAACTGGTTTACGGCAGCTGAGATCGTTCGTGTTTTACGTGATGTATTAAAAAATTTGAATCAAGGCAATGACAATCAACTCCTTGAAGTATTATTGGGTTCTGTCAGTTCGTCTCTTCTACATATTCCTTGGGATTTCAAGGATAAGATCTGTGTTGGCCAGAGCAATGACACCCAGAAAAGCCATGTTCAGGATACAAATGCTTCATTTTTCAAAAGTGTTGGCGAAGAGGAGTCAAAAGTTCTGTTTCTGGGGAGTTTCGTCCAGTTGCTCTGTTCATTGGTTGAACAAGTCAGTTTGTTGGAAGACAAGCTCGGCACAAAATATCATCCAGTTGTTGACTTAATCGTGAATTTGGTGCCTGAACTTTTACATGGGTGCCTAGGAAAGCAAGGGGTTTGTTTTACAGTATCCACCTCTCATTACTTCAGACATAAGATTTTGGTATGTATTTGCCTCAATTGTTGGTCTGTCAGTGTATGTAATAGGAATGCACTCAAATTTGTTTCTCCAGGAATTCATTTTCAGAGATATGAATGTGAGCTGACCATTTTCTCTTTAGAGTTGTAGAAACGGAAATATATTTTTTGATCTTCTTGAATTTTTATGCTTGATGCCTTCTTCTGTCTACAGAGCATTTCAACTTATTCAAATGCTGCTTTTCTCCTGCAGATGTTAATGCTGAGGCTTAGTTACCAAACTCGTTTAAGTTGCACCATTCTTGCTTCGTGGTTGCAACTTCTTCATGATTACTTTGAAGAATATTTGCTGAAACCCCTCAAACTCAAGACCGTTGAGGATGAGTGTCTTGAAGACTCTCCATTTTCATGGACTCCTTGTGCTGTTGAGAGAGACAACTTATGTTCCCCTCATTTGCAAAGGCAGGCAATTCTTCTTTTCCTTAGGTGTTGCCTTGGTCTCATCAATTGGGAAAGAGAGACTGCCAATCAATGTGCATGTGCAACTATTGACTCTTGCTTGAGTTTTGAATCGGTGTCAAAGTCAGATTGTTCTCATAGGAAGAAAGGTTCCTCAGAGCTTTTTAAATGGCTTCATGAGCATCTTCCAGCCGATATTCTTGTGGATGATAAATTTTATTTGGAGAAGTGCATGGTGTTCACAATATCTTTCCTCCAACTATACATGTATGAGGTTTGTAACTTAAACCCTAGGAAATGGTTCATTCTAAATTTATTTAATTTGGTATACTTCTTTTGAGACAATATAATCAGATCATGTCATTTTCATGTGCTTTAGAGAATACAAGGCTGGAGTTCATTATTATTCTATTTGAATTGGTACTCTTCTTTGGCCTTTCTTCTGATGACTTGTCTCGCTTCAAGTGTAGGATGATTTACTATTTAAGGTGCTTTTGCAACTGTTTAATGTACCTTCCCATCCAAAAGAACGGTGAGCACTGGAGCTCATGCTTCCTTGAAGTAGCTTGTAAGTCTTTAAATTTATTGCTTAAGGCTGTACTTAACTGGTCATATGCAGATTGCATGAAGAAAAATGGACATTCAAGGATTTAAAAGGACGCGTTCCTTTTCGTACTTCAGATGTTTTTGGTCCCATATATCTCTTCCACCTATTCCTTGCAGAGGCAAGTTATTTCCATTCATTTCTTTGATTTTCATGAGCTGGAACCATGTTCCTCTGCACTAAGGAAAAATACAAGAAGGCAGTAGAAAACAACTGAAACAGAACATATTTTCAGCTTGGTTGGAAATAATCAACCTTCTTGTTTTTTTGTTCTTTTTTTTTTTTTTTTGCAGTTGCATTATGATCACCAAGTGCTTCTTGATTACCTTATTTCTAAAGATACAGGAATTAGTTGTGCTGAATATCTGCTAAGGTGTGCCCTCTAGTTGCTTCTGGAACTTATAATTTGAATGATAAACAAGCATTAAAGCTGTAATAACGTTGTGTGACCTTTGGAGGCTTAATATTTATTTTTCATTTTTTCTTTCTGTTGTAGGTGTTTGCGGATGGTATGTATATCATGGAACTCATTTGTCAAATTTTGTGTAGTGGGGGAACATGTAAGTCAATCCAGTTCCAAGAAAAGAAAATTTTTGTTGGATGGATCTGATTTTCAGGCAGAGCCACCATCTGTATCTATAAGAGACATCCTGTCATCACTTGAGGAGAAGCACAAGAGTGGCTTCAACTATGGCTGCATGCAGTATGGAACTAAAATACAGCCATTCAAGGAAGCTAAAACTTGTTTGTTTTATTTAAAAAATTCTGTGGAAAATCTCTGTGAGAGGAACCTGTTTCCATATAATCCAGAGGTGCTCCTCAAGCGGTAGGCTTTTATCTATTTCATCCCATGGTTCTGCTAGATATTTATTATTTGTTGCTGTGGTTCGTTTATCATAGTTTATTTAGCCACCTTTTTGGCTTACGTGTTCTGGCATTGACCTGGGAAAGAAATTAGACAAAAAGTAAAAGAAGTTGTCCAAAATGTATGTTCTAATTGGCTCAACACTTTTATCCAATTAAGTGGTCCATGCCCTCTTATAGTATGGGCAAAACTCAAAAGTTTGTGTCCAAAATATCACAGCTTTTATAGAATTAAGGCTTCATGGAAAAATTAGTCTCAAAGTGCATTTAAGTGACTGCTATGACAGAACACTGTGCCATTTTTGATGGTAAAATTCTGTATCCATAACTTAAAAATTCCACTTGACTTTCTTCCTGCAGGTTAACAAAGTTCCAGGAGTTGTGCTTTGATGAAAACAATCATGACTTTCCCCAGGCTGGAGGAACCAAGTAGCCACCTATTGTAAATTGAGAGTAACTTGACCGTCAGCACTCCTGAAATGTCGGCAGTCAATGGTTACATATGGATTTAGATAATTACATGTGGCCCAGGCTACATACGGGTATGGTTCCTACCAGTCAAAAGAAGATGTGGCTATGAGACTGTTAGATGCATCTGTAGCCTGGGCCAAATGCCCCTTTTGCATGTTGAATATGTTTGACTTCACAGTTTGACATTTATGAGTAACACCATTCTTCACGTGGGCCAGACTGGATTCTCCCTTTAAAGGTGTGCTAGGACTTTTATCCATATAGTTTACAAGGGATAAGAAAAGTGGGGTCGGAAGAGATGGAAGAGAAGCGTAGGCATTTCGTGTTAAATCATGGAGCCTGTCATGGAGCATGGTGTTGGTATAAGGTGGCGGCTGTCCTCAAGACTGCCGGTCACAAAGTTACAGCTTTGGACATGGCTGCTTGTGGAATTCACCCCCGGCGTGTCTGTGAGCTCCACTCAATCTCAGACTATTTTGAGCCATTGATAGAATTCATGATTTCTGTGCCACAAGAAGATAGGGTGATACTTGTGGGCCACAGTTTTGGTGGGCATGGAGTTTCATTCGCGATGGAGAGATTCCCTGAAAAAATCTCTGCTGGAGTCTTTGCTGCCGCTTTTATGCCTGGTCCTGAGCTCAGTTTTACAACGGTATTAGAAGAGGTGTCTTTACTCTCTCTCGCTCTTTCACATGCACAGACACACACAGCCACCTTTCCCCCCGTCAGTTGCAGCTTTTCCTGTAATTTTATTTCTTACAGAAAATTGGCCTTGACTGATTTGCGAAATGTGCAGCATGCTAGAGGAGTGGATTCCTACATGGACTCGCAATATATGTTCGATAATGGTCCAGATAATCCTGCAACCTCCTACTTGTTTGGGCACAAATTCTTGTCCACCCAGTTGTACCAGCTCTCTCCGCCTGAGGTGAAATCACGTTACCAAGTTCATTACTGTTGTAAAGTCTGTCGATTCAGTTCAGCACAACTAAATATCTCGTCGGTTGCTCTTCGGTTCTTTCTGCGACCAGGATTTGGAGCTGGCAATGTCGTTGCTGAGACCTTTCCCCCTCAGTGGCAATGCTGCAGCAGACAATGCAGCTGTGCTCACCAAGGAGAAACATGGATCCGTTCCTCGAGAATACGTCGTGTGCGACCAAGATAAGATAATCCAGGAGGATCTACAAAGGTGGATGATCCAAAACAATCCAACTGATGAGGTGTGAAGTTCATCGCTGGTTCCGATCACATGGTCATGTTTTCCAAGCCACTGGAACTCTGCTCTTGCCTCGAGGACATTGCCAAGAAGTACTTTTGAATTCACCACTTGCTTGGGGATCACCGGCCCCTGCAACTGATCAAGAAACGGTTAAAGGTAAAATGGGATGGGTCATGTTGGATGCTACCTCGGGCTCGTTCTGGGCCTGGGGCATCGCCTGCTTATTATTATTCTTAATTATTATTGTTATTATTTCAATGTTATAATTTTGTTTTTGGCTATTGTGGTCTTAACAACTACTATAATCGCCGTTGCACGCCAATCAGGACCCTAATCCGGTTATTGCCGAGTATGGGCAAGTCTGAGGTTACCTGTAGTAAATAAAAAATAAAAAATAAAAAGTTAATATATAAATAAATTGGTAGTTTTGTGTGTTCGAATTTTAAAATGTAACAATTAAATCATGATATAATTTTTTTAAAAGGAATTTAGCTCATCGTAAAAAATGTTTAATGTTTTTCGTTAACTCCTGTGACGGGACTTGACATAACTATCACATTTATGGGCTTTTTCGGTTAACGTTTTCGTAGAACTCTTTACACAAAAAATTTTAAAGGATTTTAACGTGTCAAATTTGTTAAAAAAATTTTTATGATGATAACATTATTAAAATTTCAAAATAAAGACAAATTTGTTAAAATTCATAAAATTATTGATTTGTTAGTATATTAATTTTTAAAAAAAATAACGAAACATGATGTCGGTGCATCATGCGGCTTTTGAAATACTACCCCAAAACCCCTTCTGATTTCTGATCTTATAACGTAAAGATAAATTTTATTTTTCTTTGGTTAGTTTTATTATATAATTTAATTTTGAATAGTATTAAAATAGTTATATATTTTATTTAATAATATTTAATAATTTATTTATATTTAATAATTTTAATAATTTAATGATATAAATTATTTTAATGTTTTTTTAATTTTACTTAAAATAATATCACTAAATATGTCTCTTTTTCCTTCGCTACAGCTTGCGTCCTCCATGATTGTCAATATGGACGACTAATCATACCGTCTTAACTTTGGAGGTGGCTCTTATCTGTCGCCATCACTGTCAACCAAGAAAGCCAATTTGCCAAAAGCCGCCCGCAGATGTCTCCTCTCCTGGCGACGAAGGATTTTGGCCACCAGCGCCTGAACGTTTAAGGTTCGGCGAATTTTCGGTTGGATGTTAAATTAATTTATTTTTTAATATGAATAAAACAATTTAAATCGAATTCAGATAAAATAAAAAATAATTAAATAAGTATATTTTACACAAAAAAAAAAAAAATCAGTACGAATAGTAGTCATTGTAAAGTTACTATTGCATAGAACTCCTGACGTCTTTTAGGACAGCTGGATCCCTGCCTTCCTTACCTGGACATTTATCAGTATTAATAAAAGGACAGCTCTGAAAAAGATTGATGGTTCTTATTAATTATTATAAATTTTATTTCTATACAGATTTAGGCCAACGGCCTAATTTATTTTGTAATTTGTTCAACATAATTTTTTTGACAAATTTGTGAAATAATATCTTTATATTTTTTATTTTTTTTTTAAAAAACAAAGTTTGAGGTACATGAACCGGATAAAAAGACAACTTTAAACTTGAATGCTCGTTTCAATAATATTTAAAAATTATTTTTCTTTAAAATTGAAGTTTCCTAGTAAAATTCATTGAATGTACATATAAACGCTTTAAATGTACAACGCGATCACTTTAAATGCATATTTATTTATTTTATTTTTTTAATAAAAAAATTATTTTACAAGTATAATTCCTGAGTTGAAACTGACTTTTAAATTGTTGACGTCTTCATTCAAATTCTCTGATAAGAAAAATTCACTACTGAAATATTATTAGACCTAAAACAAATTTCTCAAGTCCCACTACAGTGTTAAAGAGTCTTAATTTCATACGTTGTGTTCATACTAAATATAATTAATTTGTAGAAAAACACAAATACACGAACCCAAACCTAAGTCAATATTAAAAATTATACATCAAATCACAACTATACTGTTACTTTCAGTAATCTTTAAATACACATTCAAAAGTTTGTTATATATTCTTTTTTGATCAAAAAGTTTGCTACAAGGGCTTTAAAAGTTTGTTATATATTCGAATGGACTTGTTGCTCCTTAAAAGAGGTCACATCGTCCACACAGTCTTTTTCTGACAAAAAAAAATTAAAATTAAAATTTTTTTGATGAAGACATATCTGTGTCAACTAAATTTTCTCTTATCCTCTGTCTATATAATTTTTTCAGAGGATAAGTATTTTTTTAGTCTTAAATTTTGAAGTTTTTTTATATTTGAGTTCTAAACTTTTTTTATATTTTATTTGAGTCCTAAATTTTTTGATTTTTTAACAAATCAGTCCCTCTGTTTAACAAAAATGATCAATCTATTAAAAAATAATTTTACCTTTACAAAAAGTTATTTAAAAAAGATTAAATATATGAATTAAATGTTTTTTCTATAAAAAAATATGCATGTTACCTATTTAATTCGTATATTTATTGATTAAAAAATATTTAATATACATATTTTGTTGATGAAAAAAATATTCAACTCATGTATCTAAACTTTTTTAAATGATTTTTATTAAATTAAACTCACTTATTAATAGATTGACTATTTTTCGTAACTTAAAGAACTGATATAGTAAAAAATTAAAAGATTTAGAACTCAAATAAAATGTTAAAAAAGTTTAGGACTCAAATGTAAAAAAACTTAAAAGTTTAGGATCCCAAAAATACTTATCCCATTTTTTCAGTGGTGTTAAAAAAAAAAAAATAAGTTGGAAAAAGCAGGAGACAAGCAAATATGTGGTGTATACAAAAGGGTTGCCATTGAAAGTCACAGCTCTTATTCTCCAGAAACAAGCTAAAGTGGTAAGAAAAGTCGTCCACCGAAAGGTAACCGAGATTTGTTTGAAAGCATATTCTTGGTCATACAAAAGTAAAATTCGTCCATGTCCAAAGAGCCTAATTTGCCTGGTGAAAGGCTTTCGCCCAAACTGGGCGAGGCTCGTAGGAGGCATTTTGTGTTGGTCCATGGAGCCTGTCACGGAGCATGGTGCTGGTACAAGGTATTGACTCTCCTGAAGTCTGCCGGCCACACTGTTACAGCTCTTGACATGGCTGCTTCAGGGGTGAATCCAAAGCAGGAACACGAGTTGCGTTCATTGTCAGATTACTTTGAGCCGTTGATGGAATTTTTGGAGTCTCTGCCGGCAGAAGAAAGAGTTATATTAGTGGGCCATAGCGCTGGTGGGCACGGCATTTCTCTTGCAATGGAAAGGTTCCCTCACAAAATTGCTGTTGCAGTCTTTGCCACAGCTGCAATGCCAGGTCCTGATTTCCCTAACTCGGCCATTGGGGAAAAGGTACAGGTTTAATTTCTCGATCTCTTTCTGCCCATTATTAAATGTTGAGCTATTAGTCATGGTTGAACTGATTAAAGTAATTTGACTTTATGCAAACATTTATTGCGTTAAATCGTACCAATTAAACGATTGGTCAAACTTATAATTTAATACCTAACGCGAGAAGTATCAAAACTAAACTTAGCACCTAATGACAGCAATGTCAAAATTATCATATCACATTACCTCAAAAAGACGAAATTGTAAAAGGTCATCTTTACTTTTTAATTTTATGGGTCATTACTTTTTTTTTTTTTTTTCAAATTTATGGGTCATTACTATTATTTAATATGTCTACCAATTTGGACAGCGGGCTCAAAGACCGACTGACTTTATGGACAAAAAATTTGTGTATGGTAATGGGCCGGACAAGCCTGCAACAGGTGTAATCCTAGGTCCCAAGTTCCTGGCTTCCAATTATTATCGCCTTTGCCCGCCTGAGGTAAGCCCACTCCTTTCCAAGGCTCCGTTAATTGACTCTCGAAATTTTTGGCTTTGCTGATGACCGACAGTGGACCTAATAAAGGGAATTATAGACTTTTAAGGTGTTTGTTTCATGGAATAAAATAGAATAGGATAAGATAGGTTAGTAACCAATTATTCCACCTTAATTTATTTTTAGTTGGTTAATAAGATAGATATAAGATAAGTTAGTGTGGATTTACTATCCCATGAATATGAGATAGTACTATCCCTCTAATTTCTATGAGTTAGTCTATCTCACATCATAAACTAGTGTTAATAAATTATATATTTATTAAAATATTTTTTTAATTTAAAAAAATTTTAAATATTTTTTAAAAAATTAACATAAAATTTAAAAATTTATTTCTCTCTCATATTCTCTCTCTTCCCTCTTTCCTTTCTCTCTCCTCCCTCCCCTCTCTCACTCCTCGTCTCTCTCTTTCTTTTCTCTCTCCTCCCTCTTCTCTCTCTCAATCCTTGTCTCTCTCTCTTCCCTTTCTCTCCCCTCCCTCCTCCTTCTTCCCTTTCTTTCTCTCTCCTTCCTCTCTCTTCCTTCCTCCCTTCCTTTCTCTCTCTCTCTCTCTCTCTCTCTCTCGTGCTCATTCATTCTTTTTTTTATATAAATTTGAAAATTTATCTTTTAAAATTTATTTAATTTTTCCACAAAAAATTAAAAAATATTAATTTTTTATATATTAAAATTTATTTGTATAAATAAAATTAATACTTAATTTTAAAAAATATTTTTTATACAAAATTAAAAAATTATAAATAGTATAATATAAAATAACATATAAAATAAATATTAATTCCATTACTTAATTTTAATTATTTTTAATAAAAAGATTAAAATTAATAGTAAATATAAATTAATTATTTCTAAAGGTAAAAAAGTAATTTTGATATATTATACTATACTATTATATCTCATATCATCCAAACATTACATAAAATAATTATTCGATACTATTTGATGACATCTAAATATAATATAGGTTAATAATTTAGTCTATCCTATATTATATTAGCTTATATTATCTTATACCGCACTGTCCAGTCTGTATACCAAACGCACATTTATTTTATATGGTCTAAATAAAGATTATATTTACACAAATTTAAGCTTTTTTTTTTTTAAATAGCGAAGGTGTTGTCATGATTTGAAATTATAACTTCCAAATCACGGTAAAATAGCGTTATAGCAGAAATGGATTAAAAAAAAAAAAGTCGGTAACTGATCTTAAATTTGATAGATTGTAAAAACCGTTAGTGCCTTTTTTTTTTTTTTTATTTATAAGAAGTTCTATTGGGCATTTGGAGAAGAGGAATGGAGGTTTGATGAGATTTGAACTTCCCACCTACTAGTTGAGAGACAATCCTCTCAACCAATTGAGCAAATGCTCAACTGTATTGGTGCCTTTTTTTTTTTTGTCTATAAAAAATCTTATTAAATATTTAAGAAAAGAAAAATAAAATTTAATAAAATTTAAATCCTTCACCTATTAATTAAGAGATAACCTCTTAATCAATTAAACAAATGTTCAACCTCTTTTTTTTTTCTCTTAGGCGTTGATCTCGCCTTTTCTCTTGGGCACATAGACCATAGTACTCTCTAAGAAGCACTCGGCTGCTCCACTTGAAGCCCAGCGGGGGCAAAATGGCTCCACCTGAATTCGGAAAAAACTAACATTGGGAGCATATTTTTGAAATTATTTTATTAAAAAATTTGTGTGCCCATATTGAAAAAAAATTAAAATCTGAATTAATAAATCAAGGATAAAAAGAATAGTCTTTGTTAATTAGATAAAAAAAAAAAGTCTACATAAATTTCATATACTCAACTTTTTTTTGTACTTTTCTTTATTGTTTAAACTAAGTTATTTATCTTTTCATTAAATATTCAAAATAAATTATGTAATGATAAAATTGTTATTTGTTTTAAACTTATTGTTTATTTAGAGAGTTTTTAATTGTTTTTAAAATCATTTTAATTTAAGATTTTAATCATATGCTTGTTTTAAGGTTAAATAGTATTTAGGTCAAAAAATTTTTAGTAAAAATTAAAAATATGAAATAAAATTTTATGTGCATTTTTTTTTTCATATCTATTGCTTATTTTGTTTCTATTTTTTAAATATATTATTAACGGGATTTTTACACATTATTAACCTCATTAACTAAAATTTCAAGATTCAACACTCTTTTTAATTAAGCAATTATTATTAACTGAAATGGTTAGATTTATAATGATGCTACTAAATATTAAGAAGGACGGTATGATGGATACTCCTTGCCCCGACCAACACAAATTCTTAGATTGGCCATTGGTAAAAAGTAAATAAAATTTTTTAACCACCAACTTTTGATTGGTCCAGTTTCGTAGACAGAAGTGCAGCTTATCTTTTCTATTAATCTGATACCTTAACAAGCTAGCTAAACAGGATTAAGTTGGTCCAGGATTTAACGCTGGGAACATTGCTGCTGAGACCTTTCCCAATCTTCGAGAAAAGGCCCGCAGCAGATCAAGACGAAATGGTGCTGACAAAAGAGAAATATGGTTCTGTGCATCGAGTGTTCGTCATGTGTGAAGAGGACAATGAATTTCTTCAGAGGATCATGTTTGAAAACAATCCTCCTGATGAAGTCAAGGTCGTTGCTGGCGCTGATCACATGGTCATGCTCTCTAGACCCCAGGAGTTGTGTTCCTGCCTGCAGGAGATTGCAGATCAATACCCATAATAGAATTTTTCTATAGTGAGGGCTCATCTATTATATCTATTATTTTTACGTGGTTGGAAGCAGTAACTTTCAATTGAAAAATTTAATATTCGAATTTCGGATCATTCTTTCGTCATTCTTCATATTTTAATCCTTCATCTCCAAAGGACCAAAAAAAAAAAAAAAATTCTCTTATAGTTATTCTCCACAAGTTCTTTGGTTTTTTTTTTTTTTTTCTTTCCAAGAAAACTGCTAGAACACCAATCAAAGAAGGAATCAACTTGAACTACGGGCAATCCTCATTTCTTTGGTGTCTTTAAGCATGCTTGTTTGTGGCTTTGTGCCTTTTTAATGTTCCAAATACCAAAGTATATACCAAGCACGTGCGTTCCAGCCTTCAAAGATTTAGTGGACTGGTCTGTCTTTATTGTTGTCTCCGATCTTTCCACGGGACCACTGGTACTTGTTATGATTTACTTTAAATGAAAAAAATCAAGAATTTACTTGATATAATTGTTTCTTAGATAGTATCAAAGTAATTACTAACTACATAATTTATTTAATATTAATTAATATATGAATGTTTATTAAAAGGTTATAATAGTGTTACCACACTTGTAAAGCCCACAAACATTATGTCAAAGCAATTTTGTAATAATTGATTTCATGCCATTCCTTTTGAACTTGCACCTTACAATTTTCTATTTTCACCGACAGGATTCTGTTTTCTTTCCTATCAAATTTTGTCAGGTGCTCAAGATTTTTTTAAACCACATTAAAAAATTGTTTAGCTAAAAAACTATTATATCTGGTTACACATTTTTATGTAAAGGTAATGATGGAATCATATAATATACATGCATATACTAAAAAATTATTGCCCTACATTTATAAAAGTTAGAGAAAAAGTAAAGTAACACTGGCCGCCCATTAGTGCCCCTATCTTTAAAACTTTCACTTTACAGTGTATTGGATAAGTAATTAAGATTATATAAAGCAGCATTCAGTGGAATGGTCATAGCCAGTAGGAAGGAAGGAGAGAAATATATAGATGGAGGGGAAAGCAAGGCATTTTGTGTTGGTTCATGGAGCCTGCCATGGAGCTTGGTGCTGGTTTAAGGTGGCAACAATGCTACAATCAATGGGTCACAAAACTACTGCAGTTGACCTGGCTGGTTGTGGGGTCAACCCAAAACAGGTCCATGAGCTCCATTCCATGTTGGACTATTTTGAGCCGCTGATGGAATTCTTCAAGTCCTTGCCATCAGGGGAAAAGGTTATTCTGGTTGCCCACAGCTTAGGTGGATGTGCTGTGTCTTATGCCATGGAAAGATTTCCAGAGAAAATTTCTGTTGCTGTTTTTGCTCCTGCTTGGATGCCTGGTCCTGACCTCAGTTTAGAAGCTCTTGATGAAGAGGTTCCCCTCTCTCTCTCTCTCTCTCTCTCTCTCTCTCTCTCATCACACACACACACACACACACACACACACACACACACAAAGAGACAAACAAGCACAATGATTGTGCAGCCAACTACCAAGCACAAAGGATAACACTTTTCCTAATGGTGATCTTCAATTTGCTTTTGTATTTTCAATTTTCAACTTATTTTTTATTCTTCCATTTTTTTTTTAATAGAGATGTAAATGTGTTCATTAAGTAAACTTTTTTGTCATTATTTATATTTTTGTTGAACTTGTTTGCTTTCTAACAATTTCTTTTGTAAAACCATCTTTCCTTTTTTTTTCTTTTTTGATGAGAGATTGGACAAAATTTAGTGAATAGTGATTTCTAATCGACTTCAAAGATTCTCTATGTCCTTAGGGACCAAAATACAATAGTCTTATACTTTTTTTCTTTTGGTATTAATTTTTTTGCCTTTCTTTTGGATTGTTTGGACACTTATAGTCCTTAGTCTAAATTCAACAATCCAAAAGCTAATGCACTTTTTTTTTTCCCAATGCATCGTTTACATTTTAGCAGACACCTTTCCACATAAAATAATATTGCGACAAAATAAAATTTTTTAATAAGAAAAAGTGTGGCAAATCATGATGTTCAATTATAATCTTTTTTCTTACACGTGCGGTGTGCACGTGAAAGGAGATTTTTTTTTTATTTATGTAGTTGGTGTGGGAAGAAGATTTGACTTTTAGAAAATTTAGGCTTTGAATCTCAAATCTTAGATCAAATTTTAAACTTGATGTAGACTAGCCTATAAGTAATGGCTTAAGAATTTTCATTTTAGTTGGGTTATTATCCACAATTAGAAACGAAAGTAAAGCAACTAATCTCATTCTTCAAGAGCAGTTTACTCGGACAATGGGCTCGTTTATGGACTCAAAAATGATATATGATGATGGGCCCAACAAACCGCCAACTGCAGTTCTCTTTGGGCTTGACTTCTTGTCCACTAAAATATACCAGCTCTCTCCCCCAGAGGTTACTTCTTGTCCTGTCAAGCCCCTTTTAATCTCTTCCAATTTTTGTTTCTTGTTTCTTTTTGCTTTTCCCCCTTTTTTTTTATTATTTTTTTAAGGTTTGGAGATTTGGCTAATTATTTTCTTTCTTTGTTTTTTTGTTTTCTTTTTTTTTCTCCCCATTTGGGATAGGATCTGACGCTTGCAATGCTAACAATGAGACCACTCCGTCTATATGGAGGTCATTTGTATAGCGATGACCTGCCCCCACTGACCAAGGAAAAACATGGCACGGTTCCTAGAGTTTTCATCACGGTTGACCATGACAATGTCATGGTTGAGGAGAGTACGAGGAAGATGATCGAAAGCAATCCGCCGGACGAAATAATGGAGGTCGCAGGTTCAGATCACATGATCATGTACACTGAGCCAAAGGAGTTTTGCTCTTGCCTCCAAGAAATTGCTAAGAAGTACACTTAAAAATTGCATTTTGCACCCATCAAATCTTTGATCAGTTGTTATGTTCGGTCTATGGTATTGTTGTGTTTCAATAATGACTTGAGAGGTTTTAGGGCCGTCTAAGTTTAACTTTTGTTTGGAGTGATTGTTGCTGGAATGGTGAGTGCTATTTGGTCAGTTTAGTCTACAGTCGTAGACGTTGGCATCTTTGTGGTTCGGGCACTTGGTTTCTAGCTTGTTTTCCATGTTCCCTTTTAATGTATTTCGGTGGTTTCCGTTTCGTGATTTCTCTTATAAACGCTTGATCCTTATCCAACATTCACAACATCTCAAAAATGTGCCCTTCCAAAAATATTTACTAAATTGCTATTATATTAGTTAAACTTTTTAAAAATCTGTGACATTTTGGTTCCCTATCAAAAAAGAAAAAAAAAAAAAAAAAAGGAGGAAATCAAAGTTGGAGGTAGATTTTGTGGTCTTTTAATTAATTTAGGGAAGGGTTTTTCCTTAAATACCAAAAAAAAAGGTAAGGATTTAGATACACAACGCAACAGAAAAGATTCTCGATCCAAAGTGACGTCATTCACATTAAAAAATAATTTTTTAGAAAAATTGTAATTTTTCACTAAAAATTTTTAGATTTGCAACTAAACATTAGAGTGTACAACAAACAATATAATTTATGCAACGAGCTATGATGCGCAACAGGCAAGATATTTTATACAACGTGTTATGAAAATGTCTAGTAATATCTATTTAAACATGTTTTGTTTCTAGTTGCATATTTTATTGTCCTTAATATAAATCTACTTTTTTTGAACCAGTTTATTGGATAGGATCCACAATGACCAGAGCCTGTAGCCAGCCTTAGACTTTTATCGTTTAGCTGATAACGATGTACAAGAATAACGAAAATTGTGGCTACTTGGAGTCTTGCACAAAGCCAATTTTTGAGTCAATTTTTGAGTCTGTTAGTTTCTCAAAAATTGTCAAAACAAAGGAACCGCTTACAAATTGGCTACCACTTCTCTGCTATATCCTGGAGACACTGGCACAGATCTTTCGGCTGCGAGAGCATGACCATGTGGCCAGCTCGATTAATGACCTTGACTTCCTTTGGTGGGCAATTCTCGATCATCCATTGGTTGAATTCCTCTTTTATCACAGCATCTTCTTTGCATACCACAAAAACCCGGCCCACCGATCCGTATTTGGATTCGGTTAGTAGTGATTCCTTGGCCAAGTCTTTCAAGAAAAATTTGAATGGCCTGATCAACGCTTTGGCTAATTCCAAATCCTACAGTGACATGAAGAATTAATGAAAATTGAAACCCCCATTTGGAGATAGATGTGAATGTGAATTAGCTTGCTTGGAAGATGCATGCTTACCTCTGGCTGGCAATTCTGATACATTACAGTTTCCAAGTATTGTGACCCAACAGTAATTGATATTGGCAGGTTACCTTGTTCTCCATCAGAAATTATCTCACAATCCAATAGAGATTCAGGAGATGTCCATTTGAAGAACTGGTTGACAATCGAAGGAAAATTAAAAAAAAAAAAAAGTAAGCTGAATTGAATTGCACGTGATGTCCATATGCTCTATTGTCACAACACAGTACAAATTTAAGGGGATGACTCAGTTACAACCGAGGTAATTAGAATAAATAGACTCTAGATTTAGGGTTAAAATTCAGATCCCTATTTTGTTATGTCTTATTTCTAAGTATTGGACTACTAGCTGTAAAATAATAATAATAATAAAAAAGAACAAATATTTAAGGTGATGGTTGAAGAATGTTCACACTTACTTCTCGCTGTATTGTTGCCGGGGGATCAATCCAACTTGGCATGTTGGCTGCAACAAAAACAGCCGTCAAAATTTTCTCAGGAAAATTTTCCATGGCCAGAGATATGATATAGCCGCCAAAACTGTGACCCACTAGAATTACTCTCTCATCAAGGGAGTCCATGAGCTCCATTAACGGGCGGGCGTAATCAGATATGGACTCAAGCTCGCGTAGCTGCCTGGAATCGACCCCAGAAGAGCCGAGGTCCAAGGTATGAACATGGTGACCAGCAAATTTGAGAAGGGGCACAAGCTTGTACCAGCACCAGGCACCTTGGCCAGCACCGTGAACCAAAACAAAATGCTTCCTAGTCTTCATCTCTTGTTATTTTAGCTTTCTAAGAGCCAAAGTCACCTTTCATTTGTTAAGCTTTCAAGGTGTATGATGACTCGTTATAAATAGACAACAACAATTCTAAGCGAAGATAAGTTTGTCGACTGTAGATGATAGACCAGCAATGACAATTGATATATATATATATATATATATATATATATATATATATTTTTTTTTTTATTTTTATTTTTTATTTTTTTTTTTTACAGAAGACAATTGATATAATTGAGCGCTACGTCAGCTTACTGTAAATGCGGTCAATTTGAGATGCTCTAAATATGGATATACATTGTAATAGTAATCCTATTACATGTAAATTAATAGTTCTTAAAGATAACTACCATCATACCTTAAAAAGTAAAAAATATATAATTAATAATGATAATAAGATATTATAATAAGTAAATATACATTTAAGATCCATCCTTTTTTTTTTCTTGATCAATAAAACGAGCAAATATAAATAGTACCTCACATTCTTATTATTGTCGTTAATAAAGATTATACTGATCGTACTGTATAATAGTTTAGGCTCTACGCTAAACTCATGAACAAGTGAATTCTATAGTACTAAATAAGAGTTACTAGTCACTTCCAAAACATTAGATGTGTATTTAACCCCCCCACAAAAAACTTTTGTGAAATTCAATCCTAAAATAAAAGATACATTTAATTTACTGCATTCATATAATTTTTTAGAAAAAAAAATAAGGAGAGCAAAAGAGAGAAACAGTGTGAAATCTCACTTTTTTTTTTTGTTTGTTTGTTTGGAAATGACGAAAGTAATACGAGGATCATACAAAATAAGTAAATAATTTATAATAAATAAATAATCTTACTTACAAGACAATCTTATTTATAGAATTTTATATGATTAAATAAGTAAATAATATACAATAATTATATAATCTTGTAATAATTAAATAATTTTATAATAATGAAGATTATCAAAAATATTATTGTCATATAAAGAGATTACTATAATAAAAATGAATATATAAAAATATTAAAATGATAATATGAAAAGATCTTAAAATCATGATAATATTTTTTTACAGAAAATATATCATATGCAGAGAACCTTCATTAATTTTGTTTAGAGATTGTACTCATATCATAAATTTTTGACAGAAAAACAATATTTTATACATATAAATTAAAACTTAAATTTAGATCAAAGTCATCTCAAAATACAAAATGTAAGAACTAACTAAAATAAAATTCCACCGACTTCTTTTGAAAAAGTAAAAATATTATTATAATGTATACGTGTAAACGTACTAACAATTTCCGTTTACGAAAACTCAAATCTAATACGGTCCCGCCGTGGCACGCCCTGTCCATCGCATTACCATAATGATTGCAAACAGGGCAGATAGCGGCCCCTTTCAACCAACCTAACGTGAACGCTGTTTTCATTAATAAAAACAAGGATAAAGTTTGTGGGCCCGGGCAAATTTTTCTAAGGAAATGTTTGGATACCCAATAAACATATAATCGATTGCAAATTTAATCTAATCGCACCTATTTTTCTAAAAAAAAAAAGAATAGAATTTATACTTTAAGTCTTTAAAATAATATTTATCTAATTTTTAATTTTATATTTTTTTAATATAATTACATTAAATTAATAAACAATTATATTTTTATTATATGTCTAAACAATTTCTCCAGAGATAGCATCTGTTACACAATTCACATTCTAAAAATAATTAGATGGATAAATCAAAAGAATACGTTATAGCCGCCAAAATCCTGTTAAATCTATCCGCACATTATAGAACAAGCTTACGTGTAACAAATAAAATAATAATATAAAGAAAAAATCAATACCAAACAAAATATGAATTTTTTTTTTGTCTCTTTAGATTTAATAACCGAGCAGTTATTAAGATATAAAAGATGGTGAAAGAAGAATTAACCCAACAGTTAAAAAATAAGAGATAATAAAAAAAATTGAGAGTTTAAATTTTAAAATTTTTAATTAAAATTTTTTATTTTTTAATTACTTTCGTTATTATTGAACTATCAATATAAATAATACTCTATATATATATATCCCCTCTCTTAATGCAATTTATTTTCTTTAAAATTATTTTATTTTCTGTCATCCATCTCTATGACTGGTTAAACTGTTCATTTTAAAATAAATTTAAACAACGTATATAGGTTAAAAATTAGTACACTATTATATATTATTTGGATCTGTAAATTATAAGTAAACAGGTAAATTTCTAGTAAAATAATGTCATATATCCTGTTTATAGATTTATTTTAAATCTAATTTAATTTATTCTTATTGATATATATATTTTTTTTTTGGGTGCAATTCTTATTGGTATCTTAAGTTATTGTTATTTAAAGTTATTCGGTTGTTGGCGGCGTGTGAAAGGCTTTTGGTTTCCATTCAGAGCACTTTCCCCATAAATGTCGAAAACTAAATAGAAATACAGAACTCAAGTCCTGCACGCAAGCCACGAGATGATTAGACACAACAAATAAAAAACAACGAGGTAATTATGTTTAGTATTAAAGTAAAAGTGTGTTGTGGTGTAATAATTATATTTTAAATTAAATATAATTTTTTAAATATTTGGTAATTCTTTTTAAACGGAGTTTTACATATGTGATAGTTTTTAAAATTATAATTTTACAAAAGCACTTTAAACATATTTTTTAAGAAATTGATAAAACTCAATTGGCATACTACACAAATTTTGAATTAAATAAATAAAATTAACTCTACCAATTCAAGAAATTATTAAACATTTAAAATTTAAATTTTTTTATAATTTTTTTATAATTATTACCAAATAATTTGTAACTTTAAATAACAATACTTTTAATTATAACATTTTATTCACAACACTTCTATTTACGATACTTTATCTCACAATATTTTTAAACGGACCTGTTGTCAACTCCAAAGAGAGGTCTTCACCCTACAGAAAATGCAATCAAATTCATCTGAACTTAAGTGTGTGTTTGAATTGAGAGAAAATGTGAGAAAAAAAAAATAAAAAAAATAAAATTATTTAGAGTGATAGAAAAAATTAAAAAAAATATATGATAAAAAATAAATAATAATTTATAAAAAATAAAATAATTAAAAAAATAAATTATTTAAATAAAAATAAAATATATATAACAGTAAATATAATTTTCTTTCCCTCCCTCGTTTCTTTTCTCACGTCGAGGAAGAAAATTCAATAACTACAACTGTATTTGCCTCGTTGGCAGACATCTCCAACTAATGCAATCAATTTCATAGTCAACTAGGAACAAGGCTACGCTCTGGTTCAACTATTTAGGTAACGACCAGTTCAAACATTCCACTTTTTACTAAATTTAAAAACAAATATGCACAATTTGAAAGTTTTTGAAGCATGTCTCTACTTGTTATTATTTTTTTTGGAAATTTCAACTATTTATTAATAATTGGTAACTTGAAAGTGATACTACTTTACAGGTACCCAGAACAATGTAATATAAAAATTCTACGGTAAACATTCTAATAATTAAAAATATATATTTTTATTTTTAAAATTTTGAGTTATATTCTTAAAATAGAAGTATAAATTTATTGTAAATTAAATTTTAAGTCAGTTGAATACTGAATTATTTCAAACTTGAGTTATCTCTATTTTGAGTGTTTCATATTATAGTTCATTGATTTTTTTAATCGATATAGATTGAATTGAATTGAATTTTAAAATGATAAACTCAAATTATTGAGTTGGCGGACATAGACAGCTGTTATTTTCATTTGCAAAATGAGCTAACTCTTGTCGGTACAATTAGAGGAATGAACACATGAACATAATTAAAACTGAAGAAGACATGGATTCACCTCTATGTCTAGAAGCATTGCGGACAAGCACAGCAGGAGCACTGTTATTGCAATATTGTTTTGTCTGTTGACAGCATAATTGCTTTCACCTTGCCAATTAGACCCACCCCCATATTAATAACTCTCTGCAATATCCGTCAAACATTGGCAAAGTTCCTTCGGCTTGGTGAACATGGCCATATGGGAAGCTCCACCGATGATTTTCACTTGTTTAGGTGGATTTTTAGCAACTATAAACTTCTGATATTCGTCATCAAGCGCCAAATCTTCTTCACATATCACGTAAACCCGGTCCACCGATCCAAATTTAGATTCTGTTAGTAAAGATTCCTTTCCCAAGTCTCCCATGAACGAATTAAAGGGTCTTACCAACATTTTGGCCAATTCCAAATCCTGCAAGAACCAATCAGGAATTCAATAAGAGGTGAGGTGCCCAAGATGGGGGCCTAGGGGACACTTTCATTAATTACTTAGAGTGTCGGCGGCCCTCTTTGTATGTGTTGTCCTGTCATAGAATTACTTCACTTAGATCCCTATGTTTTCTCACAAAGCTTAAGATCAGATTTAAGATTGCAAACACAAGGACTTGCTTGAGATTTGGATATGAATACTAGCCTCTGGTTGGCATTTTGAACAGAGCACGCTTTCCAGGAAATATGGCCCAATAACATAATATGAAGTAGGTGGCTTTTCTGGGCCTTGCACGAGGACCAACTGGCAATCAAACATTCCGCTTGCTGGAATTGACTTCAACTTGGACAACTGGTTAAACCAATAACCAAACATTATTAAAAATGTTGAATCTGGAAATTACTTAGCACTATATACATGCACTAGTGATAATAATGTTATATAGGTTATGGTGAGTGTTGCAGAATCCGCAGCACATAGAAGATTAGATGTCTAATAAATTAGCTCAATCTACTTTGGATAAACGCCCAATAACAGAAAGTTCAAGAACTTCAAAGGTCAAGTGCCACGCTCACTGATTTCTCAAAATTCAGCATGATGTTGGTGTTCCTGACGAGTAATCGGAAAAAGGTAGGCCGACACAGTCGGTGTAGCTTATGAGAGAGAGGGAGATGGAGGTCTCTTTTTCTCTCTCATCCAAGTAAAAAAGAAAAGGGAAAAAAAAAAAACAAAAGAAAAGAGAAAAGGAGGGACCCTTTATTTGAGGGGCGCCGGGGGGCGTCTATAGCACTGTCTTAGAGTCTCTGACTAACAGCAACAAAAGTCACCTATGCAAAAGCTGCCAGCCAACCTATTCAAACAAGGCTTGTTGCATTAAAAATAAGAAAAAAATTTGAGAAACGTAAAAAATAGATCGAGTGAAAAGCATAGTAATTTATCTTTTTTTCATTTTTTTTAAAAAACAATTTTGTAGCCAATAAGAGGATTTGTCCGTCATCTAATTTATTTTCTGTGTCTCTTTAATGATGCTCGAAAAGTAAATTTCACGTGACCAAAATAAGTGGATTAAATTGGAAGAGTTCAGGTTCTAACCATAGGCCGTGGCCCATGCGTAACTCTAGAGGTGACTGCCGGACCGTTGGTGGACTAATATCAGCCGGACCAAAAATTGGAACCTGCCCGAACCGTCCGACTAGTTTTGATTTCAAATCGTCATCGTCCATGGGGTGGTTACAGTTCAAGAAATTAAAAATTGCCAAACAGGGAGTACCGACGGTTCTAAACGACCCCGTACAAGCCAATCATCTGCTAATTTAAGAAGAAAAAAAATCAAATGTTGTTTGAAATTTTAAAATTGTATATTTTAAAAGAAGGTGTCAAAACTATATCAAACCACTGAAAAGTGAATCAGAATCAAAACTAATACTAGTCTGAAATCGGAATTGACATTACTAATTAATCAAACCATCACTGAAATGTATTATATCTTAGACGATTCGATTAATAATCAACTTTTCCCAAACTAAAACCGTCAGTTCCAAACTGTGACCGCTTTGGAATTTGCCCGTGTTAAGGCTTAGGTACCTCAGTGCCTCTAAAGAGGCAACCGACAGGCGTGGAGTCCAAAATTCACCATACTAATATACTAACGTGGGCATATGATTTTTCTTTACTGTTTTCATGTGTAATTTTTTTTTGTGTAATTACATGTATATTTTGTACAACCATAATAATAAAAAGTGATACAGAAAGTATTATTATTTTTTGTCGCACATTTTTTTATTTATGATTGTACAAAAAATATTTGCAGTTGCACAAAAAAATACGTATGAACGTAGTAGAAAAAAATCATATGCCCATATAATAGAGCCCTTATTATAATATAGACCTTATATAATTAACTTTTAGTATGACTATATTATGAAACTCATTGGGGAATTTGTTCCTAACAATGCTAAGACAGTATTTATGGTCCAATTTCAAGTGTTGTATAAAAGCTGCACGTGGAGCTTTTACTCTTCCAATGAAGGTTCTATTTAACATTCCAATATTTAACAGTTAATTAGTTTGTCGCCAAAGAAAATAGAAGAAAGTATACTAAAAACAACAGAATATAAACACTCCTACTCACATATGTAGGTAACCTCCAATAGGAGGATTTTGGGGGTGGGGGGAGGTCAAACCCCCTCACCCAGCTAGGGACAAAGCCCTAGCAGTACCAACTCGACCAAGGCAAGTTAGCTTGCTGTAAATGAATAAGAACTATGAATTAACATCATATACATGCACTAGCAACAGCAACAATGTGTATAGGAAAAGTCCGGAAATTTTACTTCCATTAATAGACTTGCTGGTGGACTTGTATAGTTGGGCATGAGGGCTGCGACATAAACCGAGACCAAGATTTTCTCTGGAAATTTCTCCATGGCAAGAGAAATAGAAATCCCACCAAAGCTATGACCAACCAAAATCACCCTCTCTTCTTTAGAGAGAGATGCCATGAACTCCATCAATGGTTGGACATAGTCATGAATGGAGGTCATCTCATGTATCTGTTTAGGATTGACCCCACAAGCACCAAGATCTAAAGCAGTGACTTGGTGCCCAGCAGATTTTAGTAAGGCAACAAGCTTGTACCAGGTCCAAGCACCAAGGAAACCTCCATGAACCAAAACAAAATGCTTCTTGGTCTCCATTTCCAAAAGATATTGATTAGAATTCTTAGCTGATACAAGGATTTTTAATCTCTTTCTATGTTAAGCTAAGTGCACTAGGCCAAGACCCCAAAGATAGTGTATATATATATATATATATATATATTTTATTGGGCATGGCTGCCGGCCTAAGCACAGATTCTAAGTCCTTAGCTCTGTTAATACTGTTCTTGTTTTGACATCGATTTGTATCAGTTCGGCAGATGAAAATTAACATGGCAATTTTAACATCAGCTACATGTCCATATTCGTCCACTATGATGCCTGCCGATCTACCAGTACTATCCAACTTCATAATCAAGCGAATAATGATATATCACAAAAACTATGCTAGGAATCATTTATTTTTTTAACACCATCAAACTTGACAAAAAAAAAAAAGATTGATAATTCTTTTTATAAAATTTCAGCATATTTTACAATATAATTTTAGTGATATATATTATTACTCTTATCAAGTGGACTAAATAATATATCGTCAGTTGCTTATCAAAAAATTAAATAAATTATAAATCTGTTTTTATCTACATAATTTACAACGCTGGGAAAATCAAAGAATTTTTTTGTTGTGATAACAAATTCAACGTTAACATAATCATAAAAGACAGAATTCTTTTTTTTTTTTTGGTCATAAAAGACAGAATTCTGTAACCTGGCTGGAGTTTCCCTCTATACGTACAGATAACCTGTTTCTGGGCCTATTATATTTTGTTGGGGCCGGCTACTGGATACCGAGCCTAGCTCGAGTCGCTTACCGACCACTTAAAAATTTATTTTTCTTTCGACCAAAAAAACAAAAAAAATTATTTTTCTAAAATTTTTTGCCTTCAAAAATATATTTTTTGGAAAAATAAAGCGTCACCATATAATTACAGTGTTCACACAATGATTCTACAGTTTCCAGCGAAGGTTGTTAGTCTTGTCAGAAAAAATACTAAGAATACAAACTAAAAATTTAAAATTCAAAACATAAAATAAAAATCAAACTTTTCCCTATTTTGTTATTTCGTTTTTATTAAACTTCATATGTCTACAAAATCTGATTCCGCGTTGATCTAAAACAAGGAAAGGAAGGTGCTTGCTAGATGCAGCATCTTTACTACATGACAAGCATTAGAATCAACCAACATATCACTCTTTATAAGCCTATCAGTTGTGCTTGACCGATTGAAAATGGATATCCATGTAACAACATCTATCTCTTGGCATGAAGCTCTTCCCAATGTTTACAAAAAAGTGCGTTACCATTCGAGGCGAGAGACTGGTGGTAATTTTGTGTATTTTTTTTACGTTAGATTTGAGTTTAAGTCTTAATAGTTGTGATGGAAGCAATAACTTTCAAATTTCTCTGGATTTTCTTGAGTGGGCATGCTGTTGATTTAACACTCGTAAATACCGTGGTCTACTTGAGAAAACTCGCTCGGACTTAATAGTATTTGAGTGATGAGTCTGCTTTATGATGGTAGTTGAATGGGGCACATAGAATGGGTGATGAGTTTAATAGAATGAGTGATGAGTTTAATTCCGTTTCACAGATCTAATAACTGACATATTTTTGATAAATTTTTTTTGTTAATAAAAAAAGAAGTTGACACGTCAGGATATTGGAGGGCCTCTTCTTGATTTTGGCAAAATTTGTTCTGAGGACATTATTGAGATTAACAAATTCCAATTTGTAAGCATAGTGACAAAAATTAAGCTTTTTTTCTTTTCCGCTCACGAGACATTTCAATAATAAAAAATTAAAATATTTAAATATTTATCTTTGAAGTTTTTAAATTTCAATTCTGAAAATGAGAGTGTGGAAATTGTGAAAATAAGAATAACTATTCTATGTAAAGATGTGAAGATGACAACCAATAAATCGGATTTTTCTTTTTAAAGCCAAAGTTTACCAATTAAACTTAGCTATTAACTACACAAATTTGGCCTAAGATACAAAGGGCACGTTTATTATGCAGATTGAATAGTATTTCATAAAATAATATAAGTTAATATAGATAAGATAAATTAAATTACTAATTTATATTATATTTACATAGTATTAAATAGTATCGAATAATTATCTTATCAAATATTTAAATGATGTAAAATAAAATAATATAATATATCAAAATAATTTTTTTGTCCTTAAAAATAATTGACTTACATTTATAATTAATTTTAATATTTTATTTAAAAATAATTAAAATTAAGTAATAAAATTAATATTTATTTTTCATATTATCATACATTATACTGTTTATAAAATTTTAATTTTATACAAAAAATATTTTTTAAAATTAAGCATTATTTTTTTTTTACAAATAAATTTCAAGATATCAAAAAAAAGGGGATTGATATTTTTTTAATTTTTTTGAGAAACAAAGTTAAATAAATTTTAAGATATAAATTTTTTAATTTATTATATAAAAGAAAATGAAGGAGAGAGAGAGAGAGAGAGAGAGAGAGAGAGAGAGAGAGAGAAGAAGGGAAGAAGGAATAGAGACGAAAGAGGGAGGAGAGAGAAAGGAAGGGAAAAAGGAGGAGAGAGGTAGGAGGGAGGCGGCAAATAAGGGAGAGAGAGAGACCAGTGAGAGTGAGAGGAGGGAGGAGAGACAAAGAAAAGAGAGAGAGGAGAGAGAGGAGAGAGGACAGAGGAAAGATAAATAATTTCTTAATTATAAATTAATTTTTAGAAAACATTTAAAGTTATTTTAATTAAAATGATATTTTAATAATTATATAATTTTTCAAAATGAGCATATGAAACAAGATATATTAACTCATAAAAATAAAAAGGATAATACTATTCTATAAATATAAAAAGTAAGTCTATACTAAACTATCATATATTTATCTAATTAAATAACTAAATATAAGTTAAAGTAGAATATTTAACTTTTAACTTATATTATCATATCTTATCTTATAAAACAAAGGCACCCACAACCGAGGGATGGGACCACATCGCAGCCCGTATTAGCTGTTCGCTAGAAAGAGCATTATATACTAAGTAAAGTCTTGACAAAAACCGGACGGAATGAGGGTGGGAACTGGGGAGGAGGGAAGGAGAAAGGCATCTCCACAGTGCAACTTGAGCGCAAAAACCTGTTCAGTTCATCTAAAATAATTCAAAAATGCGATCCACCGACTCCAAAAGAGTCGATTGTTGACGGGGTTTGGTCCTCAGAATTCTCTCCGGAGATGGGGATAGCGAAGAACAATTTCAACATAATTTTGGTATATATATATATATATATATATATGGCCATAGTGATTAGACAGGCATAATTACAAGTATGTACAAGGACACCTTAAGCTCGAATAAAGTTGGAGAAATTATATTGGGCAGGGGGATCGGGAAGAAATACAGAATCAGAATATTTACAAATAACATGCACCAAAGGACTTCTTCATCGAAGAATCAAACCTGATTGGCCACCATTACTCTCTTCTGAAGAAGGCCACCAACCTAGTGTTCTTTCACGTTTCAGACTTGCTGATCGGGGTTCAGACTCCCAGTCAATGAAGAAGCGATTCAACAAGACCGACTGTCATAATCAACTGAGCATTGTTGGATGCCCTGAATGCAGCATCCTCTTAAGCATGTCCATCCCAAAAGCAGAATCAGATGAACTGAGCAATGACAATGCAATTTTGCTTCAGCAATCTAACCATTAAACTGAAAACATTTTCCTTAGAACCAGACAGTAAGAGAAGGTCATCAAAGTCAGTTTAATCAAATCCGATTAGTTGACGTGAAGAACTAGCACAAAAACTAATGACAATGACTAAAGAAAACACTTTGGTTCGAGGGACTTGGCTTAGAGATTTGGGTAGTGGCAAAGGTGGAAGATGATAACATAAGTTTGCACCTTATAGAGTCACTTGCATTATTTAATGAGACATGGGTGTCTTGTTTCTGCTTAATAAAGGTTCATAGCTGGCGTTAAAAAATTAGCAATTGACAATACCATTGCATGCACCATAATTTATAATTCCATCTTTTGCAAGCTAACAGAAATTTGATGGAAAACTATTACTTGAAGGTGTAGGAACTTTTTCCTGGAGAATTGCAAATCCACATAGTTATAATCACTTGAAGCATAATACAAACATCTATTTCATCGAAATAGCTTATAAGATCGAGAAAAGGAAAACTTAAAAGCATATACAGCAGGTCCTATGAGCACCCCTTTAAAAAAACGTCTCTGTTTTTGTCTGCCAAAAGAAAATGGAAAGTATGAATATGTTTGCTAAGTTCTGTTTGTAATTGTCAGCCCCTTCCTTCTTCAGGTTACTGCTAAGTGATTTAGAGTAGTTACAAAGTCCAGAAAGAATTGAAAATAGTATGGTGGAGTTGGGATGCAAAAGCAAATGTCCCGATTATTCCCGCAGATATTTAAAAACAAAAAAAATAGAAAGAAAAACCTTCCACAAAAGATGGGTCATTTTGCAGCATCAGCTAATTCTTTACCAGTTCACCATGCAATTTGATGCCATCAATACCAAACTTGTCTCATATGCAGAAAACAATCAATCTAAAAGACTATATTTTCCAAAAGGAATCCTTGCCTCTCCCACAGAAGACTGTTAAGGCTGATTATGTTTTCTCCAGTTCAAACCAAAAATTATTTTTTGAAAACAATTTCCTGTTCATATCCGGAAGGGTTTACATTAAACAGGGACTTAATGGATTTGAGGAAACTTCGGTTTGACTCTTCAGTTGGTCATGCCGCATTAGGTACCTAGATAACCCACTAGTTTAGCATTTGGATATAAACTGGAAATATCTCACCTCCACAATGAAGCTAGGCTTTGAACCATGAGAAGTTACAGAGAATTCTTACGTTTTTGTTTTGAGTTTATAGTATTGAGTTGTTTGCCCATAATCTTGCTCCTATCAAAGTAAAGGCACATTGGGATGACAAGAATGAGCACATAAAAATTCCCTTCACTAATGATTCTACATTAAATTTCCTTGCTTCACCTGCAACAATCTTCCTGCAACAATCTTTGAAGGCTTACTACACTTAGCCATTTTAAAGACATGTATTTTCCCTTGCAAAAAAGTTCTTATAACACACATGATGCAAGAAAAGAAATTTCACAGCGTGAATTTTCATGAATGTGACTGGAATAACAAAGGCATATTTTTCACACATACTAATAAAAAACCATCCAGATCAAAGATATCCAAAAATAGCGATAGAAAGAAACAGTATAAAGTTCAGCCAGCAGAATAAACTGCAAAAATCTCAAGGACGAGAAGAAAATCAAATGAACTGACCTCGGGATAGTTATTTCATAGGGAAAGTGGATAACACCATCAGATAAGGAGGGAACATGATCCTTTTTCTCATTCACAAATTTTATTACTTGGAACAAAACCTCGCGTAAAGAAGCTTCAAGTGCTGCCCTGCGCACACTCCTATCCTCAGATGCACTCTCTGAATTCACATGTAAAACAACAAAAAAAAAAGCTGTTTAAATTTAAGAGGAAAAGCATCAATAAATGCAAATAGAACAAGAATGATGCCAAGGTACCTCCTGGGTCAACTATAACTTTGTTATGATGAGACTTTCCAGGGTGTGCCTTTGGGTTTTGAGTTACATTTAAATTGATGTACCAGTGTTCCCAAAATAGGCGTTCAGTTTTGTTGGTGAACCATGATTCCTTTTTATTCTTCAATTCATAGAAAGAAAGACATATCTGCATCATTAATCAATTGATAAAGTAAATAAGCATTGTTAAGACAATATGAAGATGTGAAACCCAGGTTTACCGAACAAAAGCAAATGTTAGGTCATAGCATTGGTATGGCAATCATCAACACCTAGCAATATATAAGCTCCACAAAATCATACTAGCAAATTAGAAGATGCGTTAGCTTAACAAAAACAGCAAATCACAAACCTGACTTTTCTTATTTGGGTGTTTGTCTACCCAATTGATGAACAGCTCAATCTTCTCATCTATTTTCTTTTCAACGTCGACATCCCCACATTGCACCTTACAAATAAAGAAACACACACAGACACAAAAGACACAATTATCAAAACTCTCCCAACATCAGTGCATCTTCAACAGAAAATACAAGAGGGAGCTTCATTTATTCCTCCTCCATTTCAAAATATCAATAATCAAATTATAACTACAGAGAGAATAAAGAGATGTGATGTCCAGGAAAAGCAATGATCTTGGGCACAAGTTGGGGGTTGGAACTCTAGCTCCTCAAATTATGACAAAATGCGGGCTGTTACTCCGACGAACCAAAACTGAAAAGCATAAAATTTCACAGTGCACACTTTTTTTTTTCTCTTTCTTCCCTCTCTAGTTGAGATTCTCAATGACAAGTGGTTCTCCTATTATGCATTTCTTAAACAATTTACTCTCTTGCAACTAGTTCGCCTTCGACAACAATTGAAGTTATAAGTAATCATAAAAAAAAAATACCAAAAAGGTTACTATTTACGAACAATCCATACTAGAAAGGAAAAGGGAACAACTTACATAAGTAATCTCGAAAAGCTCCAAATCAATCTCTTTAGGCCTAACCAGACCTAAAGCACGATGAAACACGATTGTATGCAATATGCCTGCACAGACCAATATTTCACCTTATCAATCCAGAAACAAGACAACTAACATCGTAATCTCCAAAAAACCGATCAAAGGAATCAACTTCACCGAGGAACAGGCAAGCGAAGACTATAACCAATCACTAATTCCCATACATCAACTTCAAAAAAAAAAAAAAAAAAAAAATCCAAAAGAAAAAATTGTATAAATGTCCTTAATTATAATAAATTGCCGTAGAGCCTTTACTTACAACGTAGAACTTCGCGTATCTCAAAGTGCTCCACTTCCTAAAAAAGTTCAAGAAAAAAAAAACTAAAATTTTTAAAAAAATATATATAAAAAGAAAAAGAACGAAAACGATCACAAGAACTGATTAGAAACTTTAACTCGAAAAATTAAAATGTGGATTTAGATTAGATTACCAGTTCTTTGAGATGGCAGACCTCGGAGTTCATGGTGGCTGAAGGACAGAATTTAGCAAAAGACTAGTATTTACAGAAGCCGGAACCCTAGATTTCTAAGCCGGTTTTCGGAGAACGGCAATCGACGGCGGCGGGAGCACCGATTGGTGCTTCGCCAGGTTACTTGGCGTGTTGCAGTTGTACTGGTGATCGGAGTGTGTAATTGTTTTTATGTTCGAGCTCAAGCCGAATAATGTTTCTAGTTTTCAATTAACTGCAATAAAAAAATAAAAAAAATTAAAAAAAAAAAGTGGATTAGTATTTCCTAGAACATATTTCCATGTTTTTCTTAATAAAATATTTGAAGGTTTATTAAGTTACTTAACTGTCCACTTTGCGTAAATTTCACGTATTTTTACAGTAAATTTAATTATTCCCATGACTTTTTTTTATTAAATAAATCTCTTTTCAGCCATATATCAGCACTTATTGTCTTGCTACCAAATTTAACACTTGCTAATCTAACTTTTTTTTTTTTTTTTTGTCATAGGAGACGTGGTCTGCCATCGTAAACTAGTAAAAGAAAGAAATATCATCGAATTTCAAATATTTTAATTTGAATATACAATTTTCAACTATTTTAATTAAAACAAATTCTTTATTTTATTTTATTGAGAGGTGTCTCAATAGTCTTGTTAAATAGTACTGTTTTTGGCCTTGAGTTGGTGCAAAGCGTGAACATTAGTTACATCATGCCTAACATTAAAATGAATCCCAAATCTTCAATTTGACACCAATTGAACACTTGTCACTAAACTACAACTAAACTACAACTATTTGTCGTTTCTTTCTTAATTCTTTCTTAGTTATTAATAGAAAATTATGTAGATATTTTAAATTTTTAAATTGGGCTTTCTCCTGTTTCGAATGGCTTGGGCTGTGGCACTGTTATTGGTCCAGAATGTCTGATAATGGGCCACAGAGATAAAGATACCTTTCATGAAATATGAAGAGACGAGAGACGATCCAAGAAAGCAAGTTGAGAAGTTGGCTTCAACTTTTTTATTAGTTTTGATTTGGGTCTTCACTTTTTTTTTTTATTCGTTTTCTTTTGTTTAGGACTGTCCGGTATCTAATTTAAAAATTAACTAATTTGGACTAATTCGGATAGAACCATGTGGCAGCAAAGATTTTTCAGTAGGTATTTTTTTTTTTTGGTTTAGGCCGCCTAGTATCCAGCCCATTGGACTGAATAATTTGCACCGACTTGGGTAGGACTTCGAAGGACGGTAAAGGTCTCCCAGCAGGTATTTAACGCGGCTGCATTCTCAGGATTTGAAACCGAGACCTCTGATTAAGCGAATTCAGATCCTTACCATTTGAGTCAGCGCCTGCTGGCAGTAGGTATTCTTTTTGGTCTAGACTGCCCAGTATCCAGCCCATTAGACTGATTAATCCGAACCGACCCGAGTAAGATCCCGAAGAGCGGTAAATGTCTCACAACAGATATTTAATGCGGCTGCATTCCCAGGATTCCAAACCGAGACATCTAATTAAGCGAACTCATACCCTTACCATCTAAACCAGCGTCCACTGATTAGTAGGTATTCTTTTTTTTTTTTTTTGGTCTGGACCGCCCAGTATTCAGCTCATTGGCCTGATTAATCTGGACCGACCCGGGTAGGACTTCGAAAGGCGATAAAAGTCTCCTAACAAGTATTTAACGCGGCTACATTTTCAGGACTTGAAACTGAGACTTCTGATTAAACGAATTCAGACTCTTATCATCTGAGTCAGCGCCTGCTGGTATTCTTTTTCTTTTTTTTTGATGAAAACTGGTATTCTTTTTTTTTTTTTTTTGTTTAACTGGTATTCTTTTTTTTAAGTGGCTAAGTGCATTAGCAACTGTGGGCCTGTGTCATTGGCTATCGGTAATGGGCTTTGTAATGAAGCCTATATAAGAACCAGGTTCACGAGATTGGGCCTAATGTTGGGTCTTTGGGGCTAATATTTGGGCGTGCATATTGTGGCCTCTACTTACTCTGTCGTTTTTGGCAGGTTGTTTTTGTTTTTTCTCTCTTTCATTTTATCGCACTCTTGTTAGAGCTCAATTGATGGTGGGAAAAAATAATGAAGCCGATAACTTGGATAACAAAGAGAAAAAGAATCCCTCGTGTTGCCGTAAATTTCAGCACTCGATCGATAGTAAAATTGCTCTTCTCTGAAGCTAAGAAAATGGTTGAGGATCTTGAATGTAGAAAAAAGTATGAGTAGGTAACGGACTGATGAGTCCTACTATACTGGTATCGTTTCCAATATTGAATCTCAGTTGGAGCAAACCAATATAAACAAAAAAAACAAAAAAAAAAAAAGAGTGGAGGCTATAAGTTTGCTTATATAGTCTTTGTAGTTCTGTTTTGAAATAATAATAGTAATAATAACAATAATAATGATAATGATAGAAGAAGAAGGCACAGAAAGCAGTTGCAAATGCATTTTCCAATCCCCATTAATACCCTTTCCATGCTGCACAAACTTAATTGATGGAGCAATTTTTCGTTAACCATATGCACCAAAAAAATTCTTCCACCATAAATCACCGCCCATATTTTAGCACTTCTTTTGAGGGTCATTTTCCCTTCCCCTCTAAGCTTTAAGTGTTAGAGTAGTGCTATATAGCACGAAAGGGTTTTTCATGATTTTTCATAATTTAACTTTTTTGTTGATATAACAAAAAGTTTGGTAATTTAATTTTGTTTTTTAAAATTAAAACCTAATAAGATTTAATATTATTCTAAAATTTAAAAATTTTTCGTAAAATTTTGTGAAAGATTTTACGTGATATTTATCTTTATTTTAAGGGTTATACGTGGGCATTCTACTTTTACATACACACCCAAAAAAAGAAACAATTCGTTTGACATATTATTATTATTATTATATAGTTACGAACTTGAAATACGTGAAAATTTATTTTATAAAGATCGCATATGTAATCCCAAATGGAATCGTTGATCTTGTTGCATATTAATTATCATTATACACAATAAGCATTTCCCATGTTGTTTTACTTGGGATACTCAATGCAAATCTGTTTAGCTATCACTGGGAATGTTTTAAAGCGCATGGGAACTGAGCTTCTTCAACAATATTTTTCTGCCCAGGCCTGCATATCAAAGTGCAAAGACCAACAATTGAGAGAATCAAATCTAATCTTGGATTAACCAAAAACTTTGGATTATTTTAATTTAATATAGGCCAATGAGCCTTATGGGTGAAATTCGTGATGTCAGTGAGAAATTCTCAGTGCCAAACTGCCAAGGAGTTTCATCATCGCCCAAGCCTTTTTGTGGGGTACATTCCAACCCATCCAATAGCAAACAGCCAACATGCAAATTTTGTCGAGAGACAGAGACATGATCTTAATGTAGACCTGCAGGAAGGATCATGTCCTACTTAGCTTTTGTCAGGTTAAACCCTTCAAAATTCATTGGAATCCCCATTGTGGAGTGACCTATTCCGTCCTCAAACATATTGGCTAAGTGTAGGGCCCGTATTCGCTGCAGAAATTTTTAGCAAAAGAGAATCATCTAGCCACTGTGTTCTAGTTACAATAAGAATCGTTGTTCTTATGCTAAAAATTATAGGTTTCTCTTGTATCAAAAAAAAAAAAAAAAAAAAAAAAAAAAATTATAGGTTTCATTTTTTCGTCGACAATCAGTGAAATTAACTATATATTTTTATCAAGATATTCAGTAAGATTAAGTATATATTTATAGAATTTACTCTTTTGACAAATATAATTATCTTGCCAAGTCTGCTTAATGGATGTAATTATATTTAATAAAATTGTGAAGTATTATCTTTTTTTTTTTTCGTTTCTTTTCCTCAGAAAAATAAAAAAGAAAAGAAAAACATAGAGAGCATCAATTTTCTCCCTTCAAATTGTTCCCTCTACCAGTGTTCGTTTTCCAACCTGCACTAAAATTAAAACGACTGCTTCCCAAAATACAAATAAAAAAATGTCACGTCCTACCAATGGTTTAGAATTCGAGGATCCCCAGAGAATAAATAGACAAACCATACCTACTGAAGGCAACCTGGTATTCTATTGTATACAGAAAAAGTAGAGACTTATTGGAATGGAAAATTGCATTGGACGAAAGGGACATTTTTGTTGTGTGTGAATGATTCATTTGGACAATCATGATCTACAGGGTAGAGAGGGGGCCACTACAGTGTTATTGCAACTCACTGAATGCCTTTTGGGTCCGCACTCTTGATAATTAATTAATCTATCAATCAGAATGTTTTTTTGCTGGTCCTGCTAATTAAATTCTTCAAATTTGGTGAGGCATCAAATCGGATCGAAAATAACGAAACAAATAGCGCTGTATGCATTGTTCAGTAGTGCTCTGTGTGTCATTTCGGTGGTAGTGAAATTTGAATTGAGTTGACGGCCTTCAAGCTTCGTTATCTGAACAATAAGATTTTTGTTTTGGCCTTCGTGTTAGTATTATAGTGTTTGATGCTTAATTGCTGAAACTAACATTGTGCTTTGATATGGAAAAGAATGACAAAGAGTTTCGTATTTCTAATACAATTGATTGGAATACTTGTTAAAACCTTTTGGTCTCATTTTCAAGTCCTAACAAAAAAAAAAATTAAATAAAAAAAACTATGTAATAGAAAGTTATTTTCTCTCACTGTGTTTGGATGTTCAAGAATCAAAGATTTCTGCCAATATATGTCATAAACAATAAGATTGATGTAGTTACTTAACTATGTACACTCTACAACAAGCTTGCTTGGCCAAAATCCTAAAATTTTCACTGGGAGTAAGGTTTAAGAATGTGGAGAGAAAGTTTTGTAACATTACTTATTTTTGATTTAGTATATATTGTTTTTGACTAAAGAATAAATAAAAATTAAAAAAAATGTGTATCAGGCCAAGCAACAGTCCAAGGGTTATGTGGTATCATAGCCTTTTTTACCTTCTTGTTTGTACTTAAATTTAATTATATATATATATATATATATATATATATATATAGTATAAAAATTTGATATAATTTATAATATTTTTAAGTTTTATTTTTCGGGTACTTAAGTTTTTAAGTGGATAGAAAGCCTAAGAATTTCATTTGACATACAAATGAATGATAATCATTGTATTGATATTTATCCAATCGTGAAGACGTTTTCTAAAACTTAATTAAGCCATAGCTCAATAGAAAAATGATAGCTAGACAGGTAAAAGGAGAATGGGAAAAAGGAGTGACAGGGAGAGTAAGAGAGACACAGAGGGAATGAGAGAAAAAAAAACAAAATAACAGTAAAGCCTTACAATTTTATGGAACATGTAACATAAAAAAAAATAATTAAAATTAAGTACAGTATATTTAAATTTAATATACAATAAAATTATGAATTAAAAAATTCATCAGTTTCTCCGTCCCGAAGAGCCCACGTCCAAGGGAGAGCAATGACGCTAGTCAAATCAAGAAAGCCGTACGAATTGCATTATTGAGAGTAGGTTAGAGGCAAGACCAACCATGGAAGGTACCAAACTCCACTAATGAAAATTGAAAAAAGACGAAAGGTGAGAAGTCCCAAAAGAACAGTATTTTGCCGCATAAGGGGAAAACATTGAGCGGGGTCCACATAGAATGTGGGAGTGTATCAATGGCATACATATGCACTCATCACTCTCATGGTCGTCATGTCATGTCATGTCATGCCATTTATCCCCATGAACGACTCGCGTCTGACAAGTCCCAACTCGAAGTAAACTCGTAATTGCTCTCTGAAAATGATCAATTCATATCAAAGGTTGGCTCGTGTGGTTGAATTTTAAAACGTTACATTTTGGATCAAGTCAAGTAGCTGGATTCCTGTTTATGTCTAGGAACATTTATCAGCCATTTTATACCTTTCAAGAATAGAATTACAGTATTTTTTAATAAAAAATATTTCTAATTTTCACCGCAATCAAAAGTTTATCATTTTATTTTTTTGATTGATGGGGTTAAAAAAAACGAATAGGTCATTGACTGGTCAAAAGTGGTCAAATGTAAAAGAAAAAAAACAGAGAATCCTATTCTAATTATATCTAGCAAATGCATACTTTTTGGTGTATGCTTGCTTGTAGAAAGATGGTTATGCGTATTCAGAACGAATGTCCACACCTCCAATCAGAAAAATTTTAACCAATCACATGGATGTTCTAATGATGGACGCACGTAGTCATTAATGTACATGCTTTAGTGAATCATTATTTTCTGATCAATATAAATTTATAACATTTGTACTTATTTACATACGAAATATTATAAAATTAATAACACGATGGTTTGACTATATCTATGATTCTAATAATTTTTCTTTTTTAATAAACAGATAGAGACTAGTTTTTAGTGACATGGTGCAAATTAGACAACGATAATCAAAGGAATTAATTAGGTAGCAATGCACTTAGAGATGCGCGCACTTTGCCCATATGCTCTTTTGTTTTTTTAGGGAAATTCTAAAGAGCACAAGTTTATTGGGTTAAGGAGAGCACATAATTAGAGGTGTCAAATTGCGATCGAATTCAATGGATTGACTCAAATCTGTCTGCAAAATATGATCTGAACCTGACCCACAAAGTACTAACCCAAAAAATAACCCGAATCATAAATGAACAGAAAATTTAGGGTCAAATCTGACCTGATCCAAATGACCGTGATTTTTTTTCTTAAGAGAATAAAAAATAAAATAAAATAAAAGATTGTAACATTTAAATTCATATTTTATATTATGAAAAATATAGATTCTGCTATTTTTACTCTAAATAACCATAAATTCTTTTCAAAATATTTTGAATTTTTTATCAATTTCCAAATTTTATTTTGAATTTTTAGGTTTTTTCTTTAAAAAATTTCTTGAATTATTTTGTGATTCCATAATTTTTTTTTTGTTTTGATTTTTGAGAATTTTCACAGAATTTTTGAATTTATTAAATTTTCAATTTTTTATGAAAAATGCCAATAAATTTTCGAGTTATTTCAGGTTCGAGACATTTGTGAATCAATTCATTTTCGAGTTGAGTTTTGGTTAAATTGTTTCAAATAAATTAAAGTCGATCTATTGGGTCAGGTCAAAATTTAACACATCTATTTTCAAATCTATTATTTTTAAAAAAATGAGTTAGACTTGTGGATTGACCGAATCTCAATCCAACCCAAAACAACTCAGAATGACTCAATTTGAAATTGACTTAACATTCTGTTTTGATATTTCTAAAGTCTACACGCAATGACAACGACTATTAGATAATTGAATTTTAAAAAAAGAAAACATATATCTAATAAATATATGTGTAGCTTGTATTCGATTAAAAAAGAACTGTACTGTAATTTTTTTTAATTGAATAGATTTTTAACTACATTACGTTATATTACTGCCAACTAACTCCGTGCGTGTGCATGCCACCCACAGAAATGCCATCGATTTCTTTTTTGGATAATTGATAATTAAAACCGTTAGATCTCGTAGAGTCGTAGCAAAAGCAGGGCTGAAAATGTATCGTGTCAATCATGCAAAAGAAAAAAGAGGATCATTATACATCTACGTATAGATAAATATATAAAAAATATATAATTAATTTAATAATATTTATAATTTATTTATTTTTTATTTTTTAAACTTAATAAAATTTTTATAATTTAATTATTTAAATTTTTATATATTTATTATATTTTTATTTATACGCATCTACATATCTTTTCGAAGAGAAAAAGTAGGTGATACTGCACGATGGTGACAGACGCACAGGAAGAAGGATACAGAAAAAAAGCCATAGAGGGAGATGGAGAGCTCGAGGATCGAGGGAGAATGGGAAGCCGAGACATTAGACAGAGAGTTGACGGCGACTAGATTGGGGGGGCAGGCCGAAGTGGGCGATGAAGGCGATAAGTGATACAAGCTGGCGTCGCTTTCTGCTGCTCCGGTCCAACCACAAAAGTCGGGGGGCACACCAAAGGTTCTGTTTCTGCCTTCCGACACGTCTCTCATTCCGGACGGCACGCGCGCTCAGTCCTCACATACTTTCCTTCTCTAACTAACAACCAAGCCAAAGGCCCAAACCACCAACGAGCCAAGTCACACTGGTGTGGTTTTTTAAATTGAAGATCTTAATTTAAATTTTAATTAACATTAATTAGTAAAATAACAACACCAAAAGCACTCGTTATTTTCTTAATCTTCAGAATTAAAGATTACAAAAGCTAAAAATTGAAAATCAAAGTATTATGATTAAAATTAAAATGTTCGCACTGCATTAATAAATGAATTACACTCCTGAACAAAAAAAAGAAAAAACTTAAATGGATTACACTATTACATTACACATGTAATGTTAAAAACTTACAATTAAAATTTCTAATAAATAATTGTAAATTTTTCTAACTATTAATGACTAGCCTAGTGGTGAGGTTAAACATGAGATTATGTTGGTTAAACACATGGTTTATACAAGTTTTGAAAGTCTCGGTTTTTTATTTATATTATTTTTCATTCTTTATTTTTTAATAAAATCGATCTATACATATGACTCATCAAAAAATGGTCATGTTCTGGTATTGAAATACATCCACATACAACAATTAGAAAAGAGGAAGGGCCCGAGCAAAAAAGCCATAAGTTGTTGCTGTTAAAACTAGTCTATTTTTATCGCATCTGGCTTTCAGCTAGGGTTCCTTTTTACATTCACACTTCGTTTTCTTTATGCACATGCCGTTTATGTTCTGTGTCCATTGTATTTATGTATGAATGTCACTTTTGGTTAGTAGCAGTCATAAAAAAGTCATTGGTCGCAAAGGTTACGCCCACTATAGAGACAACTCCACTCCCTAAAATCAACCTTTGTATAAAGTTAGCATCTGTCATCTGACAATGTGAGCATGCTAAAATATATCTCCATTGTTAAAAAAACAGTAGCCGAATAGATAACGACTTGGAAAATTGTTTATAGTTTTAAGTTATTTATCTTCTTAATAAATGTTAATTTTTGGATTTGAATTCACTTAAAATCAACTTACAATCTCTAAAACAACACCTTATTGATAAATCGCTATTATTAATTATCTTATTTTTATAATTATCTTCATTTACAGTAACTAATTATATCTTGGTCAAGTCCCAACTCCCAATAGATGTCCTTGGAGTTAAATCCATGCCACAAATTCTTGAAAGCTTCAGTGCTTGATTTAAATGAAATCTTTTTTTTTAGGGGGGGGGGGGGGGGTGGGGTAAATTTGGAACGCCGCACTACCACTCGGTCATAAAAAAAAAAAAAAAATCAATTGTTTGGTTGTTTTGACTTAAAGAAATTGAAGTGCTTGGTCAAACACTGAAACCACTCAAATGAAAACCCACTTGTCCCATAATTCTAGCACGGACCATAGGGCGCACCAATATACGGAACTCGTTTGTTTCTTTGATTGTAAGGTACACATCCAATAATTAGCTTGCTTCTATCCAAAGGACGAAAAGAAAGGGATAAATTTCCCTTCTTTTCACTTGGCACTACAATCCTTAATCTTTACGTTCATGGGCATTTCATAAAAATTGATAGTTTGACAAAATCGGTTACGTTCAATAGCAGTGAGGAGCAAGAAGTAATCTCGACTGATCTGGGTGTGAACGGTAGAACTCTAAAGATGGGAAAAAGGAATTATTTGAGAGGACTTTTAGGTTCAATTATGGTAATGACAGATACATTCATTAGAGAAAAGGAATAATTAAGACTGTCATATGTAAGAAAAACAAGGAGACTTGTATCAATCGGTCGTCAGATTTGGCCTTCACTATTTTTACTTTTTTTTTTTTAATAAATATGACTTATTCAAAATCTTAAATCATACAAATTTATTTTTTATTTTTTTATTTTAAGTATATTTTATTTATTTTATTTACCATGTAATATTATTAGTAAGTTCTACTCACTAAATATATGAGTCAAATTCAAAATTTTCTTATCCTTTACCCTTATCGGTATTACAGAGATGATACCATTTACGCAAATGGTTGATCTCAAACATTTAGATAGTGATTGATTAACAGCTCCACAAATTATAAGACACCAGACATATAGGCCCCGCCATCTTTTCCCTATAGTACTCTCTCAATCCCATCCATTTCAGTTTCACACCTCTCTCTTAATTTTCATTCTTCGTTTTCCATTCTAACGATTAAAAGGTGAAAGTTATTTCCAATTATTCTCGCAAAAAATCCACAAATTATATCAATTGACTGCCTAAAATTTTTTAGTCAATTTAAACTTGGAAAGCATCTTTGTAGTGGCAAATAGATGAGGATCGCATCAAATCGATTTGTAAGTTGTCTTATGTGCCTATTGTTAGGTAGAACAGTATAAAATGTAAATGCTAGATACAAACCCAATTAACTAACCACATCTTCCTTTGTGCCAAGTGCAAGTCTCTCATGCATTGCACCACTTGGGAAACTTGTTAAGAAAATCTTTTCCTTAGGCCACTTTAGCAAGAAATTTGTCTAATTGAGCATTATAATCTTCAGGAGAACAAGCAATATATATGTCCCCTTTGTAATTGAAGAGAGTTTTGGGAAAGTTTAATGTTGGACCCTCAATGTGAGAAAAATGAGGCATTGGAGATATGAGGTATGCTATCTGTTTCGCTTTTTTAAGGACTGGAAAAACAAAAAAAAGGTTGTGTCTAATTCTTGTAACCTCAGAATCAGTAACTAAACATATACTGTACCTTGTCATATTCCCCGCACCCGAGTCCAGATGTGATTACTGATTAGGTTTATTGCTTAACATTTGCTGTTCTTTGGCCTATGCCTAGTCTCGTCTTATCCACAAGCTTATTGGTGGGAACGGGATTCCACTTGCTTCATCTGTAATGTATCTTTTTCATTAGAATTCTACCGTTCACATTTTGATTAGTCAAATCATTTGTTGCTTCTCTTCCTCAAGGACATCTAACACTGTGTTTAGTATGAGAAGAGAAAAATGAGGCGGAGGAAAATTGGAGGTAAGAAAAATTTTTCATCTATCTCTTATATTTGGAAAAAAGTAATAGTAGGAAGAAAAATTAAAAAAATTCTTATTTGGTAAAGGGTAAAAAGTAAGAAGAAATATATATATATATATATATTCGAATGTCTATTTTATTCTCCCTAATAAAAATATTATATGTATATAGTATGGGCAATAGAGTCAATATTTGATAAAAGTGATAGAAAAATCAACAATTTTCTCTCAATTTTGAGAAGAATAAATATAGTGGGCTATGAAGAAAAATTAAAATTAATGCTTGTCTCCCCTATTTTCCTTTGCTCCAAAAACAATATTTTCAAAACACAAGTATTAACTCTTTCCCTCTAGTTTTCTCTCCCTCGTCACTTTTTTCTCTCTCCCAAGCACAATTTAAGAATTTAAGAACTTAAAATCTCTATCTTTAAGATATTAGAATCTAATCCTAAAAAAATGTGTGTAATTTAGAGAATGAGGAAAACTTCTCTCATTATATAACTCACAATCCCAATAAATCTTTTAATTTTTTTTTAAAAAAAGGGTCTAATTATTGTAACATCATTTTATGTAATTGGTGGTCATTTGTTCATCTGCGTGTATTATTTTCCATTGAACAGCAGGAAAACCGGCCCAGTATAGTGAAATAAGGTAGCCTTCCTGGTGCTGGAAACAATCATGCGAACCGTTGGGATCGTGATTCACGATCCAACAACTAATTGGTATACAAGAAAGTGCAAGTGTCCATATCACTCAATGAATTAGACACGTGTGAGTGGGTCAACTTCTCTGAGTTGAAAATTACTCTAACATGAGATTCATTATAAGGATGCAAAGTGGACTCTACATATCTACGCATTACACAGATCATGATTTTTAGTTACGGTTTTGTTGTCCTCATCGTTAATTATAATTATCCATTAAAAGACCAAATTATACAACTAGTCAACTACGTACCAATATAATAATGTACTATATTTGCCGCATCAATGTAACATTTCTATTCTAACACATACATCTGCAAGCGGCACACATTGATGCCTTAATGGCGATCATTTGCTGATTTGCTAGTGGCTGTGGGGAAGGCTAGATTCAAGCCATGAGTCTCGGGCAGTGGCATTTTAGTTGAGGGTAGGGACATGAACTTTACACGTATTCCCATGTGATTAGCTTTCTCCTCGAACTCGTAATGATGTTTTAAACAGCATATTCAAAGAAGGCAACACGCAGCCCCAACAAAGATTATTCTTGTGGAAAACTTGATTACTATAATCATTGAAATTCTCTGCTCCTTTGGTCTACTCCACTTTCAGGATATGAATTTTATAGAGGGTAAGCATGCAATTCGTATATAGACCATAATATTATAGTGCATTAGTAGTAGAAGAGTCCGTATGTGTAAAATTTACGATATAATTAACTGCAAAAAAGCTCAACCATCTACCTTGAGAACAAGATAAACAATCTTTTTTCTTATTATTGTCCTTATGTTTTAGGTGAATTAAACTTCATCTCATAGTGAAACTAATACGAAAAAGCATGGAGGATTTTTTTGGGGGGGAGGGGGACCTGGTGAGTTACAGTGCCAAATGGTTCTTTTATACAACCAAAATGTGCTGCATTTGGAACAAAATTTATTGTCCCTTGTGACAATGTAGACCATATTTTTTCAATTACAAAAAATTTTCTGAAGCTTACAGCTTGCTCTTCTGTAGATAGGAATGTGTCTTTTGAAATTTGTAACCAATAAATAATGATACGGTAATGAGCCCATTCACGTCCTTCTAGTAATGCCTTTTTCTTTGTTAGAGAATGTGTTGAATGACGGGGATGCAAGGTAGACTAGGTAAACATAGGTAGACTAGGAAAATAAAGGAAGTCAAGTAGCTACTCCTTGGAAATTAGCTACAAACTACAAATTCCAAATCCAAAGCCACAAATAAAGAACAAGTTTGACGGAGACATTCTTTTCAAAACATAACGAATGCGCAGAGATAAAGAAGTTGTCTACGTAGAGATGCAGAGCCCCTCTAAATGGGATAGTTGATAGTTGAGATAATGCGAGTTTTTATCTCCAGCTCTTCTTCTCACAAGCGTCTTCCTCTTTGTAGTAAATCATCACCACTAAAAAAAAAAACAGAGATATCTAACAATGGTTTTATTGCAATATATATTAGAAAACTACATTTCTATGTCTATCGCTTCATAACACTTGCTTATCTCTTTTCCTACGCACCAAAAATTTAGCAATTTTCGATGGACCAAAAAAGAAACCAAGAAAAAAAAAAAAACACGAATCACATAGTGATTGAATTATTAAATTTTAGTGAGCAAAGCAAGAGTGAAACTCCAAACAATCAAAGAATACTTAATTAGACATCTAACAAGAATTTAAAACTACAGTGGATTGGGGAATATTGTGGCCACTTTGAACATCCTATAGATGTGTGTGTGTGTGTATATTATAGACAAAACAAAAACAAAAAAAAAAAAGAAAAACTGGCCAACAAAGCCATTCAACTGAACTTACAAAGGTAAGCCATGTTCCACCTACATATCCCCACTCTTCCTCTTTCTCTCTCATAGTGATCAGATACACATACAAGAATACAAAACAAAGCCTACTTTCTTTCATTAGCTTTTCAAAGAAAAAAAAAAAACAACAAAAGACTCACCTTCTTTGCTTTTGTTTTGGATTGTTGTAGATCCACAGAGAAAAGATGATGCAAGAGCTCTTGGGTGGTGCTGCTCTAATTGGAGGAGAGAGGAAAATTTCCATCAGCGGAACCATTTTAGAAGCCACACAGCCTTTGCCTTCTTCTTCTCCTTCTCCATCTCTGTCTCCTTCTTCAACAACAACAGCAACTGCAGGCAGTACTGCTACTAATTCATCAACTTCAACCTCAGAGAACTTGAGATGTCCGCGATGCGATTCCACCAACACCAAGTTCTGTTACTACAACAACTACAATCTCACGCAGCCTCGCCATTTTTGCAAGACTTGTCGCCGCTACTGGACCAAAGGTGGTGCTCTTAGGAATGTTCCCATTGGAGGCGGCTGCAGAAAAAATAAGAGCACAACCAGTGCATCACCAGCATCGGTTGGCAGGTCAAGCAGTGGCAAGATCAAAACTTTTGCATGTGAGATTGGCAGATCAGGCGGGTTTGGAAGTGGGTTTGATACTGATTTTGCATCAAGCCCCATTTTATGGGCATCCCCTCATAATTCTCATCTTTTGGCCTTATTGAGAGGCGACCAAAACCCTAACCCTAGTGGACTGCCTGGTTCCATTAGTGTCAAGGATGAAGGAGCCATGATTGGAATCGGAACCCAGGTGATTGCTGAACCAGCAGTCGCAACTGGTGCACTGAATGCTCGAATTCTGGGCTTGGAGCCTATGAGCCAAGCCTCTTCTGTGGGTCTTTGCAGTCCATTCTGGAAAAACAATCAACACTTGCAAGCTCAACAGCAACCACCAAATGGCTTCCTAGTTGGCGGTGATGCTCAGAACTCAGGTCTACAAGAACTGTATCAAAGGCTCAAATCATCAACTAGCTATTATAATGATAGCTCACCAGTAGTTCTAGGCAATGTGGGTGCTGCTGCTATATCAACTTCATCTTCTTCTTCTTCAACAATTTTGGATTCTTCTCCAGTTGTTGCAGGTGAATTGGGTTACTGGAACCCCACTTTTTCCTGGTCCGATCTTCCTAACTAATGGTCCTATGTCGTCATCAACCTTTCTGTCCTTCCGCTATTTCATGCTATATTTAGCTTTGTTTTTTTATTTTATTTCTCATAGACTAGGTTGCTTGGGTTGTGGTATATGGAAACATGGATATGGTAGTCAGGCATTAGACTCAGTTTTTTTTTTTTTTTCCCTTCTTTCCTTCTCAATGTTCTAAATTATGTATGGGGTGTTTTATTTTAATTAAGGTGTGTTTTAACTTGTGGGAAAGTACCAGGCTACCAGCTCTAGTGCCTTTTGATTATAATTCATTTTGCATTATCATGTGCCATTCTTTTTCTTAAAAGTAGGAGTAGGAGCTGAAATTTCTTCTTGGGATGGGTACTCAAATTAATAGTTCTTAGCTCTTTTTTAGGAAGAATCTATTTGTGTGTTCATATAAGAATATATATATTCTTGTCAATTCCATCCTCACTGAGGCTCAAAGCTGAGTCTGCTTCTGGGTCTTGCATGACTTGCTGATCCATTATTATTTTGTTAATTCATTAGCTCATATTGTAAATTAAGTTTAATGTGTTGATGCTATGCGGGTTAGGGTGGGTTACTTGCTTCATTACTTGGTCTGATTGAATTGAGGGGAGTGAATGAACTCGGTTCGGAGTTTGACCCTCATTTATCTCATCTCAAACTTAAGCAAGTTAGGTCTCTAAACTATAGTTAGTGATTTTTTATTTTTTAGGCTCCCATTACTTGAGAGAAAAGATTTTATAATGAATTTTCTTTCAAACCGCAGTTTTGCACTTAGCAAAGAATGATTCCAACCCGCAGCCTTATTTTAAAGGTCTATCAAAGGTGTCATATATTTTTTTGGTCAGTTAAGTGTTATAATACGTCTGCACTCTTGCATTTTTCATTCCTTCCAGGGAATTGGTTTGTATTTCCTTACCAGCTGTTGCCACTGCCATCTACTACCTTGTCTATTTTCCACCTCCAACTTTCAGGCTAATCTAATGCAATCATGGGAATAACACCAAAAATCGTCACCCTTCTGCCTTCATACGGAGCTATTTTCTAATTTAGATTGGGAAAATCCAGTTAGTATTGGGATTTTACTGCGTAAGATGGGTAGTATGAGATTACATTTTGTGGAGATGGTCGATCATTTGGTCACAGAAAATTGTGATATGTTGAATTTTGGAGCGTTAGTGCCTTAGTGGGCTTCATCAGTATTTGCTGTTATGGATGGAATGTTTGGGCCTTTACGCTGTAAGACTGTCGTCCACAATAGGCCGAGCTTTGTTTGATAAAACAACCTTTTAACTTGGATTTTTTCTTTTTCCTCCGTAAATCTTTGATAATGGTGTTGCTCCAATATTTTCCCTCAAGTACAAACAGTCATTTGTCCACGTTAAATCTTGTAAATTTTATATAGCTTTTTGGTGCAAAGTTTATATAGTTTTTTTTATATAGTTCACGGACTATTACAACACCCTTTTTGCTGCCACCCAAGGGGGGAGGGACTGGAATTACGATTAAGTTTTTTCTATTAACGAGAATACCATTGTGTTTATTTTTATATTTAAATGGCCAATTCGAAATATATTTGCAAAGAAGTCAAGATCATTTAAACTTACTAAACAACTATCATTGAGTGAAACTCACTTATATATTTTAAGAAATCTTCTCAATACCTGTTTTTAATTTTGTTATTATTGTCATATTATCTTTCATGTAGTTCTATGAATTTAATATTATCAATTTTTTTAATTTACAATCTAAAGTTTCCTATAAGAAAGGGGTTGTCTTTGCTATATATAAAATAGATTTACTTATCTCACCAAAAAAAAAAAAAGATTTACATTTCGTGATTATAAAGAAGTTAAAAAATTATTTTACTTTGGCTAGTCTAGTTGCATGTGTTAGAGTTATACTTCAAGCATTCTAGTGGATGCAAGCAGCTTGTAGATCAATAGAGAGCAAATAAATAATTAAGGTGGTGTTTGGTTGAATTATTTACCTTACCTTTTGAGTTATTTTTTGCCTCAAACAGTAGCTAATTGAAAAAACAAGCCTTTGTTACTTATGATAGTATTTTTCTTGACTAAATTACCTCCAACAATAATAGTTTTATTTCTTTATTGCATTATTCATCATTTTTTTTTAATATCCTTGTTCTAATTCTTTATGAGATAAATCGCATAAGTGATTGTGAGGGATTTAAAACTATACAGTACCTTTGATCTTCAACATCTTTGTTTTGTTATTTTAATTATTTTCCTTTTTTTCTTTTCTTTGCTAGTTGTTTTTTAAATTTTCTGAACTATAATAAAAAAAATTCGGTGTAAAAATTAGATATTTTCAAAAAATGTACTTTCATTTTTTTTTATTTTTTTGTTTTTGCAAAAAAAAAACTTTATGGTGAATTTTTAAAACAAAATAATAATGTCTCAAATAATTATTTTACTATTTCAACAGCAATCAATAATTGTTAATTTAACTAAACATTTAATTTCATTTTATTCATTACCAATAGTAAATAGTATTAGCAATTAATAATCAATAATAATAACAATTAGTAATAACATGAACAACAATTATCAATAATAAAATCAAATAAGACTTAAGCACCATAAATTGTGAAGAAAACAGACATAAAAATCATTAATTCTTATGGAAATAATATTCACCTTGCCCCTTTTTTTTTTTTTTTTTCTTGTAAGCCTATTCCCAATTTTCCCTTTTCACAGTCACGCCCTTGTAACCGATTCAAGGACAAATCGTATCTTGACTACCTCAAAAAGAAAAAATCTACGAACTCTACTCTCTATGGTTTTTTAGCCAAGCCACAGAACAATGCATTGGACGGGATGTCACTTTCAGTAAACACGCTTGGTTCATTGTTCCAAACTCTCACGTACAATTGCTGGCCTAGATAGCGCCTTGACCAGATTGCGGACCTCAGATTCCACATACCTTTGTTGTCCAATGACACCAATATTGCACTCCAGGAAAAAGGATATACCTGTTCATATGAAAGTGCTCAAGTTACTTTTATTTTTATTTTTTTTTATATTCGGATTATGTTAGTTTTTCCGGGACCAATGAACAGTCGTTTTAAATTTTACTCAAGACTGCAGGTTTTTGACATAAGAGTGATGCAGGTCTACAGAAAGTGCAATCATGATTACACTTTTTGTGGTCCTCACACTCGCACTCGCATCACAAAGCTTTATGTCCCCCCAACATGTCCCATTTTGTAACCGGAAATTTCGTTCAAATTGCTTTCAATTGAGTACCTGAACTGTGTGTCTTGTAATGGCGTCAACCAAATTGTAGCGGCTCCTGATAGCAGGTGTCCACCCACCAGGACCATATCTGCAGTATTTAGAGCCAAGATCAATATACAGTGTAATAAATTTGAGAAAAATCAAGGACCCCAATTGCATTAACAGTCAAAATTCTATAGCAAATTGTCTAGATGCACATTAAAGACACTTTAGAAAGGCTTACCCAACAACGTAGAAATAGAATCCGTCAAGATGCCAGGACTGGATAGTGTTCTCCGAATTCTGGAAGACGATTTCCACAAAGTCGTGGAGGGTTGTTCCAATGACGGGGTTGGCAAGGACAGCAGTGGCATTTGTTGGAGAATCTGGAATTGAATTCAGGGTAAATACGCCCGGTATGCTGTAGTAATCAGCAAGCTTCAATGGGGTAGCAGGATCCACATAAGAAATGCTGTTAACAGCATAGCGCAGCTTGCCATTGATATTAGCAGCCGTATTGGCTAAAATAATTCTCCTCACAATTGTTATATTCCCATAATGGTATGACCCTTGAGGATTAGGCCTGGCTGCATTTGCTGTCAAATTCAACCTGCGCCAAACAACAATCAGTAAGCAATTTTTATCTGTTTATCCAGTTTGCGAATTACAGAGAAATCAAGAGATCATATATAAAGTTCATTACCTGATGGTCCTGGCTTGCTTCATAGACCAATGAATGTGATAAGTTGGACCAATAGGCAGGGGCAAAGAGGCAGGGATGTTAGAGCCAGCATAGTGAAGTATTCCAGTAGTTGTGAAAATGGGCTTGGTAAAACGAGTAGAGGCAACAATGTGATAATCTTTTGGAGGGCCAAGCAATGTGACCAAAACTGTCACCGACTGACCAACATGAACATCAAGTGACTCGTACACTTCCTGCAAAGTATGAGACCCTTCTACTTCGACAAGGGTCAAATTATGGCCCTGGATTCTAAAATTGATAGAAGTTGCAATGCCCACATTTGAAACCCTGAACTTGTATGTTTTCCCTGTAATGGCATGACAGAATTTCAGTGCTTTTACCGAAAAAGAAATACTAAATTCCAATCATAGTTTTCAAACCAACACATACTTGATGAAGGAAAAGAAGGACGTAAAATTTGATGGTTATTTACCTTGTTCACCAGTGAAAGATGAACCGTTAGAGAGCCCATTTATGAGAAGAGCATCAGGATTAGGAAGTGGAATGCCCTGATCCAGGTTTTGCCTCAGTACCTGTAAAAATGGCATTAGCATATTCTTGCATATTTGGACATCATTGCAGATAGAACATTTAATTCATTAACAAACCTGGTGGTCAGTCTTGTACCAATCATTAATAAGCAGGGTAAACTCTCCATCAGGGATAGGGTATGGAATAGGAATCACAGACCTTTGTGCAATATTGAAACCTCCAAACCCTCCAGCAGCTCTATGCAATGCAGTTGAAGGGAAGTAATTAAAAGTTCCAATCTGATCCTTTGCTTGGAACTTGTAGGTCCAATTAGATTTTGGAGGGATAGGGCAATTGGTCCCCAACACTCCATCTTGCCATGAGGTCCTTCTCTGTTGAATTCCATTCCTGAATTCACACCAAAAAGGGTGCTTCTTATATGTCCTGATTCCAATTGGGATCAAACAAAAACTTGTAATAGATAATTGAATTAGATACTAACCAAGTTATGAGGAAAGGCTCATCCAACAAATTTATCACATTTACAACTATGTTTTCATTGGTCACACAATCAATGTTAGGGCCAGGAAATTGTCCATTGATAAGGATCCCCTGAAACATTAAGTTTTTATAGCTGAGTAAAACAACTTGTGAAATTCACAACAGATTAAATTAGAGGCCAAAAGGGCTTACCCTCTGAAGAACACCAAGAGGGGAGACTGTTCCATATGTAACTGTCCATGTGTAATATCTATAGGCATCCTCAGCTTGCACCTGAAGCCCATGTAGCAAAGCCAATAGTCCAAAGCAAAAGCACACGATATTGGCTTGCCCCATCTTTATTCCTCCAGTTCTCCAATGGCTGCTCACAAACATCAAAATGAACCATTGTAGATCAGATAAAGGAGAAATGCAGATTAATGTCGTCATTATCTTTACCTCTTTCTTTATAAGAGGTAAAAAAATTGGTAGGGGAAAGACTAATTAATGCAATAAGTTATCAAACAATATTGCATTGAAGTTTATTTAATGCAAGGATAATATTCCCTCTTTATAGATTACATGTCTTATTATTTCAAACTTGGAAATTTTGAAAAAGAAACAAAAAAAAAAAAAAAAAAAAGAGTTAAGAGAATGATTTACTTAATTTCTTCTTCTTAAAATTGAGAATTTTTGGTTCACCAATAATTATAATTACAAAAAATAATAATAATCACACTATCTCAATATATAACATAAGTTATATTAGCACATATCAACAAATATCATTAATCCGTGCACCGCATGAATTCAACACATTTACAAAAAAAAAAAAAAAAAAAAAAAAAAAAAGAGAGAGAGAAAACATCGTGTGTGAGTTTTATTTCATGCAGTGCACTTCACTAGGGATAAACATGATCACAAGGTCTTCTCATTTCATTAGAAGGAAAAATCTTGGCTTAATATTGTCCACCATGTAACCATGAATTCAGCAAATCAAACTGTGATAAATTTGCATCAGATAGCATGCAACTTTTAACATGCTAGTGGGATCCAGTGATTTTCTTTACAAAAGATATCGAGCGGTCAAATCGTTAGACAATTTCACATTATAGGAAATTCGGTGGAAGCTATGTCAACTTTCTAAATTAATGGATAATCAAACTTGAAGAATAAATAAATATAGAGGATCTCTTCTAATTGGAGTGCTTAAAGATATATATTTTTAACTGAGAAATTTATAGTTTAAATTGTAATTCTCTCTTACCTGTTCTCTCCTCAGCGATAAATTGTTATCTCTTTTATGGACCAAAAAACAAATAAATAAATAAATATAAAAATATGTGTTTTTTTGCAATCCCGTTAAGTGGACGGGAAAATAAGAGACGTAAAAGCGATACAATACAACGGGCGTCTTTATTTTTACAACAAGCTTCTTAACTTTTACAACGAAAGAAATAGATAAAAAATACTTTTCTATTTTGTTGTAAAACTAAAGCTGGTTATTGTAAAAACTAAGTTGCCCGTCGCAACATGTCTCTATCCTGTCTCCTATTATCCGTGTCCACCTATTTGTTTTCCTTTTTTGGTATGATGATTAGTCTCTTTCGGACAAAATTCAATATGCTAGCACTATCATTGCTACCACGCTCACTTCTTTTTTTTTTAGAATACACTTACGGCAATTTGAACTTGAAATAATGTGCAAAGCACACATAACAAATTAAACAAACAGAACGAAAGCATGCTCTGAATTGGTTTCTTTCAAGGATGTAGACTTTGAATGACAAAGGAGAAAATGTACCCAGAATTTGTGACTGAGAGTTGGAATAGTATTCCCCCTCAAAGCATTCAAGAATGAGATGGCAGTTCACAGGTGCAGATAACACACAAAAATGTATACATACATACATATATATATACACGAAGAAGCCAGTTAAGATTCCCGAAGGTGCCAGCATGAACACAAAATCCGAGGGGTTCGAAGCTCATTTGTGGGCGCACTCCATGCTCAATACATATGCTATTTCCCCATAAGGAAGTATTCGTTTTTATTTTTATTTTTTCCTACCGAGCTATAAAACTGCATAATAAAAGTAATATTCTTCGTTTTTATATCTTATACTCTATTATTAAAATTAAAATTCAAGACCTTTAAAATAAAATTTTAAGTTCTTAAATACTATAATATCAACTATTGAAGGCAGAAAAGACATTGACCAATCATATCTTTGCTGCCACAAATAAACAAAGTTAAATGAATAATTATTTTCCTCACCTTTCACCTGTTATATGTCTCGTACCTACCATCCATGTATTTCAATAAATAATACAGTGTAGTAGTGCTCTTGCCTATTTAGCGATTCCTTAAAATTAAGAGTAATATTACATAATTTGAAATAAATATCAACAAATAGAAACACAGTTACAACGAACGTTAATATGTTTTTTTTTTTTTTTTTTTATGATCATACAATAATCTATATCACTTTGTTAAATTATTTAAGTCAAACTACTAAACTCTTTCGTAATAATAATTTCATCTTAGAAAAATAAAAGGAAATAAGCACTCATAGTAACCTATTTTGACTATAATTTCTTAAAATAAGCCAACCCCTACCCCACCCAAAAAAATGACATTTTGTTTTTTTTTTTTCTATGATATAGCAAATACATTTAATTTTCTGTATTTTAATACAAAAAATTAAGACGCAAATGGAGAGCTACCGTCGGTCGGTGGGTGGGGGCGGGAAATGGAAGGAAGAATGGAGCGAAAGCGGCTGCCCCGAGAGCGGATCAACATCAGCTGATCACTTATTGCCAGATGGTCATATGATTATTACTAAAACTAAAATATACGTATATTAATTCAAGAAGAAAACGCGTTTGTATTATTGAAAGTTGGCGTAAAATCTAATACCGTATTTTTGGGTTCCTTAAACTGCAATGCATATAAAACATAGTTGCAGTGACTTCTACATATACATGTATATATATTTTTGAATTAAAGTATTGTTTACAATACTCAGATGATATGATGACTAGTGTAAAATATTTTTCGACTAATGATACATAAGCTAGTCCAAGAGTTAGAGCACAAACTAAACTCATTTTGAGTCCGAATGGAATTTCTCTTTATTAGTCTTAGTTGAAAGGATCAAACCCCATGAAGGAGGGATATGACTATCTTGCCCTAAGATCCATAGAGTTGTGAACCCATTTCCCACTTTGTCCTCACTCTCATGAGTGTACCCTCTTTGTTTTTTTAATTTTATTTTTTTTTATCTTTTAAAATAGATAAACTAGCAGTTGAAGGATGAAAGGTGAGAGCATGGCAGAGAATCAAATCTCCGCTGTGTGGTTGAAGCATGCTTCAATCATTCCAACTAGGCTAGAACCCTTTTCACCTCTCTGTATTTCTTGCCACCGTTTGTGCAGTTTTAGTATTGGGCCGAACGAACCCAAAGGGCCGACTCTCAGTAGGGATGTCTGACGTCTCCCTATGTCTGATTTTGGGTGATACCAATAAGCTAAAATGGTTTTTAATCATCGTTAGGCGTTCACAGTAGCGAATTATGTGGCACTTTCTTTACTAATAGAATATATTCATGAAAATAACCTTGTGTGAATATGCATATTATTCGAAAGTCTTCACAACTATAAAATTAAATGTTTGTACAATAGTCTAATTATCCTTTTTCAAAGGACGCTCTCGTATTTATAAACTCATATTTCTATCTTCGAAATCTTAATTCTAATCTTATGAAAGGACGCAGGACTTATTGGAATAAAAAAAAGTCATTTCTGTTATGTAATTTACGGCTTAATACACCTCTTAATGGACTAAAATATTAGTCTAACTATCGTCTACCTAGGTATAGTAGGTATAAACGTTCACATCCAACTGGAGTACCTTGCCAATTCTGAAGATTTCTTATTAGAATAGTTGCTAGTCGAAAATTGCTCATATGATTAGTTTTTATGGTCTTGATTGCATGTTTAGTTATTTCAGGCATGAGTCATCAATGTAACTACATCTACCTCCACCCTTGGGCCTTGCTCTAATGCCAAAATCTCCATCTATTTTACTTCTGGTTTGATCAAATCATGTACTCTTCAAGAGTTAATTAATTTAAATAGGGAAAGTCAACTCTCGTGTAAAAAATACCTAAGCTAGGTCAATGACTGTGCTTGGAGACCCATGAAAATTTTTTAAGACATTAATTTAATGACAAAAATGTCAACTGCAGTAGATTCATAATTTTTGAATGCTTCCCCAAGAACGGATTTCAATTCTCAAAGTGTGTGCTTAAAAACAAAGTCAAGAGGTGTAACCACACATAATCACATGCAATATTGCTGGCCTAGTAGGCCACTTTAATTCCAATACATGTGAAATCAAATTCCTGTCATGTGCCCGCCAGGACGGATCCAAGTATCTATAAGCAAAGTAAGGGTGATATTCAAGACATATGACTCTGAAGGAAAATCCATATAAACAAATAATAAACTCAAATAACATTCACTTACAAAAAAATAAACAAAAAAATCAAATGAAACGTCAAGAAAAGAAGTAAACTCAAATAAATAAATTAAATTATCACATACCTTCTCATATTCGTTGAAATTATTCTTAATCGTAGTCACGATAATCAAACTATGTTCATGCTTATTCCCACTCTATTTTATTGATAACGAAGAACGAATTATGGAATTACTAGCAATCAGCTCCAAAGTGGTCAAGAGTCGGAATCACTTGATCAAAAAGCATTGAGACAATATAGATTGACAGAGCGCGCGGTAAAGAACTCACTTCGCCATATCGCAAACTCTCTATGTGCAGTCAGTCACAGACGAACAAGTATTAATAGAACAGGACTCTACTAAGGAAGAGATAAAAATGCGTTCTTCTAATGTTTTCTTAGAGACGGTATATATGTCTACCACTCCCTCGAAAATATAGTTAGTCAATGATTCCAGAATATAGTTAGTAGTTACCAAGTCAAACTGAGCTTGCTAGCTAATGGGCTTGGGCTATAAGATTTACTGAGCCATAATAAATGTCTAGATCTTGGGTTAATTTGTCATAATATATCTTAGGCCTACCATTTGGAGTTATCGGCCCCACCTACTTTGCAACAACGTCTTTGCACCCCTCCAGAATGATTGTCTGATATTTTTTACCCCCAACAAGAGGGAAAATAATAGGCAACATAATTGTATTCCATCTTTAATGTGTGATTGTGAACAAATGTGGCACGTCTAACGGGTCAAATTGAATTTAGATTGAATTATTCGGATATTAGGTCATTCGAGTTTCATATATAAAGTTTCACGTTCATTAAATTTTTAATGTATTAAATTTTAATTTTTAAATTATTTAGATTAGAGTTTTGACCAAAATTCAAGGTACTTGTATCTCAAAATATTCCAAATGTATGTCAGGTGTTTCAAATTACAACAGGTCATGGACTAATTAAATCAATGCACAGATTAAGTTAAACTATTTATTTTGGATCAGTTTTTAACGCCTGTAAATGCAAAAAATCGTGGGGAAAAAAAATGAAGATAACCATTTAAACTGGCAATAATCATAGAGGGAAATAAAAAATCTAGAAATATTCATATACAATAGATATGTCAATCAATTAAACATGCCTCTTCTTTTGCTCTCAATTCTATGTTATCCTTTCAAGCCAAACCCTCATGGCTTGGGAAATAAATTACGGTCCAAATAATTCTAAGGTATACTAAGGGTGGCGTCCAATGGCTTTGCCACAAAGTAGAGCATTGGAGGGAATGTCATATTCATTTGCAAGGCTGCGGACTTGAGTCCAGACCCTGAGATAGAATTGCTGCCCAAGATACTGCCTTTCCCATATCGCAGACCTCATGTTCCACATACCCTGGTTGTCTAACGAGACCAGGATGGCGGTCCAGGAGTTCGGATAGACCTGCAGAACAAAAATGATTCACATCAATAATCCGGAAAAGATTGTTTGAGAAATAACAGAACTAGGACTATGGTTTACCTGAGTAGTGTGTCTGGTCAGAGCATCAACGAGATTGTAAGAGGTTCTGCTGGCTGGTGTCCACTGGCCAGAACCAAATCTGTAGATGTTGGAAGAGGAATGATCAGAATCTAGTGAACTGACTAAAATATTGAAAAGGCGGGAAAGTATTATGACTAACCCAACAACCCAGAAGTCATAGCCATCAAGATGCCAAGATTGCAATGTGTTTTCATTGTTCTGGAAAACGACTTCGATAAAATCGTGGAGGTTGGACGCCATAACAGACGTTGATATGTATGCGGGACCTTCAGAGGGTTGGCTTTGGATAGAGTTAGTGCTGAAAACACCAGGAATGTTGAAGTAATCAGCAAGCTTTAATGGGGTATCAGGATTAATGTAAGAGACCCTGTTGACCGCATGGCGCTGCTTTCCATTTATTAGAGGTGCTGAATTAGCCAATAAAATTGTCTTTGTTGGTGTTATCTTTCCGTAATGGAATGAACCCTGGGGATTGGGCCTGGCCGCATTTGATGTCAAATTCCACCTTCAAAGGAAAGACAAAGAACATTAGAAACAAGGAGATGAACGTATGAACACCAATCCTTTTGCTTAAACATTAGAGGACAAAGGATCTTTCCAATGTACCAAAAAATTAGATGACTAAGGATGAAATGAAAGAAAAGGATCATAGAGAAAATCAACCCTACAGCAACATTCTTGACTTCTTATGAAAGCACAAGGTTTCTGAAGCAGTTAATACCTGAAAGTTCTGGCTTGCTTCACAGACCAGTCTATTTCATCAGGGGGACCAGCAGGCACAGGTCCTGAGACTGGTGTCCGAGAGTTGGAGTAGTGCAACACTGAGGTTACTGTGAGAACTTGCTTGGTAAAGCGTGTGGTTGCAACTATGTAGTAATCTTTAGGAGCCTGGTTCAGGGTCACCAAGACAGACGCGGACTGGCCAGGATGGACATCAAGAGAGTCGTAAATATTCTGAATAACATGAGATCCTTCAACCTCAACTACCTTCATTGAATGGCCCTGAATCCTGAAATTTATTGAAGTAGACAATCCCACATTTGAGATTCTGAACATGTAGGTTTTCCCTGAAGGATCAAAACAAATTATGTTGATTAGGATTTTTTAAAGAAGGTACGAAAATTTATTTAAGCTATGAATGCGAGGAATAGGGAACTTATTGTCATAGAGCCAAACTGACCTTGATCACCACTGAATGTGGTATGCCCCTGGCCATTTATAATGAGCCCATCTGGGAACGGAAGAGATTTGCCCGAGTCCAAAGTTGCCTGTAATGTCTGCAAAAGGGTGAAGAAGGCTTAACACGAAGGGCAGAGACATGATATAACCCGCTTAAAGCACCAAACATAGAAGGCATATCACAACTTATAAATAACACATTGCAAATGCATATCACAAGGTCACAGTTCTGTAATATATATTACAGGAAAATTTTGTATATACAAGACAAATAAGGCTACAAGCAAAGATTTTGCTTACCTTGTGGCTTGTCTTGTACCAATCACCAATCAGGAGAGTGAAATCTCCGTCAGGAGTTGCATACGGTTTTGGGATCGGAGCTCTCTGATAAACATTGATTGCTCCATACCCTCCAGCAGCTTTGTGCAACAGAGTTGAAGGGAAATAAGTGAAAGTTCCTATCTGATCTTTGGGCTGGAAGACGTAAGTATAGTTAGCATTTGGAGGGATCGGGCAGTTGGTTCCCAGAACTCCATCTTGCCACGAGTTCTTCCTTTGTTTGATGCCGTTCCTGGTGTCAAAACAAGTTGACAACATACAATGTAGTTCCCAAGAATGCAAAAAATTTCATTATTTGGATATGGTAAAACCATATAACAAAATGCTAGAAATCAAATGTGACGTTACACCCACATTAGTCCCGTGGGCATATCAAATTTGATATTCGAGACAATGAGGAAAGAAGATTAAACTAGGAACTACATCTCCAATTTCCATTTGATTATAAAAAGTGCAGAAAACTAATGTGAAGCTCTATACAAGTACTCAGCTAAACCTGTGGTAGTAATATTTTGGGAATTTTTTTCCTTTCAGTTATTCTATTTAGCAGGGGAAAAAAAATCACATCCCAATTTCAAACTACCTAATCTCACTGTTACCCATCACCCCATTGCACGCCCTTTACATAAGCTACTCACAAATTTCTGCTTCCAGGATTGCCACCACACATCACTTTCTTATGCTGGAACAAACAAATGCATTGACTGAGAATTGTAAAACTTACCATGTCAAAAGGAAAGGCTGGTCCAGCTTGTTGATGAGGTTGAGGACAATGTTGTCATTAGTCACCACCTCAAGTTTTGGACCAGGAAACTGGCCATTAATCAGGATAACCTGCAAAAATTCAAAAAAACCAAAACTTTTAGAAACCAAGAACCCACACCCACCTCCCCCATACACACAAATCCAAGATTACATCAAACACCAAAACCAATCATCTTCAAGACCAACCTGTTGGGGGTCCCCAAGAGGATAAAGAGTCCCATAAGTCACAGTCCAGGTGTAGAACCTATATGGATCATCTGCATTGACCAAAGAAACACCCAAAACAGCCAAAACTCCACAAAGCAAGTGCAAAGTCACTGACTTTCCCATTTGATCTGCAAAATGCCAACTGAACCAAATTGACCAAAATTAGTTGAAAGAACAAGAAGAGGCATCACTCTTACAAGCTTATACTGAACATGGAAACAAAGATTGAGACTTTACCAGATCTGGGAATCCTTTCAAAATTCAAACCTTCTTGAACAGCAATTAAAACGAGGGAAGTTAACTGGCTGGGGGATTAAGTAAGGACAGCGCGCGAAAACTACTTTCACTGAGGCGGTGCCCAGCTAGGCCCGCTTGCCAAAATAAAGAATTATAAATCTTGATGTTGGGAAATAAATAAATAAAGGAAAAAAATTTACGGTCAGAGAGAGGAGGACAGAAGAAGTGTCAATAATACAACAACAAAGAATATTTCTACAACAACGTTGATTTTTTCTGTAATAAAAAATAACGCGATAATTTTTGTTCCATATTTTATCAATTTTGTTAGAGAAATCAGTAATACCGTTACATTATTGACACTTATTCTGATCAATTTCCTCTATCCTGTACACCCGTGCCTATAAATAAATAACCCTTTGTTGTAAAGTTGCGAATTGCCAAGCTGTGATCATATTGGGCACATCTCACGCGTTTCCGCGTAATTATAATTGCTTCAAACTAAATCCGAACAATTTCTTGTAAACCGTAAACTTACAGATATGATCATGATGTGGATTTTTTTTTTTTTTTTTTGACCGGAGGCCTCCCTCCTCCAATCGCGTTTGGTTGTAACGATGACAGTAATTAAAAATTTAAGTTAAAAATTAACGCGTGTTAATTTAAGTGATAAAAAATTTAAATTTTTTTAAATAAAATTTTAAATTTAAATCTTATAAATGAAATTGATCGTACTAAGAGAGCTTTATTTTTTTTGTTAACCTATTTAATTTAACTCAAATTAGTTGAGATTCAATAAGACATTTAGATACTGGAGTCTAAACCCAACATAAAAGTTTAAGTCAAAGATTTGACCTTTATTAGAACCCTTCATAAAAAAATTTAAGGCTTGTTTGCAAGAAAAATAACTAAAAAAAGGGTATTAAAAAATTATTTATTTTTTAATTATTTATTAAAAAAAATTTAAGACTTAATTTTTTTTACGTGTTTTTTATTAATCTAAATAATTTTTTTTAGATTTTTTAAATTTAAACTAACATATTAGGAGAATGGGACGGTTAGAAAGATTAAGTATTCGAACTTCTAATTTTTCTTTTATTAGCACACTGTCAATGTCATTTGAATTGTAAACTCATAATCATTTATTAAAATAATATTATTTTTAAATAATTTTTTCTTTCATAACCGTTTTTCTTATTTTTTTATTTTTTCTCATCTATCCAAATGATTTTATTTTCTCACAATTTTGTATTTCAATAACTCTCTTTCACATTTTTTTAATTTATTTTTTTCATATATTTATCATCTATTCATTTTTTTTTCATAATTTTTTTCATCACTTTCTCGCAAATCAAACACACTATTAGCGAAAACACAGTGAAAGCAATGCAATTTGATAGGGAGTAATTTTGTAAAATAATTATTAAAATATTAAAAAATAAAATAATATATAAATTATTAAATAAACTACATTTCTCATACATATCTTTTATAAATTTTTTTTTAATTATAAACGTTAACCTACTTGCATTTTTTAAAAAATTGAAAAATTTTGTACCACGAAACAAACTTTAGTTTTTCAACCAATCAAATTAGTCAAGAAAAAAGAGAGAGAGAGAGAGAAACAATGAATTCAATTCAAGGCTGTACTTTTATTTTATCAGGGAAAAAAAAAACAAAATCATTATAGAAAACGCGCCTTTGTTTATTGCGCCGTATCTAAGGAGATGCCAGGTTCTCTTTTTTAAACGTGGTTTTTCATGAAGTATAGGACACTAGGCCTTATGGCTGTTTTTTTCTCTGTTCCTCTTTGTGGCACTGATAACAGGCTCATTGCTTAAATTGGCTCTGTATACAGGCAGGACATCGAATTGCCATTTTTAGCCCTTTTGGCATGTTCTCATGTGATGAAAATGACAATAACTTAATAGGGTTCTTTGTTAGATTTCTTAATAAATTATCACTGTGAAACATTGATATAGATAAAGTATTCATGTGTCAAAGAAAAAAAGTACTGGCTGTATATACACAGAGTAATTATATATATCACAAAAATTGTATCATAAAATGTTTTGAAATTTATAATTATAGAAAAAATATTTACTTTTTTAGCATCATTAAAACAAAAAAAATTAATAATTCTTTTTATATTTATAAATTTTAAAATATTTCATTAAATAGTTTTCATAATATATATTATTACTCATAACCACAATTTAATAGCTTACCTTGGGCATGACCATCAATGTTGAATTACTCTTAAGAATATAATCCTTGATTAGCGATTTAATAGATACATTCTTCCTTGTTAATAGGGCTATATTGGGACTAACTAATTCAATCCATAATAGGGCATATTATATAAGAATATTTTAAAATCTTCATGTCTCCACCATTCTCTCCCACTCCAAAGAAATGAAGTCATCCATACTCCACTCGTTTTGCGAATGAGAATGCGTAAAAAAGTGGGCGTCGATTAAAAAAACAACGGATCTGAAAACAGCCTGAAAGAAAATGATTGAGCATTTTGTCACATTCCATTATCGAGGGGATCTTGGCACTCAACTCAAGTCAATTTCAGTTTTAATTGAATCCAGCTAAGATCTGGATCATGTTACAGCTAGATTCAGTTGAAATTCAGAAACGTGAACTTAATTACTTCCCAGAATGGGCCCTAACTCGCTTAAGAATGGAGCCTACTGCCCCACATCCATGTGATCAAGAAACGTCAAATAACTTCACATGCACCAACAAATACATCTATATATTAGTCCCACGTGTAACACTATTCCATTTGGGTTACAACTAGTACCTTTAAAAATTGATCAACTCACCATGCTTGTTATAATTTAGTACTAAATATTAAATGTATTGACTAATAAGTTTCAAATTTGAGTGTCGATTAAAATATGTAACGGAGCTAAATTTACATTTGATTTATTACTCTCTATATAGTAATCATATGAATTAAACACATCACCTATAAACATATGCACAATACTTCTTAACAAGACTGTTGGAACACCATTTCCACTTCTCCATTTCTTGCCATAGGCCATGATTGAGGAACTAATATTAGAGAAAGAGGAGGCTTCAATGGGTATGGTTATTGGGAAGATTAAGCATACTGAGAGAAGAATTTATCCGGTAATTATTTTACTTATTGTCCAATTTTTTATTTTACTAAAGAATTGCAATTTTTAAATTTTTAAGCGTCGACTTCATGGGATGGAATAAGGATGAGAACGGTTTGGTTTGGGTTGGTTTGAAAAATGTATGTTCTTATTCTATAATCAAAGAAAATTAGTATTGAATCCTGAATAAAAGTTCGACTTTGGTTTCAATTTTGATAATTATTTAAAAAGTAAACTTGACTATTTCGGTATCCTAATTGCTAGTTTCAATTTGATTTTATCAGAAGTTATGGTTATGGTTCGACAGAATTTTTGCTGGACGCTTTTTCAAGGAATCTTCGTTCCAAGTACGGAGGAAGAAAAGATAGAAAGATCACCGCCTTCCTGGTGGCGCCAGTCAGTTAAACACTGGCGGGTTAAAGCCGTTGGAACGGTGCCACATCGAATGCGTAACTTCGAATGTTTTGAAGCAGTTGCGAACTTAATGGTTTGTTTGTTTTGCTATGGAGAGGTGATGGAAGAAAAAAAAAAGTATAATTATTATTATTATTATTATTTTATTATTTTTTTTAAATTTTTTTATCTCTCAATTTTCTCTATTTATTCAAATAATTTTTTTTTTCATCACTTTTTTTTTCTCACAAATTACTATTAATTTTTCTTTTTTTACACTTTTTTTCACAATTTTCTCCACTTATTCAAATAATTTATTTTTTTCACCATTTTTTCTCACAAATTACTTTTTATTTTAATTTTTTTATATTTTTTTTACTTATTTAAACAACTTATTTTTCACAAAATTTTTTTATTATTCGTTTCCTTTTTATATTTTTCTTTTCAATCAAAACACATTATAAAATATACAGTTGGCGTGGTGCCTACATATGAGTTTACTCCCGACTTTTGGGGTTCTTTCCATTGGTGTTTTTTTGTGTGAGACTAGCCTAGTGATTAGACCTATTACGTTAGGGGAGAGTGAGATTAGAAAGAAAATTCAAATCTATCGAGAGCGCCCTTGCAACTATTTAAACAAATGCCTTAACTTCTTTTCGCGTTGGTCTTTACAGGACGGGACTGGAGAGTGATTTTTTTCACTTTTCTTCAAAAAGGAAAGAAAAGAGTAAAAAAAAAGGGACCGAAAATTCGAAAATGATGGGCAGCCACATGACATTGCCGGTGATTAAAGTTTCGTCGGCTTTGACTGCGACGCTGGAAGTGGGCACCACACGTCTCTACAACTTTGCACGACGCACTGTTCAATCACATGCAATGCTGTGCGGCCGACGGAAAAAAAATTGAACACTTGCGCGAATGAGAATAAATCCTTTCCCCAGTTTAGCGACACTAGTGGCAATAAAAAAATAATTAAATATTTCTTTGATACAATTTTTATCAAAACATAAAAAAATCTTTATTTTCATATTGCTAGGGATCTCCGTTGATCCCTAGATTCCGTTCGTACAGGTTGATTGCCCCTACATAACTACATGGTAGTAGTCTAGGGAACGAAACTGCTAGAGCAGCAAGAGCAACCGGAGGGACTAACATAGCGTGGCCAGTGACTGCTATAATAGAGTTGAGTCAATAAATATGGTATAGGAGCCCAGCCAAGCGAATCTCTGGGATTTCCTGCAAACCTCCAAGATATGGTAAAGGGAGAATATTACGTAAAGCAGTAGATATACGACAATTATCGAAGAGATACAGGGATATTACATGTAAAATATCTTATGCCAAACAAATAACATTTTATTGAAAAAAAATGAGATTATAGTAATGCAATAGATATTGACCTAAAATCTATTTATTTTATATAAAATATTATCAGGTGTAATATAAAATATTTTGTATGTGATATTAAACCATATTTATCTAAATGAGTTCATGAGATTATGTATCTGTCTAATAGGATAAAAAAAATTGAAATAACCTAATTAGTCTTAACCATTAGAAAGAAACACAAAAATAAAAACACTAAAGGGATATATAAAAGCACCATAACAATGACAATTGTACTTCCTGATTTGTTATCATATCATGGTTTAACATCAAGAATTTTGTTTCATGGGGACACTGGTGAAAAAAAAAAATTGAGTGGACTTGGTCCACGAATAAATTTGTGAGATAAGGTATGTGTTCCGTTTACAAAATTTTGTAAGTGGAACTCACTTCCTATCTCACAAAATTTATAATAGATTATGTCTACTAAAAAATTATACCATTCTTAGATATTCATTTTTGAGATATCATTGTTAAATTATCATAGAAGGATGTAAGATTTATATAAAGTGATATAAATGCCTGTTTAGGGACAAGAGTTCGAATCACGTTCCTCTTCTCCCTTTGATCGCATGGGGCTTGTGCCTCTTTCAAGACCATATAATAAAAAAAATAAAAAAAGAAACCTGATGGCATTGATACGATGCTTCCGAGCCTGGTCTCGGGCCTGTTGGCATCGCTAGTTTTGTGATCCAAAATGGTAAGTAATTTCTAACAATGTTTTGTAATGATATGGACTGGACAACGAGCAGGAAACCTTATCTAAGTTTTCGTGGCGATTATAAGGCGTTAGTGGAGATGTTGAAATTGGAATCCAAGCAATCATCCCTCACTTTAATTAACAGGAATTTGAAATGTACCAAAAAAGAAAAACAGAGATTTTTTGTCCTTTTCTGCGTGCCGTTTTTTCTTTTCATCTCAATCTCACGTATATTTGTTGTTCTAATTTAGTCTTCAATTGATTGAATTTTATTATTATTATTATTATTATTGTTTGGTCAGAACAATTGATTGAATTTTACTTTGTTGGTAAAGAGTTATGGGCCTGAAGTCTGGCTTTGACAGGAAAGTCCACGCAAGAGCTCGATTCAGGTTCTAAAATTGTTAATTGGCTGGTCTCCTCCTCAAGGAGATTGGTGCAAGCTCAACACTGATGGAGCTTCACAAGGGCAGAGGCATTTAGCAATGATAGGGGGTGTGATTCTGGATTTACTTGGTGGCTGGCTTGTTGGGTTTGCTCAATATTGGAGTGGGTTCGCCTCTTGCTGCAGAACTTTGGGGTATTGTCGGTGGCCTTGAATTAGCATGACAGTGTGGCTATCGAAAAGTTTGTTTAGAGGTCAGTGTTTGTAGAAGAAAGTGCCCGCCTCCCACAGCTCATGCCAATCTTATCCGCTATTGTAGGGAGTTGTTCCAGCATAATTGATGAGACTGTCCCATGTATTGCGAGAAGGGAATCGTGTAGCTGATGCGCTAGCTACTTGGGCTTTTAGCTAAGCCTGGGGTTTTCATATGCTTGTTAAGCCTCCTGTGGAGGTTGTGGAGTTGTTAAGGTAGGACTTGGTTGGCATCAAATGGCCTCGTAGGACTATATAATTGTTGTGTTGATATTATAGTATAGCTTTTCAGACCAAAAAAAAAACAATTCTGTAATTGTTCGTTCATTGCCATCCAATACAGCCACGCAATCTCCCAGCAAGCATAATTGAAAACTAGACGGGCCGATTAAGTTAAACGTAAGCCGAGCTCACCAGTCAAATTCGGTTGACCACAATTTGGAATGTCTGCTGTAGTAAATGCCACATTTTGGAACGTGCATATGTCATGTACTTACTCAACCAATGCCTTAATGACAAGTGGAAATCCATTCTGCTCTTATTCTTTTCTATCAAGAATCTGATGGCTGCAGCTATTTCTATTGACTCGAGGGGGTTGCAGTCGAGCACACAATATTGTTTGGCGCCACTGGCAATTCCTAGCCAATTTACTGGCTGGCACAGTTTCTAGAGACGTGCTCGTTGGGGGTCACTTTTGCTTCACCCAGTCAGTTAGGAAATTACAAGGCGCGACCTGCCAGCGAACCCGTGAAGTGGCTGTGGATTTAGATTCCAATAGTAGGACTGGCAACTCTCCTATATGTGGTGAGACGATTGAAATTTAAAAAAATAAATAAATAATTTATTATATATTATTAAATAAATTATATAATTATTTTATTTATTATTTAAAATTAATTTATATAATAAAACTCTTAACTATTTGCTCTTTGTTTATTGATGTTTATTTATATATATACAGCACAATGATCCATCAATTGCTATTTTCCTTGTATTCATTTCAATCCGAAATTTTTTTTTAGTAGAAAAAAATCACCAAGCAAGAACGGTAGTCATCGAATTCTTGACCCGAAACCGGCCTTTGGCATTTGGCGTCTTCATTCAGCCTCCCTTATAGGGAGGACCCACCATCGGAGTATTACTCAGTCTGAAATAGGTCTTCTTTAAACTCACCACGGTATTAACAAGTCTTGAACTCATATACTACGTTGATACTAGGTATCACTGCTCTAAGGGAGAATGCGGACATAAAGAATCGAACCCATATTAATGTTGAGAAAGACACGCTAGAACATCACTAGACTGCCACCTTCAATAGTCAATTGGAAAGTTTTAATAATATAAGTTTTTGATTTCCAATTAACTAAATGTATAGTTTGACCAGAATGAGATTGTTAACTTTTGTGGTTTTGTGGTAAAGGTAGAAGAACCTTGTTTTTCCGCCCTTGAAAAATACCTGTAATTGCAGCTGCATTAAGATTAATAGAAAATAGAATTATTAAACTTTGAATATAACGTCCATGTATGGCTGTCTCATCACTTTCTTTGGCATCATCTTTGCCCTACAGGATTTTGTATGATACATGGACGTTTAGATATGCACTGCATCCAAAGTTATTAAAATTGGGATTCTATTTAAAATTGTTTTAAAGATATCAGGATCAGATCTTGAAATCTAATCACAAGATTCTACCAAATTTTTTTTAAAAAAAAGAAAATAAGAATTAAAATATAATTGTTAACTTTTAATTATTCTATAGATTTCATAAATTTAAATTCAAGCAAAAATAAATAATATTTTCCTTTCCATATCCTAAAAAACTAACGAGCTCAAAAAAAGCAAGTGTATAACCCCGTGCATTTTATACATAGAATATGAGGAAAAAAAAAACAATAGTGCAATTTATAGCTAAGATGGGCAATATCTCTTATTAGCTAAAGCGTCAGGCAATTTCATTTTCAAGACAATAACAAGCCAAAAACAAACTCAAGGCGAACCCAAGCTTCCCCTGAATAGAATTGAATCGTGGTCCTTTTGTGGATCTCTGCATAGGCCTTTTCTTCTTCCACCTGAAAGTATTTGGGTTTCAGCCACTATTACAGACAAGCGTTCCTTTTGGTGTTAATTTTTAGTCAAGTGTTCCTTTTGATGTTAATTTTCAGAATCAATAAATAGTACGACTTGACTCCCAATCCTACAAGGAATCTACTTAGGTGCGATCCAGATCGTGAGATCTATGTAACAATCCTACAATTTGGATGATGAATTTAACGACTTTAATTCCATCTTATCTAAATTCAAAAATTTAACATCAATGTCTAGCTACCTTCTCTCTTTCTTTGATTTGCAATTAGCTGAATATATATTCTTGATCAAAAATAATGTCCTCGAGCTTGAAACATATAATCATGGGACAAAGGAGTGGGGAGAAAAAAAAATAGAAAAGTTTACTCCTTTATTTGAGAAGGAGGAATTGTTTTATGAGGTAAGGAAAGAGGAGAATTTTCCTTCTAGACTCACCATTTTCGAAACAAAATTTTCAAAAAATTGGTTAACAATGCACAAAAACAAACCAAGTGAGAAAGAATGAGAAAGCAAAAACAAGAGAGTAAAGCCATAAGCAAAACAAATCAGAAAACTAAAAGAGTTTGAAATGTTTACAATATCTGAGACGGTTTAAAAATGAGAAGAGGTGGGTTTATATAGTCATTCTCTTGTTTAACCAACCACTAGGATCATTTTGATCCAATGGTTCTAGTACATTTGTTTGAATTCTCTAAAAATATCCATATATATAAGAGAATGTCTAACTTCTCATAATATTTAAAAGAATATCTAATGTGCTGACACATTATAGAAACTCTAAAGAAATCTTAGGCCTTTCTTTGTTGAAGCGAGTCATATTCCTATGTTGAGACCTTAAGGTTTCATTATTTAGTTTTGATGATTACAAAACATTGTTAATTACCAATGTATTCATTTAAATTTGTGTAGTTACAGGTTTAGCATTAATCCTTTCATTCTAGCATAGCTTCAAATTTTCAGAGTATAGAAAAAGGGAACAATGGTCTACAAATAAAGCTTCATGTATCAACCTTATTGGTCCAAAATTGGAGGCCCAAATGAACAATAGATTGATCCAAAATGGAGACACACATGGTCCAAATTTGAAGCCCCAAACTTGCTAGAACGAACTTGTAAATCATTCCTCACAACAAAGTTGTTTAGGTAACATTGGATCAGCCAAATTTAACAAATCAGTGTAGACAGTTAGAGAAGAATCTTGTGATGAATTTTATATGGATAGAAAGATAATTTTGTCTAGTTTCCAAATTCTCTAGAATCATTTCAATTGGATATTTGTGGACAAAGTTATGGTCTATCAACTAAAAGGTGTTCAATATATCAAGGCAAATAGGATCAGTCTATTTTCAGAGATGATTACAAATAAATGGGAAAGACTTAGCTGTTGAGCCCTATATTCATACAAAGATAATTCTGTCTAGTTTTTAAATTAATAAGAATCACATTTATTGGATATCTGTAGAAGAAGATATTGTCAAAATACTGAGTAGTGTGCAGTCGTCTCATCCAGCTGGATCAGTCAATTTCCAAAAGCACCATAGCTAGCTGAATTAAGTTATGATCCATACATAGATGGAAAGTTCTGGATGTCTATTTTCAAACGCAAGAATCAGGACACAATTTAAAGATATGTATGAAGATATATGAATAATTTTTTGAAGAATTGTCAAATCTGTCAAGAGAATTATCATCATTCAAACTCACTATTTTGGGGATCCCTTGGTTATAAAATCAATCCTCATTAATGCATTGCAGCAGCCACTACACCCTCCTTCACTTATAAATAAGTGCCTCTACCAATGCTCTATTCATCTTTCTTCATTCTTCTCATTCTCTCTATTGTGTTAGTTTATTATGCATGATGAGTGTTTTCTTTGTGGTGTGCAAGTTTAAGTTTTTAAAATAGAAGAGAGGGTATTTCTGTTGAAAGAAAAAGCGTGTTTCTTTGATTAAGGAGGCTGGTGTGTGTTCTTTAATCATACAAGTGTTTGAAGTTATAGTAGTGATTTAGAGATCTCAAAGTTATTGTTATTGTTGTCCTCATGATTGAGAAGTTATTTTGTTAGTGAAGTTGAAACTCCCAAGACGGAAGGTCTTGGAGAAAGGACATAGGAACAAGAGTTTTGAACCTTTATAAATTACTCGTGTCTCGCTTCTTTCCTTATACATTTAATATTTGTTCTTACACATACATTTCAAAAGTTCTTTATTCATTTATTTATTTTTTGTATTAGCATAAATCATTTTAATTATCTTATCTTATAATTGTTATCACTTGTTATATACTTATTCATTTCATACTTCATAGTCATTACAATCTATTTCTTAAAGCTTAAGGCCCGTTTGGAGACGCTGTCAGTTTTTTATTTCTTATTTTCATTTTTTTTTTTTTTTGCTGTTTACTAAATTTTTGTGTTTATTGCTATCAATTTTTGTTTTTTTTCTATAAGAATAAAAAAAATAGATAGAAAAAGGATAGTGAGAGAAATGATAAAAATAGTATAAATATAGAGAGAAAAATGGGGGAGAGAGAGAGAAAAAAAAAGAGGGTAGAGAGAGAATGAGTAGAGAGAATGGTAGAGAGAGAAAAAAGAGAATGAGTAGAGAGAATGACAGAAAGAGAAAGAATGAGTAAACAGAATAGTGGATAGAGAAAAATGTGAGAGAGAGGGTGTATAGAGAACGAGTAGATAAAATGACAAAGAGAGAAAAGAGAGAGATGGTAGAGAAAGAATGAGTAAAGATAATGATAGAGAGAGAAAAATGAGAGAGAGGGTAGAGAGAGAATGAGTAGAGAGACTGGTAAAACAAGAAAAAAGAGAGAGAGTTTGGGTAGAGAGAGAATGAGTAGAGAGAAAAAAAGGAGAAAGACAGGGTAGAGAGATAATAGTCGAGCGAAAAAAAGGAGAGAGAATGTGGGTAGACAGAAAGGAGAGAGAATATGGGTAGACAGAGAATGGTAAAGACAAAAAAGAGAGAGAGAGAGAGAGGGCAGAGAGAGAACGAGTAGAGAGAATGATAGAGTAAGAAAAAAAAAGAGAATGGTAGAGAGAGAGAAATGAGATAGAGAGAGCGCGTATAGAGAGAATGGTTGAGGGAGAAAAAGGAGAAAGAGAGTAGAGAAAAAATGAGTAGAGAGAGAAAGAGAGAGAGAGAGAGAGAATGGTAGAGATAAAAAAGGGGGAGAGAGGGTAGAGAGAGAATGGTTGAGATAGAAAAATGAGAGAGAGGGTAGAGGGAGAATGAGTAGAGAAAAAAAATATAGAAGGATAGAGAAAGATGAGTAAAGAGAAATATGGTAAAGAGGGTGGATGTAGAGAGAATAGGTTGTGAGTGAAAGTATAAAAAAAAAAAAGTGAAAACAGAATCGGAAAGTTAGTGTTTATGATTTTCTCAATTTGTTTATTTTCTTTAAAAAACACTTTTAACTTTTCAATAAAAAACAGAAAATAAAATCAATACCAAACATATTTTTTATTTAAAAAAAATAAATAGAAAACAGAAAACAAAATTCATTTCAAAAGGGACCTTAATATTCAGATTATTCATCTAGATATTTTTATGACTTAATTTACATTTAGATTTTATTTTTCACGCTACTCAATTTTTAATAACATGTCTTTTAACTATCTAATTCACCCTCCTGTTAAGTATCTGCTGGGACCAATACCCTAGACTCGTGACAATTAGCGGCGATTACTAGATGTTAGTGGAGATTTTGAAATTAGAATCCAAACAATCATTCGTCACTTTAATAGGAATTTGAAATGTACCCAAAAAAAAAAAAAAAACAGAGAACAGATTTTTCAGTCTTTTTCTGTGCTCTCGTTTTTGTTTTCATCCCACTTTTTATAGTACTAATTTTGTCTTCAGTTAGATTGAATTTTATTTATTTATTTATATATTTTAATCTAAGGGTTAAACTCATTAAAAAAAAGAAAATTAGAAGGATTATGGGCTTGAAGTCTGGCCTTCGGCAGCAAAGTCCTCGCAAGAGCTCGGGTTCTAATATTGTTCTGCCATTGGCATCCAATGTAGGCCGCACAATCCACCAGCAACCATTATTAAAAACTGTACAGGCCTAATTAACTTAAACGTAAGCCTAGCCCACCAGTCGAATTGGGCTGACCACAATTTGGGATGTCCGCCCCAGTAAAATGCAAATGTTCCAATCTGTAGTTGTTGGTGCAGCTTGTTCCTATCTGTATATTTTGTATCGTTGTCGCCTGCCGTTCGATTCTGTTGGTTCCTTGTTTCTTTTTGAGAAATAGTTTGTTGGTTCCTTGTTTTTTTTTTGAGAAATAGTTTGTTGGTTCCTTTGATGTTATCAAATTTAAATATTTGGTTTTTTTTTTTGACCAAAAAATATTTGGTCTTTTATATGCTAAAATATGTTACCATCTATATTTTGCACGTTAAGCCTTGCAACAAGATAATTTAGAAATTGGAATGAATGTTATATTAAATGCGTCTCAAAGGCCAGTACAGATATTATATTATTATAATTACTAATTTCACGTTTTCAGTGCCTCAGTGTATAGTTATAGTTAACAGTAAAAATTATAAGTGTGACTAATTTACTGACTGTCAGAACAAAATAATTTAAAAATTAAAATATGTTAATTTTTTAATAGATAAAAGAAAAAAAATGTATTACTTTAGGTACATCACACAGACAAGTATTTTTATTGTATTATTATAATCATCAATTACTATAATAATCATTAATTATGCTTAACTTAGTGTTATTTATGTTATAATCATTTGAACTGGTTGTATTATTTTTTAGTACAAATGTAATGTTTATTAAGAAGAATTATGTGACATTACCCATATTTTTTCATTTTTTTAATAAAAAAATAATTATCAACTAAACATTTGAAGGACCAGATCCCCTATTTCAGCACCAGAATAAATTTAGCACAAAACTCCACAAAAAAAAAAATCTAAAAAAAAAATCTTTAGACGTTTGAACCTTATGTTGATTAGAACGACCAAACCCAGGTGCCAGTATCTGCTTGAGCTCCTATTTTCACTTCTTGTGTCTTGCCACGTAGGCGCATAGCTCTCCACGTGGCTTTCTACGTGTATACATAGGAGCGATGTTCCGCTGTCTGTCTCTCTGTCGCGGTGTCCTCCAGGATCTCTCTCTGTCCCATACCTTAATTAACAAGAGAAAAGGCCCAAAGATTTCCAAGTGGTTCAGTTCTGGAAGTCCAATGGACATGTCTGCTAAGTCTCAATCCTCGCCATTTTCATCAGGTAAATTAATTCACAAGATTTTATGTTGGCAAATTTGTTTTATTTAGAAATTTACATATTTGTGGCTTTCCTAGTCGATGACTTGTTTTTCTGATTTATGAAGAGACTGTGAAAGACATATTCCTGTGGAGGAGAAAAACGTTAACCGTATTGGTGCTTTTAGTGGCGACAGCAATGTGGGTGGTGTTTGATGTGTATGAGCTCAACTTCATCACTGTTGCCTCCTGGGTAGCCATGCTTATTGTTACTCTACTCTTCGTCTATGGCAATTTGGTTCGGCTATTTCGCAAGTAATTAACCACCCCCACCAAGAAAAAAAAAGAGCGAGAGAGAAATTTCTTGTCTTTCGAAATTTTTACAATGGGGTTTGTGAATTTTCAGTGGAATATATGTTAATTGATTAATTAATTAATTAACTATTTGGTTGTCAGAGAAAAGCCGAACTTGTCAGGTTTTGAAATGTCAAAGCAGACAGCCATGGAGATAGCAAATTCAATTCGAGAGTCAAGTGAAGAAGAAATTAGATGGATGTTCAGTGTGAGCGCAGAGAGGGAGTGGTTTGTGTTTGTTCGAGTGATTGTTGTTCTTTGGATACTATCTTATGTGGGAAACTTTTTTGATTTCTTGACACTTCTTTACCTCGGTATGTACATATTCCTTATACCCTAATACCATATACTGTATGTAATGGACTAGGCTTCATAAAAGGTAATCTATAATCTAACTTGCTATATCAGAACTTTCGTGCTTTCATTGCAGCAACACAACAAAATTGACCCATCTCAGTTTAGTCTAATTTCTATTCGATGTTTGTGGTCTTATTATTAATTGCAATTACATATGGAAAAGCGAAAAATTTGTAATCAATAATTACAATAGTGAAATGAATGTATCTTCTCAGGCATAGTGGTGGGGATGACTCTTCCTGTGGTTTACGAGAAGAACGAGGAGAAGATAAAGAGATTTCTGAGTGGATAAAGATGGGGTCCAGGAGATTATACCAGACTATAGATGAGAAGGTGTTTCAGAAACTTAAGAACAAGGTGGTCACAGATAAAGGGAAGGAGAAGAAGGTTGAGTAGAATTGGTCCTACGATATTAAAAGATGAGTGTAAAATGTAAATTAGTCTTTTTTTTTCGTTGTCTTAATTAATATGCAGATGCAGATTCATGTGTTCGAGTTTCTAAAGCAAAAATAAAAATATGTTTAAAATTATAGATTGTTTCTTTTATTTATTAATATATTTTCGAAATAAACCAAGTTCCAAACTGGATCCGTGGCGCAATGGTAGCGCGTCTGACTCCAGATCAGAAGGTTGCGTGTTCGATTCACGTCGGGTTCAATTTCCAGTTTTTTTTTTTTTAAATTACAAACCCGGGTAATATGGATTGCAGGTGTTTGTTTACAAACACAGGTTAGTAATTCTCAAAATATCTAATGTGTGTTAGTTTCTTTGAAAAAAGTTTATAAATGGGTTTAAAATGTTTTTTAAAATTTTTTATTAATTACTAACGTATACTCATACATGGGCTTGTAGTTATTAATTTATATAAACGTGACACGTTAATTCACCAACTGAAAGAATTTTTTATTATAAGTTTGACAAAATGAAAGAATTTTTTATTATAAGTGTGACAAAATTAAGAGGAAGATAAGAAAAAAACAAAGTTACGCCATGTAGGTATAGGTTAGTGAATTGGCGTGTCACGAATGCATAAGTTAATGAGTAAAAGTGACATTTCAAAATAATAACGTTTTTAACCCATTTATAAATATTTTTCAAAGAAACTAACCTACATTAAGCATTTTAAGAGTTACTAACTTAGATTTGAAAATTTGAATAATTATTAACTTACTGAGAAACTTATCTCGAAAAGAAGCTCTGTCTATTACTCTTTCAATGATCGAAGGAATTCAGATTTTGATCGAATTGTGTTTTGTGAAGATCCTTCGGAGAATGCAAATTTGAAATATCCATGTCTTGTTAGGACAAGGAGAAAGAAGTGGTTAGTTAGAGCACTGTGATTGTTGGATTTGTGCATTGTGGTAGGCTTGATGACGCAATTGCAGTGTTTCAGGAGATGAACATATGTCTAATAATGCTATTACCGTCTTGAATCTAATGTGATGATAGCAACTTGGAACTTAAAATTTTGAGCACACGAGGGACCCATAAAAAATATTACTTCACTACAAATGTGAAAATAGCAAGCTGTACAATGAAAACTACAAATGTGTAACCAATCAATTCTATCTGCTTTGTTTTAGGTCAAAGAGTCCACCTAATGAAGCTCGTTTATTTTGCTTTGGATGTGTGAAATGTGGATGATACAATTCTCTTTAGGGAGTGTGTAGGCTACTATAGATAGCCTTTTTCTCATTTGAAATAACAAGTATCACCATTTTTTTAAACCGAATTGTGATGAGAGAGAAATGAAGTCTCTCATTAATTAGGGCACTCAGCCAATTTATTTTTTTCACTCTGTTTATTTGCTTGAGTTGAGATTATTTAAACTAGTTGGAGGTCAAACTAAGTAACGAAATCTTATTTAGAGGTGATAAAAACTGATCCGACTCGAATTATTTGACCTAGCCTGTTCAAAACTCGACTTGACTCGACTTGCTTTGACAAAAAAAGTCAATAACTCGTAAGCTAAGGAACCCGAAACTAAAACAACATGAAACCTGAGTAACCTGAAACTCGAATTACCCAAAATCCAAATAACTCAAAATCCGAAAGACTTGAAATCAGAGTAATCTAAAACTTGAATAACCTAAATCCGTAAAACTCGAAACTCGCAATAATCCAAACAAATCTTGATTTAACCTAAAATTTTAATTAGTTTTTTATTTGGTTTATTTTTATTTCAAATAATAATTATTTTTTTCATTATTTGCTAAATATTTTGATTATTATATAATTATACGACTTGTTTGTTTAAATATGTCAATTATCAATTATTTAATTTAAATTTGTTTAATTGATGAAATTTAATATAACTTATATATTCTTCGTATAGTCAATTTCTAAAATAACTTTATACTAAATAGAATAAAAGAAAATAAAGATAAAGATAAATATAAAAAAATTCTAATTTCAATGAATGTTGTTAAATTGTAAGAAAATTAATTAAAATAAAAATAATTTTTCATTGTAGAGAAACCTTAAAAAAAGTGAATGAAAAATAATTTTCATATAACTAATATGAAATGAATTCTTTTTTTATATAAATATTTTTAAGTAACAGAGTGAATGTACTATAAATAAACTAAAATTTATTCAATTCTCATGAAATTTTTAGATAATACAATTTTTAAAAATAATTGTATATATTTTTTATTACTATAATAATTTAGCTATTATAGTAATTAACAGAAAAATCTTCAATTTATTGATCTTATGAATTGTGATTACCAAAAGTAACATAACTCTAAAAATAAAAACATGAGAAAATAGAAAGCATATCTTTATATATATATATATATATAGAAAATTGAATTATTTTATCATAATTTTAATTAATATTTTATCAATATACTTAAACAGATATATTGTCTATAGTTACTATAACTCAATATTTATAACAATCAATGCCAGTAAAATACTACAAAATTCACCTAATTATAATTATTTTTTACTAATTAAATGTATATTATATTAACTATAAATATTATTGGGTGGATTATATTATTTGATATTTTTAAATAATTAAAATTTAAATTATTTATATTTTGATTAATTATTTTAATTACTATAGTAAAATATGCAAACTTAATTTTTAAGTTTGGTAAAAAGTTAAAAATGATGCAATGGATTAATCCAATACTCGTCTAAATCAAACCTGAAATTTGAAGTAATCTGAAATTCAAATTATTCGGGAGTTGAAATATTTAAAATTCAATGAATTTAAAACTTAAATAACTCAAAATTCTAATAATTTAAGAATCAAATAATTTAAAATTTAAATAATTCGAGCTGAAACTGATCGAACTCATCTATTTACCACCTCCAATCTTATGTATGAAAGACATTTCGATTCGAAATGGCACTGAAGGAGGATTTGTTGTGCCAATCGAGAACGTTAAAACAAAAACGAAAATATGATAATTCAAACAACAAGGAGTCAAGTCAATTTCTGACCTTGCAAGGCCCATTCATCGATTCTGGACAAGTGAAGACGCGGGGGCCACATTTCATTAAAGAATAGGGCATAGCTTACCACCATTATTTTAGTTGTGACAAAGAAAATGGGAAACTTCAAGGAAGATTCAGAATAGAGAGTTTGAAAACTGAAGGTTTGAACTCATCTCCTTATGATTGTTTATTTCAGTTGACTTGACTGATGGACGGATCTTTATGGTTGGTTTGGATTGTTAAAAAATTATGAGAAAGAAAGTTATAAAAAAAATAATTAAAGAAAATTAATAATAATTTGTAGAAAAAAAGTTTTATGAAAAAATATTATTTGGATTGATGAGAATGTTGTGAAAAAAAATAATTAGAAAGAAAAATAAATAATAATTTGTGAGAGAAAAAAAATTATAAAAAATTAGTGTTGTTTAGATTAATTAAAAAATTGTGAGAAAAAAATTTATAAAAAAATAATAAAGTAATAATAATACGTTTTAATTAAAATTTTTTAATCTCTTTCTTTTCTTACAAAACAAACAAAACCTTAAATCTTCTTGTTACAATAAAAAAGAATTTACACGTTGCGCGAGCAAAATTCACTATTATCATTTGTTTTGTTATTCTTGGTCATCCGCGGAATTTTCTACGAAAATTCCATCAGTTGCCTTGACTGATGGAATGATCTTAAGTCTTCCTATGGCACTAGAAAAGAATTTGCACGTTGCGTGAGCAAAAGTCACTATTATCATTTGTTTTTTTACGAAAATTCCATCAGTTGACTTGACTGGTGGAATGATCTTAAGTCTTCCTATTGCACTAGAAAAGAATTTACACGTTGCGTGAGCAAAAGTCACTATTATCATTTGTTTATTTGTTTTTTTAGGGTTTGGTTTTATAATCTTAAATTTTTGTCTCGATTTTAAAAAAAAAAAGTAATTTACTGTTAAATTATTATAATTTTATTGATAGAAAGAGTAATAAAAGATTGAAATATAAACTCATTATATTTTTTATTACTCTTTTTTATCATGACAGTTGAAAAAATTGACAGTTAATTACTCTTTTTAAATAAAAACATTCACCTATCACTGTATTTCTTATTATTCTTTTTTATCATAACGATTACAAAATATTAATAATTGATTACTCTTTTCATATATCTCGAGATAAAAATCGAGATACTTCCCTCGTGCTCCTAAATTTTTTTCTTTTTTTTATTCTTGGTCATCCACGGAATTTTCAACGAAAATCATCCAAGAAGCAAAATTTATATTTGGAGATTGAATTGGGCTCAAACAGTAGCAGAAGCAATGAAATTAACAAAAAAAAAAAATCAAGTAATTAACTAAACTGTGTTGGCATAAGAATATTTGTTATTATAATAATATTAACCTTAACACCCCATAAATATCACTGTTCTAATCATTATACAAGAACGTGATTAATTTTGATGCGTCCTAAACAAGAGACTACCTTGCACTATCATAATCATTGAAAAATAAATTTGTGATCCTCATTGTTAATTGGGATGATATATTAAATAATTAAAAATGTGCAATTGGCAGTTATAATCGTGCAATATTTGAACTCTCGGACGTCAAATTCATTGCATCCATTCATTAATTATACCGTAATCTTTTATTCTTTTGAATGTACACCCATCTTCTTATTTCTCTATGCAAAACTCAACGTAAGTGAATGTATTTTGGTAGCCTGAAATCATTCTGTGCTCGGAAAGAGGGAAAAGAGGGAGGGGGAGAGGAAAATTGAATGGGTAAACGTTTTGCACGTGCTTGGAAAGCTCCGGGGTCCGGACTGAGGAAAATTACTGCATTTTTCCATTGGAAAAACTATATGCCCAGAATTAACGGAGTAATTTTTATAATATAATAAATTAAAAATTTTCTACAACTATATAAATTTATTGTGCAACAGAAAAAAGATGTTAAATTTTTTCTTTTTTTCATTGCACATATAATTTATGTAATTGTATAATAATTTTTTTTTTTGTCTGAGACCGTCCAGTATCCAGTTCAACGGACTGACTAATCTGAACCGACTCGGGTAAGACTTCAAAGAGTGTCAAAAGTCTCCCAACAAGTATTTAACGCAACTCTATTTTTACAAACTCAAACTTAAGACCTCTAATTAAATGGTAACTGATCTCTACTATTTAAATCAGCACTTATTGGTTGTATAATAAATTTATATAATCAGATTACGAAAATTTCTTCTAGAACTGTGATGGCTCCTTTTCCATTTTAGCCCACAAAAAATAATTTCCCAAAACTGGAGGGAAAGAGGCCGGTCCCATGGATATATTAGTGAAAAGGCATTATCCCCTTGTTAAGTTGGATTCTACGGGCTTATGGAGAAATGGAATCGTAAAAATGTCAAAAGTTTTGTGAGTTCTTAAGAATTATTTTATAATAATAATAAAGTGAGGAGTAAAATTACATAGCTACCAAATAAATGATAAGTAAAATTACATAATTATATTTAAATAATAATAAATAATAATATAATTATATTTAATTTATTTATTTTTTTATAAATTCAACCGTTTAATAATTTGTAAAATAATTTTTATCTTCTCATTTTATATTTTTTTTTTACCTTTTCCCTTTCCCATTTTTCCCAACTAAATTTTTATTCAAGTGTTAAAAGAAATTGCCGCGAAGCTGAGGGGAAATGGTATTTGTCTTTATTTATTCCACCAGTCAATTCACCGGACAAAAATGTCAGTGCAGAAACCTTCACCCAACATACCTCCTGAATATTGCCAAGAAACAAGGACTTTGAGGGCTTGGTTTGCAAGTCAATGGCCATGAAGCTTCCCACTAAATCGCTACTTTGAACTAAATCCAATAAAAAACTCCATGATTCTGTAATCTTTATATGGAAGGTGTCGCACCAAGAAAGGAGCACCCAAGAAAGAAAAGAAAGCCAATGGTAGTGCTGCCTTGATTGTAGGGTCTAGCATCCAAAGGAATTGAGAGAATTCTCTTGTTTCTTCTCATTTTCCAAGATAAACCCATCAATCATCAACACTGAATCGGCCTCTAGTCTCAATTTTCAGAAGATTCAGAGTGAAAATTGGACCCTTTTTGGTCTGTTAAAGAAAGGCCATGGAAGCACTTTTGACATCAGCTGCTGCCGGAGCGGCACTGCAGGTACTTTTCGACAACTTTTTGAAGGTCGTTTACGATGTGGGGAAGAAGAACATCATGTTTCGGCCCACCTTAAAGCGGCTGGAAGCCACAATTCTGTCCATGGAGCCCAAGATCAGACAGATTGAAAAGCTCAACTGGGAGTTGGATCGGCCAAACGAAATACAAGCGCTAAAGGAGATGATGTTCAAAGGCCAGGAGCTAGTCCTTAAATGTTCGAGAATCAATCGATACAACTACATCAAAAAGCCCTGTTATACCAGAAAGCTTCTCAAGTTGGAGGAGTCTATTCGCAGGTATATTAGTATTGACGTGCAAATGCAGCAATCAGTAGACCAGAAGGAGACATTGACTGAACTGAAACACATGAGCTTGGATGTGAAACAGATGAGCTTTGATGTGAGACATTTGAGCAACCGATTCAAACAGATGTCTCCGGTTTCATCAAATAGTGGGTCGTTTCGTAGGAGTGCCTTTGAGGGTGTGTGCTTGCCTCCCGGACTTAAGGTTGATGATCCTGTTGGATTACAGATTCCATTGAGGGAGTTGAAGAAGAAACTGCTTAAGGATGAGGTTCCACTTATTGTGTTGTCTGCTCCTGGAGGGTGTGGAAAGACCACTTTGGCTATAGCACTTTGTCAGGATTCAGAGGTTAAAGGTAACAAATTGTTTCACTCTTCCTTTAGTTACCTTTCTTCCTCACCGTGTATGTTTTGGCTTCTTTTCTGGTTTTTCTTTTTCTTTTGTGTTAGTTGGTGAGAGATTATAATGATCACATATATTTCACAATGGTTTCTTATTGGGATCTTGTGAAGATCACGGATTTGACGAAGACAAAATTCTTGTACTTTCTTCAGCCTTAAATGGTTCTTTCGTAGTTAGAAGATGTTTTCAAGTTGATTATGTTCTATTATTATCAGAGAGCCTGCTGCCCTGATGTACTTATTTTCTGTTCTGAAATTTATGTATGCTCCATTTTTCTATTGCTGAATTGTAATTCTGCAGAACTGCTGGATCATGTCGATTGGGCTTCAAGCATTTGTCCCTTTTCCCTTTTGTGTGTAAGGCCTTTTTTACAAGTTTTGATGGCAGGTTTCTTATGTAGTGTTCTGTCTTGACAGAAAAATTCAAGGACAAGATCTTCTTTGTCCCCGTCTCTAAATCACCCAACCTGCTGCTCATTGTACAAAGACTATTCCAGCATAATGGTTATGAGTTGCCTGAGTTTCAAGGTGAAGAAGATTTAATTATTCTATTGGAAAATTTTCTGAGGAGCATGTGTTTAAATCCTATCCTTTTGGTGCTTGATGATGTTTGGCCTGGATCACAATCTGTTCTTGATAAGCTCAAGTTCCAAATGGAAAATTATAGTATCTTGGTGACTTCAAGATCTGAGTTTGCGGGGAACGATTTCACATTTAAATTACAATCCTTGAATGACACAGACGCCATGACTCTTTTTCGTCGCTCAGCACTGCAGCCAGATGGGAACTTTCTCATTCCCGATGAAGACGTGAATAAGGTGCATTATGATGGCATTCATATACGGTTGTTTTCCATTTCCTCTTATTTTCTGAACTTCCTATAAAAACAATTTGCACAATATGATAGGATTAGGCTAATTGGCGTTAAGATAAATAATTGGTCTCCACGTTCTGCTCAAAGCATGCATATAGGCATTAGATAGCAAATTCCCCCGCAGATGGGGGCTGGACGCATCGAAGACATGTTTCCAGAGCTATAGTTTTTGACCATATGGTGACGTGCTTAGATTGTACATATGGAGAAACTTAATAACCTTCTTTCGATCTTGAGAAACAAGCAATACAAAGTGTGGAATTTTGATGTATTTTGTCTGATCAAATTACAGATATTGAGTAGTTGTTGTGGATTCCCGCTAGCCATTTCAGTAGTTGGCCGATCACTAGCTAGGAAATCTGCCGCAGAATGGCGCCAGAGAGCCAAGAAATGTTCTAAAGCAGCTTCTATTCTCTCTAATCCTGAGTTTCGGTTGCTTGAATGCCTTCAAAAAAGTGTGGATGACTTGGATGACAAACCTGTAGTCAAAGAGTGTTTCATGGACCTAGGTTCATTTCCTGAAGACCAAAGAATCCCTGTTCCAACCCTCATAGATATGTGGGTGGAAATGCATAAGATAGATGAAGATGATGCCGTTGCCAATCTCTACAAGCTTTCTGAGCGGAATCTGGTTGATCTCGTCATTTTGAGGTGTGGTACACATTACTTTCAGTTGCTTCATAGTTGTCTGCTATGACAGTTTTTTCAGCATAAAGAATTATATCCACGTTAAATTCATAGCTGACCTGAGGTTTATCAGTGTTTCAAACTATGCTTAAGCACTCAATGAAGACTTAATGATTTTAATGACATTCTGATACCCAAATTGTGTATTCTGCATTAATAACATATCCATCGATATCAATGGCCCAGATCTACGTGAGACGTTAATGCTCATTTCCTCAAAACCACGGTCTATTTTAACAAGACTCTGGTGGTAAAAGCTTAAAGATAATCTGTCCTCTTTGTCTTTCCTTCAGTACACATATAAGCATGGTGTTGACTGTTGAAAAACAAGGAGTGTTTCTCTGTCTGAGCAATGAACTCCTATTGTTCACCAGGAAAGACTCAAGTGACAGCGATGGCTCCTACACTGAGCACTTTGCCGTGCAGCATGATCTACTCAGAGAGTTAGCCATCCATCAAAGCAGCTCAGGAAGTATCGAGAACAGGAAAAGAATTTTTCTGCACATCCCAGGAAACAAGGTCCCCCGGTGGTGGATGGAGCAAAACCAGCTATTCATCAATGCCAACCTCTTATCAATCTGCACTGGTTCTTCATCTTTACGTCTATTTTATTTACCCAAAAGGAAGACTGGCACACACATGCTCACTACGTTTATACATTCATGTTTCAATCTTTACTCTTTATTTTAACCCCTACAAATTATATTCCTTTGCAGATGAAATGTTCTCATCAAGTTGGTGCAGCATAAAAGCACCTGAAGTTGAGGTATTATTTCTGGATTTTCGGACGAAGGACTACCCCTTACCTGAGTTCATGGAAACAATGAAAAAGCTAAAAGTTTTAATAGTTGCAAACAGCGGTATCTCTCCTGTTGAACTGACCAATTTCTTACCCCTCAATTCTTTGTCCAATCTAAAGAGGCTCAAACTAGAAAAGCTTTCCCTTCCATCCTTTTCATTAAACTCTGTACATATGGAGAATCTACAGAAGATGTCCTTGGTCATGTGCAACATCAGTCAAGCTTTTGTTAATCCTTTCGCCCGGATATCGGATGTATTTCCAAATTTAGTTGAAGTTATTATTGACTATTGCAATGATCTGGTGCAATTACCTGCTGGATTCTGCAATCTCGTCCTGCTAAAAAAGCTCAGTATAAGCAACTGTCACCGACTGTCTGCATTGCCAGAAGACATAGGAAAGCTGCAAAATTTGGAGGTGCTGAGACTTAATTCCTGCATTGAGTTGTTAGAGCTGCCTGAATCAATCGGGAGCCTCCGCAAATTGAGCATTCTGGACATATCTGACTGCCTAAGCATAACAAGGTTGCCAGAAGCCATAGATGGGTTATGCAGGCTAAGAAAGCTCTACATGATCGACTGCTCAAGCTGTAAATTGCCTACGTCAGCTGTGAATCTTGTTAACCTGAAGGAAGTGATAAGCGACGAAGAAACAGCTGTTTCGTGGAACAATTTCAACGCTTTCCTCCCAAATCTGCAGATTAAGGTGCATAGAGACATCAACTTGAACTGGCTTAGGTAGTCATTGTTTCTGATGTTATATATTCTTCTTCTGTTTTTTTTTTCATTAGGATGCTAATGAATTGTAAGCTAAACAATTGAGGGTAATTCCTTCCATTCCTATAAATTTCATACCTCTTTCTAAGATTAGAACTCAAATTTTCCTAGATGAAAGTTTAAGTTCTCAATCATTAGATGTGAGGATAATATTGTATATTCTTCCATAATGCAGTGTACATTTTAATTTTTTTTTCCTGAACTCTGATAAGGTGAATGGACTGTTGATTATGCAGCCATAGAATGTCCTCTAATACTATTCTTTCTCTATTAAAAAGATATATATTTTTTAAAAAATTTCTATCAATAAAAGCTTATAAGACTATGAGTTACACAATTAAAGTAATTTTCTTCACTTTCGTGAACTCTTCATCCTATGTTTAGAATTAGATTTCGAGACTCTAAAGATACAAATCTAAAGATAGGAGAAGGAAAAAAAAAAACAGTAGAAAGTTTAAATTTGTCGAACTGTATTAGTATTAGGGTGCGAAAAGGAAGTTCCGATCATAAATTGGCCGAATAATCGTCGGTTTTGACTCGAGTTTTATGTCCTAAATATGTCGAACTGTATTCATTTTGGAGCATCTTATTAGTTCTCACACACTAGTTTTTGAGCATCTATTAAGCGGAAAGCTTGGGTAGGGACCAATGACCATACAGGCATTAGCATGCCTTTGCTGCAATTGCACCTTGAAGCTCATACACACTTCACAAAGATGTCTATGCTTATGAATATCACTGCAGGCAGCATCATGCGACTCCAAAATTGAGGGATTCGGAAAAAAAAGGGTTAAATGCATCGAATCTCACTTTACTTTTACAAAAGTTCCAATCAGAATAGTGTAACTTCCCAGTTAGAAGACACTGTGGGGGGGGGGGGGGGTTTCTGTCCCCACCCTTCATAACTGCAAGATATATATATGATCCATGTATCAATTAATGAACATTTCCCAATGTGTATTATCTTTAATGATGATGGTGCTACACGAAGATCCAATTAACTAGAGCAGTGAAAGCTATGTGTCTTCCATTAAAAGGACTGAGATTCGAAACTCAATCTTCTCCCTCACATGTTCGCTCCCAAATGAAGGTCTGCCATCTCCACTACAGTCTACCAATGACAAAAAAAATAATAATAATGGCACTACAAAACGCCTAGAATTTACCGTGATGGTAATAAGAGTCGAAAGTTAGTCACTAAATTGACTGGTCAATACACACATGGAACAGGGCAGAGGGAGCGTTGCGAGTGAGTTTTGGGTTTGAAAATATTGACGGGCGAAGAAAAAACTTTTTGATCTAATGCAGAATTAACGAAAAGAAAATCTAGCTGCCAAATATTATACTTACAGGTATACAGTCAATGGAGTGTACAACGGTACATTGCAGCCAAAACAGTACATACATACAACAACAGGCACAGGATAAATGCCAAAATGATAAATAACCAGCGTTCAACCAGATGCACATGAGTGGATATCCGATAATCTGCGGATTTCTACCAGTTAACCACCTCTTCACATGGCAAAACATTGATACTTCAAATGGAAAAGCATGGCTTCAAAAGGCATTACATCAAACTCACCTCAATTGTTGACCATGTTAACCTGCTGTGACACAATATTTGGCTAGGCCTTCTTACCTCCACATGCCAAGCGAACTACAACAACTTCTGTAGACATGGCTATGATTGCATAGAACAAACTAAATCATAGCGTATACTATCTCCCCACTACTGTCTATATCAAGCTCAGATTCAGAATCCAAGTCCTCCATATCATCATCCATGTCAAGGTTGTCCATCATATACCGATTGATTCCATAGGTCCCAACTGGTGGTATTGTGGCCTCGTAGATAATCTGCATGATTGTATCGTGGCTTTGCATGGGTTGGTCTGGCTCTTCAAACTGGTCACCCATGGTATTCTCGTCCATCAGATCTGCTGGAAGATTTTTCAAAAACCACTCATGATTCTTGATTCCTGGAATCGTGATTCTCTGTTCCACACAAACGTTAAAAAGCAGGAATCTTAGTGAAGAATCCCACAATCCATCTACCATTTTAACTCAACGAGGCCAAACATAGAAATAACACACTACACAATAAAGTTACGGGTAAAATAGAAAAACCAAACATTTTCTTTACTATTTCATCATATCACTCTACATACTAAAGTTACAGGGTAAAATAGAAATAACTCACAGCTGCAGGATCGGCAACAAAGATCCTTGAGATCAGGTGGCGACACTCGGGAGATATCTGAACTATGTCTGGAATGGAATACTGGACATTAAGAATTCTCTGCATGGAGCCAACAAGAAAGTGCCTCACATAAATAAAACCTGTAGAAGGTATTAAGAGAGGAGAAATAAGCCATATACCTGTATTGTCTTCCGGAAGTCCTTTGGCTCATCAGGGTCTTCAAACGGATATGCTCCAACTAGCATGACATACAATGTTACACCACATGACCACACATCTGCAATCTGGCAATGTAAATCAACATTAGTATGGTAGTTACACAAATGATCAAGTCCTTCCCATCAAGAGCACTGTTTTGAGACCCAGGCGTTTCACATTGATTGCCAAACTATTAGAGGTTACGTGGTGGAACAACCTCACAATTCCAGATTGTCAACCACTCTGAGATCTTAAATCAGTCCCCTACATAGCCATTAATTGTTTGGTAATTTTAACAAAGGAAAAACATCCATCACCAAGGAAAAGAAAGGAATTATGCACAATATCTTAGCATCAACCCAGCCACAAGGCTTGAGTACCAAAAAGTGAAAAAGGTAAACCAAAAAAAAAAAAAAAAATCACATTTAAAGACATTCAAAGAGGACAAGAAAAAGAACTACTGAAAAAATTCCAAGTAAGAGGTGCCGTTGGCTAAAACATCCATACACACATATTCTTGCTTTAACAAAACTGTGATTGAAAACAAGAGAGTTACCTTGCCATCATATTCTTGCTTCAACAACACTTCTGGAGCAATATATGCAGGAGTTCCCACTGTTGATTTTGGTTGTGAATGAAGCACTGAAGACTGACAAAACATCCACATGCACACACGTAAGCGAGTAAGATACAACTTTAGAGAATGAAAGCAGTAACAGTAATAAACATTGCAAACATGTTTCACAAACATCAAAGGAGGACAAAAATCAATGGCACTCTTGACCATAACTGTTCCTAGGACTTACCACGATACAGGAATAAACTAAACCCTAATCAGTCCCATATAAGTACGAGATAAAAGAATATCCTGGAACCGAAATGGATGGGTGCTAACCAAGAGATGATTAACAATCATCCTCTATGCTTATGGAACAGTTAAAAGAACTTCGTTACCTATTCCATCACATATCATCTTGCACACGAAAAAGCTACATCCTTCGATTTGGCTCAGTACACTTCGACATTTTGTGACAAAAAACTAATTTGTGTCACTAGATTATCATGGATGTTTAACGACAAGCAATAGTACCTTGGAGTACCCAAAATCACAAATCTTCAACCGAGGAGCGGGGCTTCCATCCAACAACGTGTTCTCCAACTTCAAATCACGGTGACATATTTGCTTCACCGACAAGTAAAACCTTAGAAAACCACGAATATTATGTAAAAGAAATACATACCTAAATATATAAGGCGGGAATCGATCAATGTACCATGGCATGGCAATAGCTGACTCCAGATATAAGCTGTTGAAAGAAGAAACGGGCCTGCACCAGAAACCAGAGTTCAAAAAAAAAAAAAAAACATCACAAGCACGACAGTGACAATAGGGAAACAAAATGTGATGTTGAAATGTAAAACCTCGTCCTCGCTGAAGCGCCCAGCTTTGCATATCCGTTCGAATAGCTCCCCTCCTGATGCATATTCCATCACGATGGCCAGATGAGTAGGTGTCAAAATGACCTGAAGTACATTCAACAGTAAGGTAAATAACTAGCAAATTAACTTATTAAGATCATTCAACGCTGCAATCCAATAAAAAAGCCCGAAAAAGTCGAAAATTATAGCTAACCTCTTTGAACCTCACAATATTGGGATGCCTCAGCGACCTGTGATTAATGATTTCTCTTTTAACATTTTCATCAATCTGCCAAAAAAAAAAAACACAAAATAGGGGAACCCAGAGAAAGTTCCATAAAAGAAACAGAACCTGATCATTAAAACTTATCCATACTAAATTTGGTAAACCACAGAAAATAACCCATCAGAGAAATTACTAAATTTCCATTCATGAACGGTCACCCAAAAAAAAAAAAAAAACCAATCACAAAATCTACAACAAAAACCCGAAAACCGAAAAACAAGGTAAAAAAAAATGAAAATAAAATAAAAAAAGAAAAGAAAAAGGCTGACCTTATCGCCTCTCTCGATGTACTTGACGGCAACAAGCTCCTTGGTAAGCTTGTCTCTCATCAATCTGGCAACGCCGAAGTTTCCCGACCCGATATCCCGGACGAAATCGTATCGGTCACTGTCGTGCATGATCGGCATGTCCGTGCCGGGCTCCACGGTTATCGCCCGATTCAAATCCATTGTTTTTTCCCCTTTCGTCACCTTCCGGTGTTTCGCCGCCACAAAGCCACCAAGACTCGATGATCACATCACACAACTTAGCACGACGCCGTTTCCCCTACTCCGCTCAACGACGAACGGAACAATAACGGATAAACCCCGATTCCAGGACCGCCGACTCGGTGTCGAACTCAGTGAGTAGAGAGAGAGAGAGAATGTTTCTTTAATAAAAGTTCCAACCTTTTTTGTCCTTTTTCTTTAATATGTCTCTCTCTCTCTCTCTGTCCCTCTCAAAACAGTGGACGGGAAGACTTTTCCTCTGCGATGTGGAAATGATAATGCGGCAATGCCAAGAAGATATTGATTTAAATTTTTTGTTCACTTACGTCAAAAGAAAAAAAATTTAGTTCACTCAAAAAAATTTTTCAGTGCCAACTTTTTTAGGCACAAAAATATTAATTGCAAACTCGTGTTATTTTTTTAACAATAAATATTTATTGTAAGTATAACGATAATTAATCTATTGAATAAATTTTTTTATTTAAATCTCGTTTAATCACTCCAAAAAATTAACTTTTAAAAATTATTAGGTCCAATAAATTTTTCTAACGTTCTATTACTGTATTAATAAATTTTAAATCGACAATTACAATTCCATATACTTCTAAGTTATTAGGATAAATTTACTTCGTGATTGAAAAAGATGCGTTAAATAATCACCAAATTATTATTTTGACTTATTAAATTTGTGTTATCGTAGTAATAATACTTGTAGCTCGTGATATCTATAAATTGAAGTAGGCGTGTTTATTGCTTTTATGTCTTGTTTAACTAACTTTGAACAAATAAATTGATTATCTAAGCACTAATTGACTTGAAACCTCTTCTACACTAATTATTATGGAGTTTGAAATTTAATACAAAATTCTCGACATAAATTTCTATATTTGAACAGACGAATGTCAATAAGAAAACTAATATGTGAAAAGCACGCCAAAATATTTTTCATACTATCATTTCTGACCGTAAACTAGTATCAATTCAACTATATATGGAACTATAATTTATTGATGCAGTTTGTTTTTTTATTAAAACGGGAGATGTTTACTAATACTTTTTTTTTTTGGTCCTGTGTTTACTAATACTTTGTTTGGTTTGTAGGAAAATAATGAAAAAATAAAATTATTAAAAAAAAATATAATCATCATAATATTATTTTATTATTATTATTTTTACAATTTTTTTATTAATTCAAACTATTTAATTTTCTCATAATTTTTCTTTCACGAATTATTATTTATTTTTTTCATCATTTTTTTCTCATAACTTTCTCACTAATCTAAATAATTTAATTTTCTCACAATTTTTTCTCTTATAAATTACTATTAATTTTTCTTTCTCATCATTTTTCTCACAATTTTCTTATAAATTCAAATAATTTTATTTTCTAATAATTTTTTTCTCACAACTTTTCAACAATTTAAACACAATATAAAAGAAAGGCTAATAAGACAAAAGATACAGTGGTTGGTTGGTTTTTTATAATATAAAACAACAACGAGGGAGATATTTACTTTTTTTTTTAATTAAAAAGGGAGATATTTACTAAAGGAGAGGCTAACCAGACAAAAGATACAGTGGTTGGTTGTTTTTTTATAATATAAAACAAAAACGACGGCGTTCCTTGCTTGTCTTGGCTTGTTTCTTTACTTGCTTAATGACTGGAATGCCCCTGGTTTTGGGACGATATTGTTGGTCGCTGGTCACGTGCGCTGGAAGGGATTGATTGTCGTCATCCGCTCATTAATCTTGATCCAGTAGGCTGGAGACCATGGAATGGAAGCTTGGATGCAGTTGACATCTTGATTGTCAACAGGTCGTATGGCCATGATCATGATGATTGCAAAAAAAGTTAATATAAAAAATATCATTAATTTTATTTAAAATAATAAATTTAATATTACTTTTTAAAAATAATAAATTTAATATCAACTTTATCTAAAATAATAAATTTAGTATAAAATAATTTATATGAATAAAATTTGTCAGTTTTGATAATATATTTATAAAAATATATTTATTTCGATAACACGATAATCATATAAATTAGTATTATATTATTAAAATGAATAAATTTTATTTAAAAAATTTTATAATATATTAAATTTATTCTTTTAAATAAAATTAATATTATATTTATTATATTTTAAAATTAATATTAAATTTATTAATTTAAATAAAATTAATAATATTTTTATATATTAACTATTGTAAAAACACATGCATGAATCGGTAAAAGGAGCATCAGCGATGACATTTACCGAAGGACGGAGCCTTGAGAATAAAAGGAAAGTTATCTGACTTTGACTATTTGCAGGCAGTGGGATATGTTTGATCTTGATGGACCAACTAAGAGGAAGAAATGTCACGTTAAAATAGTTGATTAATATGAATTTACACAAAACACTGTATCTTAATTTAGTCGTGATAACATTTCTCTTCTGTAGGTTCATAGTGTTGTAAAAAATACAAGTATATTTTTTTTTCTTTATTTTCTAAAAATTAAGGGTTGAACTTTAATATTGTATTTGGATAAAATTTTTTAGAGAGAAAAAAGTGAAAAAGAAAAAATAGTGGAAAGGATTATTAGAGGAGAAGAATATTTTTTATCCTCTCTTATATTTGAAAAAATGTGATGGGAATAAAGAAAATTATAAATTCTTTTGTTTAGGAAAAAGTGGAAAGTGAGAGAGAATAATATAAAATGTGTTGGAATAATACTTTTATTTTTCATAATAAATTTTATTAAAATATTTTATTTAGATAAAATTGTAATTTTTAAATTATATGAGAGGTAATTGAGTTATATAATAAATTTAGTAGGAGAACTAATAATTTTTCTTTTATTTTTTAGAGGATTGATTTTGATGGAGTATAAAAGATTAGGAAAATTAAAAACTTTCATCTCCCCCACTTTTTAAATATTTTTCAAATATAATAATTTATCTTAATCCTCTCACTTTTCTCTCTCTCTCCCCCACTTTTCGCCCTTCGAAACACAGTATAAATCTAAAATTTAGGCTTCGAGTAATTTTACCATTAAAAATTATGATTAATAGTAAAATACGAGTATCTTATGGATAGATAAAAATGTATGATGTCACAAGTGCATGAGTAAGCGAGGAAAATTTTAAACTCAATTATGATAAATTTAAGGGCAATTGAAATTTTTGAGAAGTTATATATTTGTGCGTTGACAAAATTATTCACAAATTTCATTGTTCATTATTTATTATAATTTTTAATTTATAATCACAATTAATATAATAGTAATAGAAAATCAAATCTGTCATGAATCAAATTTTTGCATCCCATTAATAAAACTGTCAAATAACATAATGTCAAAAAAGCACTATTGGATGATCTCACAAGTACATAATTATACAAGTAATATTACATAATTTTAAATGAGTAACTAACAAATGTGATTTCTGAAGCACCCAAAGATTTCCACAAATCTGAACCTTTTACTTGCGAGGCTACCGCAACGGTGGCGAAGCATTACAAAGAGTTCGCTGTCTCACTGAGCATAAGTACTTTATTTCATGCAAGGCAAATACGATCAAAATCGCTTTTGTTCATGGGCGCCGGGTTCACCAGTCTAATCCATTTTATTTGCAACTTTTTTGAACCAACAAATGTCACAAAGCTAAATCATTCTCAGTTATCACCAGCTGATAATGATTTCTATACATAATTTTAATCCAAGGCATTGAATTTAATTTATCACCCAAAAAAGCATCAAAAGGGGTTTCGATTTTGTGAAAAAGCAATACAAACTATGTTATTCAAACCTTTACGTCACAATAAAATAATATTCCAATTGCATAAAGTCTCACACTTATCATTAGCTAAAAATACAAAATAAAAATCCGTAAACATAGCATTCAATATTTCGAAATTGTGGGTTGCATTTGAATATTTTGCCAAGTCTCGGGTAGGCTTATCTTCTGGTGGCTTGGCTATTTGTTTGGGAGCATCTTATGGTTGCATGGTCTAGAAACTTAATTTTCATTGGCCGCAGCCACCAACTAGAGCTCATAAACAATTCCAACTTGACTTGTAAACCATATACTCCTTTCTATCCTTCTGCCAAACCAAAGATGACCTCAACCAGCCTCATCTCTAAATTGGCAAAAGAAGACATTTACTCTAAAAGGGAATAAATAATTACCAACTTGGCACTAAACAGCAAATGCGGTTCGGCATTGCACAGAACTTAGAACAAGTAATCCTAAGCACAATGTACTATGTGTACAATAGTCGTGAAACATACAAGATATACAAAAACAATGAACCTGCTGTGGGGTTAACACGGTCGTGAACAATAAAACTACCATATGCAATAAATTAGCCAACTCTTCCATCACCCTTTGAGGTCCGTGACTCCAAGAAGAGTCTTACAGTTGAGTAAATTAGAGAAGGCTCAGCCATCGCACCATTTCCATAATCTCCGCAAGCCAGTCTCTTTGTAATGGGTGGAATTAGGGTTATTCCAAGTTCATCGATCGAGACAAGATGCCTTTCAGTGAAAGGATTATTCCACATTAAGGTGTTCATGGCTGGGGCAACAAAAAGGGGTTTGCCGTAATCCCATGCTCGGACAATGCATGTCAGCAAATTGTCGCACAATCCACCAGCAATCTGCAATGGTGCATGTTAGACAAAGACGAGCATTATCATCCATTGTAATTGCATGCAAAGATATTGTGTGTGTGTGTGTGTGTGTGTGTGTGCGTGCGTGAGTGAGAGAGAGAGATGAACCACATCAGCTTTTGTTTGAAACGAGGTGAAACTAAGAAAATAACCATCATTATTTGTTTATCGATAGATAATGGAAAACTTATTATAGTCAGATCATAGGGCAAATTCAAAAAATGGCTGAAAGCGCGGGGGGAGGGGGGGGGGATGACCCATCTATCAACCATTTAACAAATAAAGCATAAAGGAACTGTACAAAGTTATAAAGAAGCACTTTAAGAAAACTTATTCAGCTTCAGAAAACCAACACGATACCAAGGTATCAAACATCTGTTAGATTTAGTTTTTGGAACAACCAAAATAAGTAGATATGCGTATGCCAAATCAGAGACAAGAGGTGTTGACTACACAAAGGTTTGTTACGATCTTGCAAGTCACTGCAGCTGCAAAAAATGTGCGGAAACCAGAAATTACGAGCAACAATCATATGAAGCGGTATATCCACCAAGATAAGAAATAAACAGGCTAGCAACATGTATCATTAAGTCAAATCTATTACTAAGCAGAGAAGGCAAAATTTGAAGGTTAAGTAAGGTATATTGCCTTGGCAAGTGTATTTGCTGATAAAGGAGCAATAACCATGATATCAGCCCATCGCCGCAGCTCAATGTGAAGAACGCTATCACCTATTTTATTCCAACTGGACCATTCATCTTCATCAGTGTAAAGAATAACATCCTTAGGAAGTGAGGCTCTATCGATGAAATGTAAAGAAGCCTTTGTGGCAACTGCCCTTACATCTGCCCACTCAGAAAAACAGTGGCAGAGATTTCCGAATTTTATGGCAGCTACACTTCCGCTAGCAGCAAGAAGAATCCTGGGTTTCTTGGAAGTAGAATTTACCTGAACTGGCTCTCCTTCTATTGAAGTCTCTGAGTGTGCCATAACCTATCCAGGGGAAAAAAAAAAAAAAAAGTGTAGTCGCATCGCAACACAAATAAAATGAGACACACAAGTTTCAGATGTAAAATAAACATCGTACAAAAATGACTTGACATCATTCAACTACACAAGCCAAGTTATCGGTGCTTAAGCAAATTTTCAATGAAATGATAGTTGTTAACTATTCAGATTACACGAAATGTCAACCGAACAAACTTAAGAAAAATTGCTTAGCTATTTGAGGAACAAGTGAAAATCGCACCTTTGTAGATCTTACACCAGCCAATGCAAACGTTTAGCCCAATATTGAACACAAGCGCATAGGATATAAAGAATAGAAGAAAGCAAACAATATTAACACAAGAATGAATCTTCCTATAAAACAAAAGCAGAAAACTTTAGCAGTGACATTAAGGTGGCAGACAAAAAAAAAAGGGGCATTTAAAGAAAAGTTTAGGTAAAAGCCTCAGCTGAAAACATAAGCACAAATTCTATAATTTTTACCCCAGTTCAATTGCAAATCTTTGATCCCCTTTCCCCTTTTTTTAACAGAAATACAAAAACTTGAGCATTTCTTGGAAAGCACTAACAAGAACAAAAACAAGCATTCTTTGTAGAAGCAGAAATTTCCAGTTAAAGGGGAAGGTGGGATCGTCATCACAAAAAAAAAAAACAAAAAGGATCAAAGCATCTAATTGTTAATTAGCGAACATCAGATCTGCTTGCTAGGCAGTGCCCACCTATCTATCATTCAATTGAATCAAATCAAATCAAATATATATTAGTTCATAACAATAACATTAATTGCCATACCAAAACCTAAACTGAAAACCCAAAAAAAAAAAAACAAAAAGAGAGAGACTTACCTGACTGAGCCAAAGCCCCTGACTTTCAACTCCAAATCAACAGCTTCTCAGTGCCACCAAGGACAGACCCAATCAAAAAGACCTTAAATCTGGAACACACACTATCTGCAACAAAATAAGGCAAACCACAGCTAAACTTAAGTACAGCCCATCATATGTTTATCAAAATGCAAGTAGCCAGAAGCATAAAATTGTCCAAAAAATAAGACCCAAATCTTTAAAAAATCGAAATAACAAGGGAAAAACAATAAACCCTTTTAAGGAGTTACAATATGAATTGCTAAAACAAAAGACCCAAGACGAGTTTTGAAGAATTGAAAGAAACATACAGACCTAACCAAGGAATTTTCTTAAAATTAACATTTTTTTTTCTTAATTATTACAAGAACTATCGTAGACATCAAATTAACAACCATGAAAAAAAAAACAGAGAGGAGAGGAGACGGAACCTACGAGCGAAGTGGCCGTAGATGGAAAGTGGCGGAGATGATGACGGCACTAGGCGGCGGAGCAGGAAAGCAAGAGAAGAAGGAGGCGGCAGAGATTTTGGAGGCGAAGAGAGTGAAAGTTTTAGAAATTGCGAAACTGGCGTGAAACGCACCGTTTAGAATTACGAGAGGAAGAAGCGAGAGTGATTTCGCGTTGCACTTGTTTTCAAAACCGCACGACAGAAAAGAAATTACAGGACATTGGGGAGGGCAAATCCGTAATCCGAAAAACTAAAGAGGGCAAATCCAATAAACATTCCGTTGCCGGGAATCGAACCCGGGTCTCCTGGGTGAAAGCCAGATATCCTAACCGCTGGACGACAACGGATTTATGCAATGTAAAGAAATTAAATTTATAAATCCTTAAAAAAAGTACAATGGATTCAGACATTTTATGCAATAAGATTCATTTTTGGTTCATTTGAAAAAACAAAAAAAAGGTAGCTAACTAATAACTAATAAAAAAAAGCATCATGTTCGTTGCCATCAAAAAATTAACGTCATTAGAGTGTTTTAACAATTTTTCACTCTCAATAAGTCGAATACCTATTTTTGTCAAAAAGTCAACACAAAAATTTTTCTCCCTCGTAATGTATTTCAACTGAATTTGTCATTCCCTAACACACAAGCACAAGTACTTAACATCCTCCACCAACACCAATAAAAGAAGGGAAGAAGAAAGAACAAGAGAGAAAATCAAGTAAAGAGTTTCATAAGAATCAACTTTTAAAACATTTTATCAATGTTCTAATTTTTAAGTAAACTCTAAATCACGCTGGATCTAGATGGCCATGAGCTTAACCGTCATGTTAGTGGCAGTACCAGCTGAACCCACAAAGTCACCAAACCATCATCTGTTTTCATCCTTTAACAAGCCACGGAAACCTGCCAACCCCAAATTATCTAAAGCACTTTTATCTATGTTAAGTTTCACTCGACCTAGGGAAGGAAGCGCCTAACTAACAAGACGAACAAAAGAGCCACCACCCCCCCGCAGGAAGAGCGAAGCTTATGCGAACTCTAGTGAATAGACTACCCCTGGTGCCTAAAATAATGCAACAATCGTGCAATGTTGTAGTCCCTACATTACCCGGTGACTGCAGTTAGAAACCTGCCAAGAGAAGGATTGCAAATTTACATGCATTGCAATACCGATCATATTGGGAATTTGCGTCTGAGTATATACCTTATCCATAATATCGCTCCTTTATTTTCACTGCAAAAATTTGAAGAATTACTACAACAGTACCATAATTCCATACCTCCTCCATTAACATTAGTTTACACGGAACTGACATGGTACAGTAATGTGCGGACCAGCTCTATAAAAACCTGGCAACAAATGGGAAAAGAAGCCACAATCGGTGGTTGCAAATGGTTGTGATTTGGCATATAACGGAGCATCTTTACTTGGTTGTCCTTTTTAATTCAAAAACCAAACGAAACTACCATCAAAAATAAAACCCGTAAAGAATCCTTATCTCCAATGGACTCTACCACGTGGAAAACTGGATGCCTTTGGACACGTGTCAGTTCCGCGGCAAAAGAATCTCGAAGTAGGAATCGAAACCTATGCAAGTTTGTTTTTGAATGCTTTGTTTGAAAATTATTGTGTGTTCTGGAATAAACTATTTCCCTACTGTAGCGAGACCGATGAGGTTCGACTTTCTGCACAAAGGAATCTCTCCGCCCGCTAAAAGGTGCTTGCTATGCGGTGAACCGCTAAAATTTCTTAGGGTATCTTTTCAGATTGCTAGCAGATGATTTTTTTTTTTTTAAAAAAAAATATAACAAAATGAGTAAGTAGAAATAACACTTACAAACTCACGATGAAACAAAACGTTTAACAAATATCATTAAATATTTTAAGATTTATTATGACTTATGTATATTTAATTTCATAACTTAATCTAATGAGAATTTAAATTTGTCATTTCTCATATAAGAGTGAATCTCTTTACCACTTAGACTACACAAATATCGTACCAAGAGATTTATCTTTAGAGCTATACTTAATTCTTTTTTTTTTTTTTGACCATATAGAGCTACACTTATAAGTAACAAATTTTAATATCTTGCATAAGAGCTTGGGCTAATGTTTTTATATATTTTTTTATCAAAATTATATTCATAAAAAATATAACTTTGACAATAACTATTTACAGTTATTTTTCAAGTATATTTAATCCAAGGTGAATTTACATTGCATTATAAATTTTAAAAGATTTAGGACAGGAGTACCTAATTTAATGTGCGTATATATACCTGCCAATGTTTATATTAGTAGTTAAATCAAAACTATAGAATCACGCAATTTACACTCATGTCACATAAATCGGTCAGTTAATTTGAGTGGATATTATTAAGAAAAGTCTTTAATTGAGAAAAGTTAACAATTCAGGTTTCGCCTCCCATAAAATTTCATATGAAATTGGGATTTACTATTTGAATGACTTATTGCTTTTGAATTTTAGTTTAAGATTCATAATCTCAATCCCTCTACATTCTCTTAATCCATTGTGAATAATCTCTTTTTGAATGAGTGAATTAATTAAAATGCGTATAAGCTAATCCATATACCTCATAAACACAAATTGAAAAAAAAAAATTTATGTCACATAGTTGTGCGTGTTAATGTGCACACAATTGGATTGTTCTTGGATAAAACTACTTAAATTACACTTGATATCCTGTGGAATAAAGAACCAATTTTTTACATCACACTCACCTACCACGAATTGAAATCTGAAAATCCAAAAAGCCAAAAATTGCTGTACGTCACTACAGTAGTACGATAAACATATAGTAATTTATATTATTAAATTATAAATAAATATATTAAATTTTAAAAATAAATTATTAAAAAAGACAAAATATTAAGAATCACAATTGGTCACGTACATGTTCTAGAAATGTGAACAATACCCACGCTCGCCGATTCTCAGTAAACATAATACTTGGTTCGAGTCACTGTGGTTACTGAGTGGACACGGATACGCGACGACTCGTGTCAGATTAAAGCGAATCTCGGCATGCTGAATCTGGCTATTTTGTTTCCCCTCATCTATATATACAGATAATTGTCCCATTTCTGAATTCATTGCCGTGTTTGTCTGGTCAATGTTAGAGAGCACATCAGAAAGGAGCAGCAGCAATAAGAAAGAAACAAGGAAAAAGGAAAGGAAAAGATAAAAAAAAAGTTATTCGAGAAAATGGATTTGAGCTTGGATTTGAGTTTGGCTTATGTCCCAAAAGCAATCAGTGAATTTCTCAGGGAGGTTGCGAGGACTAGAGATGGTAGCCAAAAGCTGTCAAAGCTTGATGATTATGTAAAGAGATTGGAAGAAGAGTTGAGAAAGATTGATGCTTTTAAACGGGAGCTCCCTCTTAGCGTGCTGCTTCTAAATGATGGTAAGTTTGATCTCTTAAAAATCTTTCGTTTTCTGAAGATGGGTTCCTGATCTTTCTTTGTTTTGTTTGATTTTTGGTTGGTTTGCAGCCGTTGCGAGATTGAAGGAGGAGGCAATGCACTGCAGGGAAACAAATGATCCAGCACTGATTCAGAAGCTTTTACCTTTGAAAAGGAATTCTGGTGAAGAAGAGGAGGTAAAGTTGGGAATAGATTCGAGTGATAAGAAGAATTGGATGAGCTCCGTTCAGCTTTGGAGCACTAACAATATCAATTCTGATTGGCAAAGACAAGACTCAAAATCTGAATCCAAACAGGTAATTCTAATTATTTCACCTTTTTTGGAGAAAAGTAAAATATAAAGGTTGCAACTTCCGTCTTTTTCTGGAATTTTGAAGATGGGGTTTTCGTTTTTGTGTCTTTTTTCATTAGAGGAGTGATGATGATGATGATCAGTCCACTTGTGAGAATCCAATTCAGTTCTGCCATCACAGAAACAAGGGAGAGTCCAATTCATTTGCGCCATTTAAGGCACTTCCTGAATTTCAGGAAACTGGAAGGAAGGAAGAGAAAGAGGTTGTCTCACAAGTCACTAGAATCCCTATGGTGCCTCCAGTCTCAGGCGTGGTATCCAGCAATTTGACATCGAAAACCATTGTCAGTAAGCAAATGAAAATGCAGAGTGTGTTACAGCAACCACAGAGTTCCAAGAAGCAGAGGCGATGCTGGTCTCCGGAGCTTCACCAGCGTTTTGTTCATGCTCTTGAACGACTTGGAGGGCCTCAAGGTGAGAAGCTTACCAAGACCCTCTCTCTATCTGTTTGATGCTTGAAATTGAAAACATTTCAGGTTTGATGCACTGGATTGGAAGTTTTTCAGGTTCTATTTAGTCTTATAACACTGATGTTTCGCTCTTTTGGCTAAGATCGGTTGAAAGATATTTTGGTATTAATTTACTTGTGAGACTTTGGATTCTTTCTCTTGAAAACTGCATACCTTTTTTGGTTGTAACAACTAGGATGTGCTGATATGAAATGTGAATTGAGTTGCAATCAAATGACATTTAGGCAATTAGGCTTGCAGTGTGGTTTCTTTTTCTCTCGTCCCAATTGTGTTGTTCTGTATTGTAGTTGCCACTCCAAAGCAGATCCGGGAGCACATGCAAGTAGATGGCCTCACTAATGATGAAGTTAAAAGCCACTTACAAGTAAGTTTTCAATCAATGAATCTCTTCATATATAACATTTGGTTTATTGGCGGCCTCCTAATGTGAAAGTCCGGTATTTGAGCAGAAGTACAGGCTGCATATCCGCAAACTTCCAGCTTCTCCAGCTGCACCACCAAACAGCTTGTGGACTGCCCAAGACCATACTAACCGAAGCAGTTCACTGTCTAGTTCTCCCAAGGAACCTACTTGTGCAGACAAGTCTGCCTAGAGTACCTCCAACAGCAAGGCTGCCAGCATGGAAATACAAGATGATGAAAAATCATAGAGTCGTGATTGGAATGGTGGGCTTTACAAGCCAGGAGACATATATATAAATTGATGATCATCTGATTCTGACCCCTTGAATTTTGCATATACAGGCAGGAACAAAATAAGTTGACAAAGATAGGCATTCATGGTGGACCTTTTCTTTTTCCTTTCCTGAATCCGAAAACAAACAATGCCGTAGATAAGCAATGAGATTTTTGCCAGCAACGCTTTACTATATTAATTCAACAGCTGTCTATCCAACTCGAGTATGTTGTCATTGATGAGCTTTATTTATTATGGATTCAAGTTACATTGTTGTTCTCCCCGATAGATGCTGTTGTTTTCTCTTCAACTTGGTTTGGTCTCAATCCAGCTCAATCAAGGGCTGATATTTCTAATAGTATCATACTCTTTGGTCAATTGAAAATTTCACTTTCTCCAAACAATGATTTGCAGAGCAGACCAAAGAGGGTCGTTGCCTGTTGCTTTTTTTCTGCAGTAGTTAGAGGGATGAAAAGGGTCGTGTAGGGTTGGGATCGGATAGTTCCAAGTTCAGGTCATTTTCAGGTCTGTCAATCCGTCTTGCAATTTTTGTTGCCTTCCCCCATGGGGTCTGTATAAGCTTAGGAGTTTAACACCAGTCTATTTTGATATGACTCGACCTTTCTACCACTGTAGCCAGACTAGTAAACTTTTAAAAGACAAACACGAAATCAACGTCAAGGTTGTCCGTTTCGTTAATCGTCTCTCGTCCGTCCGTCTTTAGTTAAACTTAAATTTGAAATTAGAAATATAATAATAGGTATAAAATTGGCAAATAATTAACATAAAGTTGATAAATAGTTAGAGTGTAAAAAATATATTAAATTTAAATTTAAAAAAAATATATAAATTGTTAGATTAACTGTGTGTCATAAATTTTGTATTAATATAATTATACTTTTAAAAATTGTATTATGGAGTTCTCATATTGTAATATTAAAAAGGAATTCCTTATTGTACACTTTATGGTCCTCGTTAACGAAAAAAAATCTCCAATCATACTAACAAGATATCGTGAGCCGACCCCAAGGATTTTCCCTTAAAGGGAAAAAGACTAAATTCCAATAAAGTAAGAACGGTAGATTTTTTTGGAGCCAATAAGTTGATAATTAAGGATTTTGCACCCGAATTAATCGGGTCAAATAAAAACAAAATTATTTTGTATTATAGAAAAAATCTTATATTAATTGCAGGTGACAAATGCATGGGTAAGTAAGATTTGACTCAGATTATTTCCATTTTTCTTTTTTCTTTTTTGGTTTTATTAAAAGACCTATTACCTCATGAACTATAATATAATCAAGCCGTTGATGCATCAATATGGCGATAAATTCTCTAGACACGTACGCGTATCCAATTTATAAATCCAACACATTCCCTTCTAAAAACTAAAGCATAAAGTTTATAAAATAAAGGTTCATGTTTAGAGTGTTCCTAAAAGAATGTTTAGCAAATTTTGAATATATTAGATCTCAAGTCATTCCTATCTCGAATATGCCTTTTCTTTTTTTTTTTTCTGGGAGAAAGGATGCGTTCAATTTAACTTATTAGAGTTATTATCTAATGCATGTGACATAATGACTTGAGGTTCTTTTAGCAGGCACTATATTGATTAAGATTTATGATTTTTATTTTGGAGGTATTACGTTCAAATTTTATTTTACACTCTAATTGGCAAACTGTAAGAAACGAAAAAGAAAGGAAAATACGTAGATCAAGGCAAAATCTGCTATTTGGGAAAAATGAAATGAAAAAGCATGGAAGCTTGCAAAGTACCAGTACGGTACTATCCAATATAAAATTTTGAAGTAAAAAGTACAGGAATTAGAAGAAAAAACAAGAAGAAATTATCTAAATACCCTAACTCATTATCTCACCCAACTAATAATAGAGACATTTGGTCATTTAACAATCTAACTAAAATCATTTCACTTTTTACTCATTTTCATTCTCATGTTTTTTCATTTATCCAAACAATGAATCCATTCACATTTCTTTCTCAGAAATTTCTTTTCTAATCATTTTCTTTTCTAATCTCTTTCTTTCCAACTAAAATCTTACTATCCAGTCAGGGGCTTAAAGATATTAAATTTTAATTAAAAAAAAGTACAAAATTTATAAAAATAAAAAAAATTATTAATTATTTAATTTACAGTCAAACGAATCTCTTAATTAACAAAAACATAAACATAATGACTTGAGAATAGATGGGCTCTCACGTAGCTTCGGCTACTCTTCACGACTGGCACAGAACCAGGCGTCACAAGTCTAGCCCAGCCCAACTCGCAAATCGAAGAGACAATAAAACGCAGTGTTTTATTAATCGGTTTGAATTTTAAACAATTTTTTTAAAGAAGAAATAACCAAAAAAGAAAAAAAAACTCCCAACTTCAACAAAGCCGAAAAGCCTTTCCGGATTTCTGCTACGAAACTCACTGTTTTGCTAATTTATTTTCACATCACAAAATTCTGGTAATCACAGCAGCAAGCAGCAGGAGCTACAGTTATAATTCTGTTTGGTATGAGGGAGATTGTGAGTATCCAAGTAGGAGGTTTCGCCAACTTCGTTGGCTCTCATTTCTGGAACTTTCAGGTAAACCGTATTTTTCCGCTTCTTTCTTCTTCGTTCTTGGTTTTTTTTGTTTTTTTTTATAAATCTTCTGGCAGCTTTTGATTTCCATTTAATTGGATTAGGATGAGTTTCTCGGGTTGGCCGAGGACCCGAATAGCGACCCGGTCTTCAAGAACCACCAGAACTATCTGAATATGGATGTGCTGTACCGCGCCGGCGAGACCCAGCAGGTGGCGCTTTTTTTTCTTTTCTTTTTTTTTTTTAACTCTATTATTTTTTTAAAAAAAAAAAAATCGGCTTCCGTTCCTCTATTTTAAGCTTATGTTATTTGCTTGCTTGCTTGAATTAATTGTTTGCTGAATCGTGTGCAGGGGATCCTCACTTATACTCCTCGGCTCCTCTCCATTGACCATCAAGGTAGGCCACTCCTATGCCCTAGAAATGTCGATGATCACTGATTAAGATTTACTCGTTCACGAGCTTAATGATTTAATTAGCAATGCATATGCACTCGAATAGTTGGAATTTAGGTTGTTCGTACAGTGTCTGATGTTGTGAATTCCTTCAGTTTATAGGTCGGATGTGAGCTCCGTATTGATAGGGAAAAAAATGTGCAAACCTTGAAGCCTGATTAAGTGCTAAGTAGGCATCGGTAACTTTATTAATCAGCTGGTTTTTGGCTATTTGGCATTGCAGGATCCCTTGGATCTATGAGTTCACGTGGTACATTGTATAATCAGGGTTCGTTGATGCCATCAGAAGTCACCACATGGTGAGGGTTCTAGTATGTTTTCAACCTTTACATTAGTTACCTTTTCTGTATTGTCGTGATTTGGTGAGGTTCTTCAATATCTAAGGCAAAGTTTACTGTATGATTCATTTTAGAAGATGGCCTTTATGGTGTTCGTACATTGTCGCTTTGGTTTCACCTTATCGGTGGATTCTTTATAGCCTGATTCTTGGACTTGATATGTTGCTTTAGATGACTTAAGAGGCTTGTACTGTGTAAGCAACAATATAGACTTTAGATATCGATACATGTTTGTTGTGATTGCCCTTCCGCCTATCCATGCAATGCTCTGTCGAGAGGGACCACAAAATAATGGCCTACGAACCAATCTCATGTTTGCAGTGACCAGCATCATTAAGTGCTATTTCTATGCGAATAGAAATTTAGAAATTGATAAAGATCTCTTAGTTCAATTTCCATTATGGTCTCCTTTTATGCCGCTGACTTTAAGCATGTGAAATTTTGATTGAGTTTGCACAATATTTTTGGTCTTCAACTTGAATTTTTCCCAGAGATACTGACCATTTGATTTTGTGACATTGTTTAGTGGCTCAAATTAAGCTTCCTATGAATTTTTTAATTATAAAGCAAAGCAGTTTGCCTCTTATGCAAATCTGTGCTAATCATTGTCAATTATGTTTCTGCTTCTTATGGTATCCAAATGACTAAAGGTCCAGGACCAAAATGCAGGATTGGCAATACATCCACTCATGTATCTGAACCTCTTAAGAAGAATCTTTTCCTGAAAAGTTTGTATGAGGAAGAGCAGCAGAATTTGACGTCCACTAAAGGCATTGAAAAGGGGAAGAGTGATACTGGAAAACAGATCCGAGATCAAGACATAGTGGAAAGTTTAGAAAACAGTGTCCAGTATTGGACTGACTTCTCAAAAGTTCACTATCATCCCCAGAGTCTATATGAATTAAGCGGACTGTGGATGGATGTTGGGGAATTTGACAGTTATGGAATGGGAAGGGATATCTTCTCCGAGAGCTTACGGGGCGAAGAAATAATTGAGAGACTACGTTTTTTTGTGGAGGAGTGTGACCATATTCAGGTATTTTTGCTTGTAATGTGTTGACACCTGGCATTGTGTGCATGTTTCTTTGCATTGCATGTGTGATAGAACAATTGATCATTTCTAGTTCATTTTATTGTGAACTTCAATTTCATAACATTTTTTCATTTTTCCTTTTTTAATTATGCTTCCTGACCTGATCTTGCATTGCTTCAATTGATCTAGATTTGAGATTGCAGTTATGAATTTCACTTGACCTGAATGTGCATTTCCCTTTGATTCTGAATCTTTGTCTGCTTTTGGCAGGGATTTCAATTCATTGCTGATGACTCTGGAGGTTTCTCTTCATTGGCTGCAGATTTCTTGGAGAGTATTGCAGATGAGTACTCAAATACACCAGTCTTGCTCTACACTGTGAGGGCTCCTAATTCCTACATAAAACCAAGAAGCCAAAAGCAGATGATGTCCAGGAACATTCATGATGCTGTATCTTTTTCAAAACTATCAACCTTCTGTAACTTGATCGTGCCAGTAGGTTTACCGTTCCTAAGTAGAAGTAAGTAGAGTTATATTTAGATGATGCTCGAGTCTTCCTCTTCGTGTAATGCACTGTTTGTTTCTTTTAAATTATTCATTGATTTCCATGCATATTGGAATCATTTGGTGGGAGATGGGAAGCTTTTCTATTAAGCTAGCATTACAATCTGATGTTCAATCAACCATTAGCTCTTGTTCTGCAGCAGTACTCTTCCATTGTCTTCTTTAGTTAGAATATTTTTTGGCTTTCTCTTACCTCCCCTTTTCTTTCTCTTGTTTGGTGATGGTAATCTACATCTTTTTTTTTTCCCCTCTGAAGGTAAAGCTTCATCATTCCTCTGCATTCAAGATGAGAAGCCTTACCATTCCAGTGCAATCTATGCTGCTGCTGTAAACTCTGTTAGTCTTCCTTTCAGGATGGAGCCGCTTGGACCCACAGCAGATTCATGCTATGCTTCTGGTGCTATGGATGTTAACGGGGTGGTACAAACACTAGCAGGGCAAGCTAGGCAAAATATGGTTGCTATTCTGGATGTTGCAATGCCTGTACCACCTATGCCTGGTGCTTACCTGCATAACTTCTCATCTATGCCCCTTGTCTTTGGTGATGAATTTTGTTAATTAATAAACATTGTAAACTTCAGGGAAGCATGCTGAGCCATCCGTGCTGCAGAATTTGCAGCCATTGACTCCAGAGATTGCAGAAGTGGAAGATTTGCAGGCAGTGGAGTCAATGACTGTTCATGGTGCCTTTGGGTCAGGTACGATATCATAGTCTTTGCATGTATAAATTAAGATATTTTCAACAGGTACAGATCAAATTTTAACAGCTTACTTACCGCTATAGGAGTGTTTTTTTTTTTTTTTTTTGACTTTTTTTCTTCTGGGGGAGAGTAGTTGGGGGGATGGGGGTTAGAGATTTCACTATGCCATGGCAAAGACACCAAGTTACAAAAAACAACAGTTTGTTTGCATGTAATTGGCCCTCTGGCAGTATTGTCATCAACTGTAACATAGCTATTTCTGTGGCATTGCTCCTTTCTTCTGCACGATACTGTCAATGACTTTCATTAATCTCAAGTGTTTGCATTCTGCAGGGGACTACCGTGCTTCTGTTTCTGAAGTCAGCGACACGGTTGATGCTGCTTATGGTCATTCAATGAGAAGGCCATTGTTCTGCCATCTATCAGCTGCACTTTGTCCTCTGCCAGTACCCCTGCCATTTCCTTCTATCTTCGGCAATTTTGTTGGCGAACGCGGTGAGCTGTTGAGCAGTCCTATTGCAGGTTCGTCGCCAAGGGGATCGCTCGACATCCATTCCATACCTGTAGCAGCTAGGCTCCGGTCAAGCAGTGCTATCTTGCCTTTTCTGCAAAACAGATTGTGCAGTCTTCGTAGGTATGGAATCCAGCAAGGAGCACCTGGGACCGAGATAGTTAGAAACTGGGGGTTTGGGAAGGATGAAATAGTAGACATGGAAGATGCACTATCCAAAATGGTTGTGACATTGGATTCCAGTTCTCAAGCTTCCTCCGATTCCGACTAGGTCTTGTGCAAGGAAAATAAGTGATTTTCTTATTTTGGGCTAATATTAAAAAATATCACAAACTTTATTTAAAATAATAAATTTACTATGAACTCTGTCCAAAGTAACAAATTTAGCATATAGTAAAATTTTTTGAACAGAATTTATCTGTGTGGATAATGTGATATTAATTTATATAATTATTATGTTATCGAAACAGACATTTTTATAAATCTATCATCAAAACTAATAGATTTTGTTTATCTACAATTATTGTATGTTAGATTTGTTATTTTAAATAAAGTTGATATTAAATTTATTACTTTTTAAAATTAGTGTTATGTTTATTATTTAACATAAAATTAGTGGTTTTTAAATACTAACGCTCCTATTTTCCTTTTGTCCATCTCCTTTCACCTCCTTTTTTATTATTTGTGTATGAGTTTTCTTTTTCTTTTCTGTTATCGCTCTTCTACTTCAAATTTGAGAGAGACAGAGAGAAAGAGAGACAGAGAGGGAGAGGTCAATCTTATATGATCCGTCTGTCTTTAATCTCTGCCTTCATGTTAGGTCTCTCCCCTCTCTTCTGCACTGGTAAGTGATCGAATTTTTTGGGGTTGTCTAACTTTTAAAAATAGCCAATCTCCAATTTAAATCGAACAATAGAGGATTTTTTTTTTTTTGTTTTCCGCAGTTGAATAACAGATTTACGGACAACCAAAGGGGTCAGGCTAAATGGCCTCAAGGCTTGTATATCGGAGCTGCACGCTATACTTTCTCAAACGCAGTCTCTGCAACGTGGTGAAGTATCTCCAAACTGAGCCTCTCTTTCTTTAAAATTCACTTGTAACCGAATAAGCTTGTGGGCTGCAATTAAGACAAAACAAGAATAAAATCAAATAGCCTTAACATTTGTCGGTGCAATCCACCTTTCAGGAATTGGGATAGAACAGGTTCTCAAATTGCGCCGGCTTCTCTTGGCAAACCACCACCAGACCAAATAAATTAAACAATTGCCTACCTAGAATTGAGAATTGGCTTAAGGAATAGCAAGAAGGCATAAAAAAACAAGTACGCTACTCATTTCCAAATTGCTACTGTTGCTCAGTTTGTGGAAGCTGTTGTTGCGATGGTAGATGTGGTTGAGACTCTGCCTCCTGTGGCCGAAGAACAAGTTCCTGAAATTGATGATGCTGATGCTCTGCCTGTGGCTGAACCTGAGAGGGGTTCTCACTGTCAAACGTGCCCAATGCTAAGGGAGGTGACATTGAAGCAGCAACAACATGTTGCAAGGCAGTAGCAGTAAGCATACCCGAATTCTCTAACCCGCTTCCACCACTGTTAAGCCTTAAAAGATCTAGTTGCTGCTGCAGCTGCTGCTCATGATCAGTATTGTGCATCTCTTGCTGCTCTCTGGCAGGCTCGACAACAGTCAATTGCTGAGCCCGAAACATTTGGTGCTGCTGAAGTTCCCGCATTACCAATTGCTCACCATGGACTGCTCCAGTAGGAACCCCCATCATTGGCGTTGTCATCAGTCCATGAGGCATCACAGACGAAGAGGACGGATTGCCCATTTGCTGTTGTGGCATAAACGGAGGAGAATGCAGCATGGGAGCCATTGCTCGGTGTCCAATATATGTGGCCAACTCTTTCTTGGCGCTGGCAAGTTCTCGACGGAGTTGCCTGAGTCTTTGTTGAAAGAGGGATATTGGTGCCACACAGCCATACACGGGATCCTTGAGACGGGCATCAGCCTCGTACACTAGCGATCTCACGGCATCTTCTCGCTGGGTGACGTTGAGCTCTTTTAGAATCTTTGCGACATTGCTGCGGCCAAAGACCTCGTGGACGCTGACGAATTTTTCAGGCTGGTCCACTGGAAAATACGGTGCAAAGACGCACTCTCTAGTGCATTTTTGACGGAGAAACCTGCAGGCTGCACACGGCGAACTTGATGATGACATGCTATGTATCTTCTTCCTCTTAGGTACTACAAGCAAAGGCAACTAGGTTAAGAATTCATCGTTATAATATAATGATTAACATTTCACAAAGATTAGTTCGGAGTAATAGATGACATGCCAGCTCGAAGAAATCAAGAAAGTGAAGAAAATGTTACCAACCAAAGAAAGTTAGTACAATGAAAATAAAAAAAGAACCATCTTGACCTGATGGATGATGAAGCGAAAGTATAACGTATTGAAGAAGACAATTGTGCTGAGAAGTATGTAAGTCTAATGACAAAATAACAAAACAAGAAGTTCAAGTTCTAAACTAAATTTACAATAGAAAAAGGGTTTACAGTGAAACGATCTGTCAGATTAGATGTACTTAATACATTTTTTTCTTCAATAACATGAAAAAAGAGATAATGTCTTACGATTCCTGTTAAAGAGTATTGTGTCTGTTTATAGAGCTTACAAAGATTGTGATGCATCTGCCTCACTCTTTGTCAGCACACGAACAAAAGATATTCAAGGCTTATTAATTATATTACTAACCAACGAGCGGTGGTACACTTTTCTTTATTTGGCGTTGTTGATTGGCTCCATGTCCATAACAAAAGATAGAAAGAAATGGAGAGAAACAAAATGAATCATATATTTATTGGAGTTAATAGCTGTGTTATCAAAGCTACTCGCTAAACAACCTTTTGGCCACTAAGATTAAAAAAAAGAGAAAAAAAAAACAATCTTTTGGCCTCGGAATGATTACCTCAGCTGCAAAGTGCAATTCCGGAGATCGGTGGGTCTGTTCCTCGGCAACTTTCTTGGGGCAGAGAACAACGTCACCGCCACCGGAGACGGCTGTGACTGCAAGTGAACTAAACCCTACACGTCTTCTAAAGGAAACGTTCGGGACATACTATCTTATTCTTATCACCACGAGAGGGGCTAGTTCCGTGGCATAGGGTCAAAAAATAAAAAAAAGAAAAAAAGATTTTTATTTTAACTCTCTTATTTAAGTGAATGTAATTTACTCATAATTTTATACTATACAATAAATTGAGTCTAATTAAACAAAAAAAATTTAAAATAATATTTTAATGGTTTTAGATCATAAATTAATTTTACTCATAAAAAAAAGAATAAAATTAACAAGCACCTTAAAAGAGTGATAATCTCATTCCGATTTTGATAGGATCCCAACCAAAACTCTTATAAAAACCGATTAAAAGATTTCTAATTTGACTCATTTTTTTTAATGAGTATAACTTATTCATAATCTTATATTATCAATAAGTGAGATCTATTTGAAATTTAAAAAAGTAAAAATATAAATCGTGTGATATTATATCATGAGTAAAAAAAAAAAAATTGTTGGTGAGGAGTTCCCATCTCAACAAAATTTGCTTAGTTATTTTGCTTGATAATACGAAATTACACACGTCGAATGAACTAAAAATTATAACCACTTTAGTGGCCACTAAATACAAAATTAAGATGAGATTTGAGTTTGGAAGTCAAACAACTAGTTAAATCCTCTATCCACACTCCAACGGAATCAAAATATCATCAAAGAACTTTGAATATTAATGTACCAAAGCAATTTTGCGTATTGTGTAAATTGATTTCATTTGAAAGTGTCTAATGCTCAAGTTGTTAATAACTCGCATAGACATTCTCTATTGACTTGATAGATATTGATTATTTATTTATTTTTTGGGGGATATTTATACTACGCTATGATTATGCCTCTCTAGGGGATTGCGTGCAAGTTTTTAATATCGATGACAAGTAGATGTATTATAATATTTGTTAGCTAAATCCTAATCCAGATGTTGAACGTTGACTTATACAAGAGAAAGAAAGAGGGATAGAGAGTTAGGACAAATCATCGGGAGATATCAATATTTTTAATTTTTAATTTTTAATTTTTTTTTATATTTAAATTTTAAGTTTTTTAAAGATTTTATTTAAATTTTAAATTTTTTAATTTTTTATCAAATCAGTCTCTCTTTTTACTAAAAGTGATCAATTTATTAAAAAATAATTTTAATTTTACAAAAAATTATTTAAAAAAAATTAAATATATGAATTGAATTTCTTTTTTATCAAAAATATGTATGTTACATATTTAATTCATATATTTGTTGATTAAAAAATAGTTAATTTATATATTTTGTTGATGAAAAAAATATTTAATTCATGTATTTAACTTTTTTTAAATGATTTTTATTAAGTTAAACTTATTTATGAATCGATTAACCACTTTTTGTAACTTAAAGGACTGATGTAATATGAAATCAAAAGGTTTAGAACTCAAATAAAATATCAAAAAAATTTATAATTTAAATATAAAAAATTTAAAAATTTAAAATTAAAAATATTGATATGTCAAGCCATGAGAATTTCGATGTCATGGTTCACTTTCTAAGATGGCAAGCACAAAAGAACTTTTTCTCTGGATGACGAGGCAAGCGTCCTAAACATGCAATGTTCCCAAGTGATCCGAACTTGAGGTGTTATAGAAGAATTTTAATTAAACTTAATCTATCAGTCAAACCAATTAATAAATTTTTACTATACCCATGCCATGAACCAGTGTGGTCACGAACCCATTAACAAAATTGTACTATTTCTCATGCTAAAACGCCATCACAGAAAAACTTAATGGAAATCACAATAAATTATAATTATAGCACATGGTCATGGACTCTTGGGAGCCATATCCGCCCAATAAAATTATCCTCGACGCAATTAATTAGTTTCACTGCGAGTTTCTTCACACTATGACAGTCACTTAGTACTTTAGTTCACATTATCAGTATAATCTGTATCTTTGGTATTCTCTAATGCTTGTCTTGCCTTCCTAACACATCCAAACAAAATCACATCCTAACCAAGGTTCTCAGAACCGAATCGGTCATTGAACCAGAAAACTGAGAGGTTCAAGGTTCAACCGGTTCGACTGGTAAAACTGCAGTTAAATCGGTAAAACTTGTATTTAATATTAAATATATAAAAATTAAATTTTTATATAACTTATATAATTATATAAAATGTTATATTATATAAGAATGATAATAAATATTTAAAATAAAGTATATTTTAAGAATTATATTAATATTTACATACATTAAGGATATTACAATTAGTATATTTAACAAAATATAATTTATAAAAATTAATTGAAAAAATAATATTTATAAATAGTGATTAAATATTAATTTTTAAATTTTAAAGATTAAATTGAAAATTTTAATCAATTGAGGACTAAATTAAAATTCTTAGTTAAAATTAGAGTCTTAATTATAATTTAGATAAAATTTTGGGTTAAATTATAATTTAAAATTTTTTTGTTTAAATTGAACCGGTTCAACTGGTCCGATTTTTTGCCAGTTTTCTCGATTTTTGACCGATTTTTTCAATTTTTGATCGATTTTTTCTGGTTCGGTCCGAATTTCATTTTTAAACTTGAATCGGACCGAACCGGACCTAGGACCGGTTCCTTGTTTTTCCGGTTAAACCGGTCGGTCCGGTCCGGTTCTTAATTCATTGATCCGAACAAGGAATTTGGGCTTTGTTAAGACAAGGAAAAAGAACAAGAAGCAAAAAAAAAAAAAAAAAAACCCAATTAGGAGATCTTACAAATTCACAACAATATGGCAACCACGGGTTTTAAATTGGAGTCCTCAACCGCAATGGCAGAGCGGTGAATATGGTAATCCTGTTTATTAACTGCTTTGACTTCTATTAGGCTGGATCTATTGCATTTGCCTGTAATGCAATGCAACTACAATCTATAATATTGATGGCCTAATCTATAAAGAATTTCACAAATCTACGCCATCATGATACCAAAAAAAAAAAAAAACCGTGACATTTTTTTTTGACATAAAAAACCTTGTCATTTTGGTCCACGAAAACGGGTGACGTGATAATGTTGCAGTTGCCCCGTTTTTTTTTTGATCGGGGGCTGCTAAGTCCACCAAAATAGAGCACCGAGCTGTACCTTGAAATAATAATATATTTTTTTTTATGAGAAAAAAGTTTAGGTGATGAGAGGCTATCCCAATTCAGGGATAGGGAAAGCCGCATGCGTCAAAGAAAATTTACATTAGACTTATATATCATCTACTAAGAAGGATCGTCAGTAAAACTCAAATCTCAAACCTTTTAAATAGAAATTTAAAATTTTATGAACTCAACTAACTTTCGTTGACAGTTTTTTTTTTTACTGTGTCTGGATTTGAGCATGTTGAAGAAACACATCATTCTGAAGCAGATTAATTACTCTTTATTATGAAAATAGCAATAGCCTAAAGATGCACGCGCAAGTATTAGAAACTAATGAATTTTAACCGAATATATCAATCAGTTGTCTAAAAAATAAGTGATAATATGTTTATTTTTTATTTTTTTTTCTTTTTAACAACAGAGGCAAAGAGAACACTTCCCGCGTGCCGTGCGCGTTACAACATACAACCAATAATCTAGACTCCAGTCTTGTTCCGTACCCACGCCTCTCTCTCTCTCTCTCTCTCTCTCTCTCTCTCTATCTATCTATGTTTCTTGGGATCGGCCAGACAAAAACTGAGGCACTTCCGTCATTCCACATCAACGGCATATCGTTATTTTATCGGTGCGCTCGTTAGTCAATATTCTTCATTTGGGAAAAGCTTTCTGTCCACTAAAGTACAGTAAATACATAATAATTAAAATTATTAAATTATAAAAATAATAATAAAATTTAAAAATTAAATAAAAAATATTATATATATTAAATTAATTACGTATTTTTTACACACTTAATTAGCTGTATTAATATATCTTTACGCTAATCATCTGTTATGCCCACTTCTTCTTCTTCTTCTTCTACAGCCTTTTTCCGCATCAGCGCGCACGATTCACGAGACATAATTAAACGCAGAAAGCAGTCTGAGTGAGAGAGAGAGAGAGAGAGAGAGAGAGACGTGTCGGGCATCCGTACGGGGGCACAGAATCCCCAATAGACGACCAATCGCACATTTATTTGCATATGTAAAACTGCAGCACTGTCGTTTTGATTGAACGCTTCGTCAACTGCCTTTCTGCCATTGTTCCTACTCATCATCATTAATTGCCGAAGTGACTAAACCTTAAGCTGGCTCCCCCACCAGATCTATTGGAAGTTGGAAGGGGCCGCGGAGCGTCCAAAGAAAGTCGGAGCGCATCAACATGAGCTCAAAGAGTCGAGCATTAATTTATGTTCTGTTTGTTTTGTTTTGTTGGGAAGTGGATAAAAAAAAAATATATATATATATATAGTAATGATAATATTATAATTAATAAAAAATAATTATTAAAAGTTATGAAAAAATAAATAAATAATAATTTTTTAAAAAAAAATAAAAGACAATCATTTAAATTAATAGAAAATAAATAAAAAAAATAAATAAATAATATTTTTTTCTTTTTTTTTCTTTTTCTTTTGAAAAATTGCCAAACATAGTTTTAAGATACGAAATTATTCGCATCACTTCTTACTCATTAAAGTTGTTACTTTAATAATTTATTTAGATTGTGAAATTTTGGTGAAAAAAAAAAAAGAGAAAAAAGTTAGTAAAAAAAGAAAATTTTGAACAAATAATTAAAAAGAAAATTTTGAACAAATAATTAAAAAATTAAATTTTATATTTAAATTGTATGAGAAAGTGATGAAAAAGAAAAAGTATAGATGAAATTATAAAAATGTCTTACAAATATATTTTTTGAACACAAAATAACACGCATCATCGGCATGTGAGTTATCATATGTGTGAGACGAGGTCGGAGTTCCTATTACTATCCTCGTTCAACCTACTCTATGGGTAAGCACCCACCACTCGAGCATTGTTGGCTGGCATGTGAGTTATTACATATGTGGGATGAAGTCGGAGTTACCGTTGTTGTACTTGTTCAACTTACTCTATGGGTAGGTACCTATCATTTGAATACTGTTGGACCCGAGCGTAATTCCCTTAAGACAATCTCGACATGAACGACGAATTATAAACCAGTACTTGTTGAGATTCAAACCCAAATTGAACGTAAAAAAAATATGTTGAATTATCATCAGTCTGTCACCTCAGATAATATTCTACATTGGATAATATGTTGAAATTATAAAATTGTCCTTATAATTAATTGAATAGACTGAGACTTGGTCATTATGCTTTTATAGGTTTTTGTTTTTTTTTTTTTCCGATTGGTTTTTAATTTTTGTCTGACACCAACACGTGTCCTTTCTAATTCGTTTCCCATGGTCGCCAAACACTGAAACGTACATTAATTTTTGTGCTTTCTTTCATTTAATTTTCTCATCAACAAACTAAACACACTGTAAGGTACTAAACTATATTTTTTTTTTGCATATGTGTAGAAGATGATAATCTATTATTAGAGAATGAGATAGACGGGAAGATAGAGATATGTGAAAAAAATGATGAAAGTTAAAATTTTGAACCACTCAATTAAATATACATATTTTTAGCTACTCTACCTAAAATAGATGCTCTAAATTGTAAATTTTACTTTCTACCACTTATTGAAACGGGGCCGAGGCAGAGTCCAAAGAAAATATTGGTGTCTTGGACACCACTCGGAACTTCTTCCTCTCATTTTCCAGGTGTAACTTTTATCTCCACTCATCTTTGCAAACTTCAACAAGATCCTTTAGAATGCACCGAATCTTCACCGACTGTTCCCTATAGCGGTCAATATCCTCGCCGCTGCAATTAATCGCCGAGTTGTTGACTTTCCCTTATTGCTGTCGAGACCTCAATTATTTTTGCAATGTTCCCGCCTTAGAAATTACGAGACCGGCATAAAAAAAAATGATATGATTAAAAAATGAAAAAGCTAAGGGCCCGTTTGGAGTCGCTGTCAGTTTTTTGTTTCTGTTTTTCATTTTCTGATTTATGTTTTTGCTGTTTGCTGAATTTTTGTATTTATTGCTGTCAATTTTTGTTTTTTTTCTAGAGGAATAAAAAAATAGATAGAAAAAGGATAGTGAGAGAAATGGTAAAAAAAAGTATAAATATAGAGAGAAAAATGGGAGAGAGAGAGATAAAGAGGGTAGAGAGAGAATGAGTAGAGAGAATGATAGAGAGAGAAAAAGGAGAGAGAAAGAGAGAAGATAGAGAATGGGTAGAGAGAATGATAGTAAGAGAAAGGGTAGAGAAAGAATGAGTAAACAGAATAGTAGAGAGAGAAAAATGAGAGAGAGAGAGGCTGAGTAGAGAAAATGAGCGAGAGAGAGAGGAGAGAGAGGGTAGAGAAAGAACGAGTAAAGAAAATGATAGAGAGAGAGGGTAGAGAGAGAATGAGTAGAGAGAGAAAAAGGAGAAAGAGAGTGTAGAGATATAATAGTAAAGCGAGAGAAATGAGAGAGAATGTGGGTAGACAGAAAGGAGAGAGAATGGTAGAGAGAAAAAAAAGAGAGAGAGAGAGAGAGGGCAGAGAGAACGAGTAGAGAGAATGATAGAGCAAGAAAACGAAGAGAGAATGGTAGAGAGAGAAAAATGAGAGAGAGAGAGAGAGCGGATATAGAGAGAATGAGTAGAGAGAATGGTTGAGGAAGAAAAAGGAGAGAGAGAGAGTAGGTAGAGGGAGAATTAGTAGAGAGAAGGGTAGAAAGAGAAAAAGGAGAAAGAGGATAGAAAAAGAATGAGTAGAGAGAGAAAAGAGAGAGAAAGGGTTGAGAGAGAATGGTAGAGATAGAAAAAGGAGAGTAAGAGAAATCACATTTTGAGTTAAATTAAAAATAAAATATTATATATATCATCCAAAGAGGTTCATACGTTTAATATCAATTACACATAATAAAGGGAATCTAATATGAAAAATAACATTCATACATCAAATATTACGTTGTTGCCATAAATCTCGTGCAATCCTATCTCGAACACGACCCATTTGTTCCAGTTGCCTTCGACCAATATTAACTGTTTCATGTAATTCTAAAGCTGGGTCTTCATCAACATCTTCAACTTCAACATTCTCATCATCATAATGTAAAAACAATTCATCTAATTGTCCATGCATTCTAATTAAATTATGAATTACACAGCAAGCAAGAACAATTTGCCTTTGCTTTTTAAATTGATATGCAGGCATCTGTGAAAGGATTGGAAATCTTGCTTTTAACACTCCAAAGCATCTTTCAATCACATTACGTAGTGAGGAATGCGTGTAATTGAATAGCTCCTCTTGTCCTGCCGGCCTACCTCCCTGCCTATAGTCATTTAAATGATAACGCTCACCACGATAAGGAGTAAGAAATCCAGGCATGTTAGTATATCCAGAATCAACTAAATAATACTTCCCGCGTGGAGGCATGGGGAAACGATATTCTTCTGGTCTGGAAATAGTTTCCATAAGTATCCTTGCATCATTTGCTGTGCCTTCCCAACCCGTCATAACAAATGTAAATCGCATATCAAATGAACAAGCACACATTATATTTTGAGTGGTTGTAGTTTTCCTTCCACGGTATCGAACTTGATCAGCAACTGGAATACGAGCGGAAATGTGAGTACCGTCTATTGCTCCAATACAATCCTGCCAATAATTTTGGACCAAAACAGCTTATTACTAGAAATAAAATCTATGCAAAGTAAAAAATTTAAAAAAAGCAACTAATTATTGTAAGAGCTGAGCCGTTACCTTAAAAAAAGGAAAATATTTTGGATTATTTCTTATTTCCGGTGGAACCTCGTCAAGATTTGGAGGAGAAATAACAAACTTGGCAAATGAACATAATGCTTTTAGAACTCGTTTGAAGTGCCTAGAGATGGTTTCAATCGAGTGTTGCATCCGATCACGAACTGTTCATTGACGTTCATTCTGCCCAACAATGTATAGAAATATTGCTAATTGTTCTTGCACAGTCACAAACCTTGTGTCACGCAACCAGTTTCGCCCCTGCAATTCCTCACACAAAGTAAGGAATGTTGCTTTGTTCATCCTAAACAAATCAACACAAGTATTTGGGTGGCCATTCAATGTTTCAACCACCCACTCATGACCTGACAGTTTAGAAATACTTTGTGGTATTGGTTGATTTCGAAATTGTGTGGTTGAGGAATAGCTTTCTACAAGAACTGTTAGCACAATTTGTTCCATCTCATCATCTGATTGTGACAATAGTTCCTCTATGTCATGATCTTCTAGATTCATTTCAACTGATTGAGTTGATCCTATTACAAACAAAAATACCCAAGTATTAATCTACTATCACAAATTCAACTAGTAACACATAATCAACAATAAAGAGTCATAATGTAATTAAATAAAATCAGTAAGTTCCAAACACACATAAATTAAATTTTGCAGTTCTAAACCATTTAATATAAACTACATTGTCATATTTAGAATCCATGCTCTTTTCCTTGCATCTGCCATCTTCAAGAAAATATTTCTGTTATCTTCATCCTTGAACAGTTGGGTTGCTTTGCAATATGTTGTATCATCAAGTCCTTCCAACTGATCAAGTGCCTCCATGCAAGCATCAATAGAATGCACACTAGGATTTGCAAGCCTAGAAACATGTCCACTGCCACCAGTAGAATCTTGTGAAGATGGATTCAACCTCTTCTCAAACAACTCATTCCTTTTCTTTGAATTTTCCGTCATTTGGGCCAAACAACTTGCTAACACAGTTTGAAGCAAATCAGGTTCCTTTCTTCCTCTTGTTCTTGAATTAGTCCCTGTTTTAGCCCTTTTATCTTCGTGGACATCATCAGTATCATTGCCAGCCTCATCAAACTCGTCATTGTTCTCATTTTCATTATTCTCCCCCTCATCACTGCTAGAGGGACTCTGAGTTGAAGCATAAGCATGTTGTCCAGTTGCTGTTGTATCTCCAAAAATTGTGCATAGCTTCTCATAATTTTTGCAACCCTTCTTTTGAAATCGTTTTACATTTTTTATCTCCTACAAAACAACATAGTAATTCATGGTTAATATATAGTTGGATATAACAAGGGAAAATTAAAAATAATTGATTCAATACAATAATTACCCGAGCAAACTTCTCCCATTGATCATCAGAAGCTGAAATTGTATTAGTGGCAGACGAATAGCTTACTCCTGTTTGACTGATGATTTTCTTGAAATTTTTATAACGATTCCTAAGGGCGTTGAATTTGTTCTTTAGCTGAAGATGTGAATAACTCCTACCCGTTTTTCGACTCAATTCGTTTTGAATTGTCTTCCAAGCACTCCGAACAAAAGTGGTAGTTTTCTTATTGCCTTTTTTAACCTCATCTTCCATTAGCGAAATAAAGAGGTCCTCAGCTTTTTCTGGCCATATAGCCTCGGATTCAACCTCAAGCACCTCATCCTCAGTCGTAGGAATAGATTGACTCGATTTGGCCATATATAATTCTAACTAGGGGAATATAATCAAGTCACACATTGCAAAGAAAATGAATTAAAATAACAAAAAAAAATTCAAAAAATTTCAAATAAATAGGTAGATAAAAGGTAAATAACATGCATATTCATCATGTTACATAGGAAAATAGAGCAGACTACATAGGAACACTAACCTGCACAACAACCAATTTCAAAAAAGATTCCAATCACATGCCCAAATGTATGGCTGAATGCTCACACAAAAAGAGAGAAAAAATTAAGAAGAAGAATGAGAGAGAGAGAGCGAGAAGCAAAATTTATTTCCCATTCAATTAAGCCCAAAGGTATGCATGAACCAAGTAAATGGCCACGGCCATCAGTTGTATACCCATTCAATTCAGCCCAAAGGCAATAAAACCCAGAAAACTATCATTGATACCTTGGGACTTCATCAAAATTTTCATTAATAAGACTAAGCTTAGACGGTCAGCTAACAATCAAAAAGTAATCCAATGTGAGAAACAATAAAAGGCACAACAATTTTTGTTGGGAATATCAGAATTATCTCTTGGCTGGAAAAGAAGCAAGCGATTTGGTATAGAGACAAAAAGAAAGTGGTGACTCCTCGGTAATGATTAATTAACTGAGAAGATTCAAATGAGCAAATTTCAGTAAAACAGTGGAATAATACGAGAGATTGAAACAGAGTCTTCCAAGAATATATAAGAACAAATGCAGACTACAGTCTGTAAAAGAATATGATTGGACCCAAGTCTAACTGCATGCAGTAAAGATGGAGAAAAACATCATGTTTCACATTTGATGAAATGAAACTCAAGAAAAATAAACCGTCCAACCTCATCACTCTGTGGAAACATGTGTGGGAAGTAAAACCAACTCAAAAAAGTTCACATCCTTCAGCCTTTCAGATCAAGAGACTAGCAATTGAAAAGATAAAATTTCATTTTCCACAATAAACAATGAGCAGAGAATCCTAAATCCAAAAATTATTCATTTTCTGCAAAGCAACTGAACCTCTATACATTATTCCTTCCAAATCCTCCATGTACTCTGGATTATGCCAACTCAGATTTCCGGAAGGAGAGGCCAACTGTCCCAAGTCTCCCACTTCCTCAAGCCAAATATGGCAAAGGAAAGAAGGCATGAGAGAGAGAGAGAGAGAGAGAGAGAGAGATGCAAACAAGATTGAGAGAAAAACTGAAATCAAAATTGTAAAGTCCTATTAAACAACAAACGAACCTAATCAACGAACAATCGATTAACAAAATGGCACCGTCCTCTCAACAACAAAAAAAAGAACAAAAATTGAGAACAAAAACCAAACAAATTAAGGAAAATCCAGGATACAATGTCTCTAATTCGTGTAATAACGAAAAATGAAATTACTTCTTCGGATTCACAATACAAATCCACAAAATATAAATATAAATAAATGAAAAAAAAGCAAAATAAAAACTGCAGTCTGATTTCTCAAACGGAGAGGTTGTTGTTAAAGCATCGAACAAAAGAAGAAGAAGAATGGAGAGAATAGGAGTGAAAACCTGTAGAAATCGACGGATTTCAGCTTACTGGTGGAGATCACGGCTTCTTCTTTTTCTTCTACACTGACAGATTGCACAGCGCACGCGAGAGAGAGAGAGAGAGAGCGCCCGAATGAGAGAGAGAAACAGAGGCTCTCGGCAACAGTCCTTTTTGCTTCTTTTTCCAGCTTTTTATTTAGATCCAAGACTTCAATGAAATCAGTTACCAGATGAGATGAGCTAGGAATTTGGATGAAACCTCCAGCATAATCTGTCAAAAAAATCACCGGACGTTAGTTGGGGAGAACAAAAAATAGGTTAGGGATTTGAGAGAAAATATTGCAAAAAGAAGTTAGGACAAATGACAAGAGAAATAGAGAGAGAAAGCTAGAGGAAGGGGAAACATGAAGAGAGACAGAGAAATCGATGAGAAGAGGCGGCCGGAGTGCGTCGAGAGAGAAACGAAATCAGAAAAGGAAAGCCCTCTTTCCTGTGTTCCAAAAGTTGATTTTTTTATGAGAAAGTGTTTTATGTTTAAAATTAGAAAACGAAAACTCAGAATCCTTTCCAAACAAGATTTTTGTTTTTTTATTAAAAAATAATCAGAAAATCGATTTTTAAATCCACTCCAAACATGGCCTAAAAGAGTCGAAAACCTCAAAGTGTTCGCAAGTCAGCATGTGAGCCGGTGCGATGCTTTTAAGAGTTTTTTTTTTTTTTTTCTTTATAATTTTGCGATTAGGTGGTGTTCAATTTATTCGTACTTGATTATTTTTTTAATAGAAAAAACGTTACAATTTGGTGCCAACTGCTAAACTCAGACTTCAATTTTTTTTCTTCCCTTTTTTGGATTTGGCGTTAGAACCATCGGATTTGTAATTTCTCTTCGCATGCCATCCTTTACTCGTCTTTCAGGAAGTTTAGCTTTTGTAAATCTTCGAGTACAAATATTGATAGTTCAGATCATTCTTAGAATCAAGACATTAAGTACAAGTTTAATCCAATGTGTACAAGCTAGTAAGAGAATATTAATTTTCCTTTGCCATCTCTTATTTTCAATTTCACTTAAAAGGTTTTGAATGAAATTGCAATCAAAGAAGTTTTTTTTTTTAATGAAAATTCGTACTTAGTGCATTTAATACATGAGAAATGATAGAATAATATAAGCATTTTTTGGCCCATAATACAAAGCAGGATGGTAAAAGACAAGCTAGTAAATGATAGACTAGTAAAATTTTTTTGTATATACAATGATATCAAATTAGCCCATTAATTATATACTATTTTGCCGTATTTCACATGCCAAGCCCTTCGGTATATAAAATGAGATAAAACTAACCTTTTTCGTACTATCCAATGCACAATATAGAAAACTCATAATTAATTTCGCTTCCCCAATTCAAGTGGATTATAACAAACCATATAATAAGTATGCTTATGAAAGCACAAACTCTAATAATGTGGTAGCTATCAAAATTACGAAATCTGTTAACTAATAAAGTTGTAAAACCATGTAACTATGACTCCGAACATGAGTTTAAGTGGCCTTCTTAATTAATGATGTGGTGGGAGTCAAACTTCCGCCGCACTCCTCCCTTTTCATTCTTATGTAGGTCTAACCTTTTTCAAGATTTTAAAACAAAAAAACATGTAATTAAAGGGTCCGGGGGTACAATATGGGAGAGTGAGAAACGGTACCCATATTAATTGTTACGATATTAATTAGGCCAGGGAGTAGACAGAGGTATAAAGCACGGTATTGGGGTCGCTTATCTTTAACGGGAAGCGAAGGGGGGAAAGAGATGAGGAGTGAAGAGAGACTAAGTAAATAGAGGAGGTTTTAAAGAGAAAGAAAATAAGGTACACTACAGAGGAATCATCAAGGGATGGCAAAAATGGCGTCAGGGAAAAAGACATTTTGGGACCCACGAGAGGAATTGAAGGCCCCTGAAGGAAGAGGGGGGGGGGGGGGGGGGGAGGGGGACAAAAGGGAAGTAAGAACTAATAAGAAGTAAAGAGGATGGTGCTGGTGCTTTAGTGTGGGTGCTGCTGCTTCTGTTACATTGCTGACCACAGCTAGGGGTCCAATTTAGTGGCTTGGGTGGGGCAATAACGTGAATAGGTATTCATTTCATTTAAATAGTATCACAATCTCTGTCTCACAGGAGTGGGGTGCAAAGCATGTACATATCATGGGTTGTTGTGCGTTGTAACATCTGGGTTTGCTGTGCGAGCCCTCTTTTTTTTTTTTTTTTTTTTTAAGTGATGAGTACGGTGGTGAATCTGCATTTGAAAAGTAAAATGCATTTAGAGACCTTGAGAATAGAGGCGGATTTATCACTGTGTGATTGGATAGTAGGAATTTGGTTGGAAAGAAAATGATTAGAAAAAAAATTTATGAGAAAAAAAAGTGAATGAATTCATTGTTTGGATAGATAAAAAAATATGAGAAAAAAATAACTAGAAAGAGTAAAATGATATATGTAGAATGTAAAATGATCAACTTATTCTTTTTATTAGTGGTACTTTTTGAAAACCAAAAGTATGGGTGGATTAGTTGATGGGTTGGGGCATTTAGGTATTTTCGTTTTTCTTTTTCTTTTTTCTGAAAATTTTTTCCTCAAAAAACTGGGTAAGAGGACACTAGTACAGTTGGAATCCACAATTTTATGTAATTTTTACCAAACAACAGAAAGTGTATTGTTTTGTGTGCTTTCTTTTCTTTTACTTCTCTTTTAGTTTGTCAAACAGAGTGTATGAAATTGAGGGGAATTACCCCCTAATTCCCAGTATACACACACATTCACTAAAACATGCATGAGTTGCTGCACGTTCAATCTAGCGGTGGAAAGGATTGTTTTACCTTCTCTCAGGATGGTTGACACCCATGAAAAGTTATTCTCCATCTAATTAACTTAATCTTAAGTTCTCTGTTACCACCAGCTAACTAGGAGTCTTTTGTGTCGCCATATTTTGTTTTGGTTGGATTTTATTACTGGCTATGCTAATCTATTTTATCACGAAGATAGTAATCTACTAGATCTATTAGGCGGAGTCATATAGAGAAAGAGTAATTTTGAGGATACTTAAAGACTTTTATAATAAATGTGATACGAATATGATCGATAATCTCTTATCTTTTATGTCAAGTCTGTATTTTAACGTTACATACATTTGAGTGTATAATGTATCGCTGCCATTCAGTGTAAAATTTTGAAAATAATTTTGTAGGAATTTGAAGGTGAAAATAATATTTTTGACATATTCAACTATTTGGGTTCTAAGAAGCAAATCTAAAATAGTGTAATTGCAGTGGGGGAGGCTATGGTTCTGGTACATTGGATCGTTACGGCAATGATACGTATTGGTTCTCAATTACAGTGGCATTTGTCGCAATCGAAAGCAATTATTGTCCGGTGCCCACAATTAAAAACGTTTATAATAGTTGGTCAATAATCCACCGGAGAGATTATTATAATTATATATTGGACTGCCACATGACTGGAGTTGTATGAATTTCCACATACCAAATTTTTTAGAAAAATATTTTCATAGAATAAATCTGAACTATAATGATTTTTCAAACCTCAATGATCTAAGCCCCCGCTAACTTACTTTTAAGTCATTGCATTGAGGTTGAATTGAATCCCCACCTGATTCGAACTTGGACAAATAACCCTTTTGGTAGGGAAGTTGAGTGCTATGTCTCATATGTGCATGAAAGTCATCTATTTTGTCCTTTTTTATTAAGAAAAATTATAGTATAGATATATTAGATATTATATCTATAATTATTTGTTGACATCTTTATTTAATACCTCAGCATGATAAAGACTCATCGCTTAAAAATTATTAAACTTAAATAGAATCTTACTCTTGATTGCCGTATTAATAAATTTAACATTTAACGTCACATTTTTAATATAAATTTTCATTTATTAAGGTACGGAGAAGAAAGAGAGGATTCAAGTCGACGTCAAATTTTTAGGTAAGATGTCTTTTTTTTACTTATTACTTATGTGGACATACAATAAAATTACCATATAATATTTATATTGTAATAATTAACATTTTTTAATCACAATAATAAAATATAAAATAAAAAATATAATTATCTTTTTAATTCATAATCTTTTATTATAATTACATAAAAATATTAATTATTATAATAGGATATTGATAATTTCTTTTATGAAATCGGAAAATATAATTCTCCGCATTATCTCTTTTCCGGAGGGCCCTGTTGACGTTGACTTTTTATGGGCGGGGAGAAGTTCATCACGTGCATGGATTTGACATAAGAAGCCAAACCTACTCCCTATTTCTAATGTTTTTTTATTTTCCGCTGGCACTCATTATTACGGTGACATGAATATTCTGATGCTATCATTCAATTTGTCCGTGTGTTGAATGCCCCCCCGCATCATCACTGACCTTTGTTATGATTTTATCCCATCACCTGCCCATTCTCGATTCCTCTTTATCACAAAACTTTTTGTATGTTTGTTTGAGCAATCAATAAAACCAACATAATTTGTTCAAAAAACAAAAAAAAAAAAAACCCAACATAATTAAGTTTATTTCAAGCTAGAGACGAGCATTTATAGATCGATAAACTGAGGGCAATACAAGCCTTAAAATTAGTTAGCTACTAACTGTTATAATTGATGTCAAAAAAAAAAAAAAAAGCAATTGGATTAAGCAACTCTACAACGGGACAATTATGAAGAATATATAACTAACAAGGATTTCTTGTCATAGCTATGCAACTCGCTTCTCCATGTGTATTAAAAAGGCACAAAACGACACCAAATTGTTCCTCTTTTTATATATATATATATATATATATATATTTCGCCATTAATTCTTTGGTAGGTAAGGACTAAGCAATATGAGCAAGGAAATCAGGAGATATTATATATACAAAGATTAAACAGTATATTTGTCCACAATAGGGCTAGCGTGTGCGGCGATTGTAGAAAAAGCTTGTAAGGCAGACAAAAAGGGTGTTTCTATTTTGCACGATTAGTAGGTAAAATATTCTTCCATAAACCTCCGTCTTTCTTAATTTAGTGGAAATTGAAAAGAAAATAAATTCTTAGCTTCACAAGAATAATTTTAAAGTAATAATAAAATAATATAAGTCGTTGATGGTTAAATTGTTGAAAAAAGATAAATAAACTATTATATGCTATTAGATAAAATATAATTTTGCTCACTTGAAAAATAGCATCTACCAAAAAAAAAAAACACTCATTATTCTCCTAAAAAAATTTCTTGTAATTAAAATGCGTAGTTATCAAATGTAAATGAATGAAATGTTTACTCACTTTTGTTATGAATATAATATACATCAAGTTTATAGTCCCATATTTATTTATCTTTATTTCAATTGGTTATTGTTATTTGGTCTCTCGCATTTGGTATTTAGTCACATTCATTCTCCTCGTCAAATTAGAAAATTACTCAAAAAGTATATTCTTTCCTGCCCAATCCAACCGCTCATCAATTCCAATAAATCTATAAACTAATTAACTCCATAAAACGATGAAGAATTCTCAAGCTACGGACTAGTTATTGTATTCATTTTACACTTAACGTATTCCTTTTACGTTCTCCATATAAAGAGTTCTGTTTGCTACCTTCTCATGAAGGCAAAGGGCAACCATCTGCCTTGGTTTATTCATTTATGTAATTATAATTTACCAAATTAATTAGTCTACTTTTCACTATAAACTTGACTCATGAAATAGTAATTTAGGAAAAAAAATACAACATATTATTTGCACTATAACAAAGAAATAATAAGGTGTGGTAAAATAATTAAAAATACAAGTCAAAGCCAATCATAAAATTAGGAAAAAAAAAAGAAGGAGAAGAAACATTATCTTTCGTAATTCCAGTTGAGATTTAGCTTCTCCAAGCATTGTCTTTCCTAGACTCCATTGTCAAGTTTATGCCACACAATCTATCAAAAACAACCATACTCGTCAATATTATTCTTGAATTCATAAAGAGAAATAACATATATAGACAAAGTCCAGAGTCTCACTTGAAGAACCTAATGTTAAGGAAGAACATAGTCCAACAAAAGAAAATATTCAGATGTCCATAACATGGAAAAGAGCAATATGCGAAAAGTTAATTTAAAAAATTTAAAGAAGAGAGACAATTAGAATAAAATAAACTGATATGTCATTCTCGCAAGAGCTCTCCATAGGCTTCAATTGAAATATAAAATAAGTAGCTGATAAAAATTAGAATTCAATGTAACTGGCTGATATTTGTGAACAACAATTAATTTCATATATTGACAGTTACATGTTGCAAATTTTTTTTTTTTACACAAAAAAGCGAAAGAAAGGTCGATGAGATAGAAATAGATATTTACGATAGTTGCTATAAATAATTTCATCTAAAAGATTAAGTTGTTCGGTAAGATCCAACAATAGATCATACATTAAACTCTAACACACACTTCATAGAAAAGTTCATTGAGTTACAAACATGGATAGAAGACAGACTCATCGTATTTGTAAAAATTTATAATTGAATGTAAAAGTATCAAATCATAAAATTCTAAACACCATTTGAGAAAATCATTCTACTAGAAACCTTAAACTATTGAAAAAAGACCAGAAAAGTATCATACGCTAAAAATCTACGAGTTTAAAGAAGAAGTATATTGAATTTTCTTTTGATGGTGAAGGGAACTTTAGATTGGTCGACCATTTTAGTAAAGCACATGGGGGTGATCATCACACAAAGCCATCGGACGAAATGTGTATATGAGACGGCACATGATTGGATACAAAAAATTCCATATGTCAGCAGAGATCCGAACAATTGATGGATCAATTAGCCAACAGTTCGTAATACAAGATTGAGCTTCTCACATGCATTGGAATAATATAATGGAATAAAATAGCATATTATTTATTTTAACACTATCTAAAGTACTAATTTCAATTTTAAAATTGCAATAATTTTTTTATTATACATATCTAAGTCGGTTACTTTTCAACTTTTTTACAAACATAACCACGTCTTAGTATTTAAATTTAAAGGGAATACTCTAAATTGTTATAGTACGGTAGATCGTGTGTCAATGTGTCATAGTAAAGGAGGAAACGATGAGTCAAATCTTTTAAAGCCATATGTGTAGGTTGAATTCCAAAACTACTTGATTACAAGAGGGTCCCAATTTTTACTACTTTTAGGTTGACCTGAAATAGATTTAAGGACAGAAATATTAAGTATCATGGATAAAATGGTCAAGATTGTTGTATAATACATTCAAACTTTACGTATAACAGATTTAAGGTTAAAAAAAATTGACTGTTACTTCTGCCCATCTATTCACTTGTTTGCGTAACTTAACTCTTTATTTGTTGCCTAAAATTTCCATTCTTTCCTTAGGAACTTATACATAATGTAAAATTATTTAGTACAAATAGCTTTGCTTGAATTTATTTGAGTTGTGGACATATACAGTACGCTAGTAGGCACGGTGCAAGAGACTTCAAAATCAAAGACTCTCGTTACATCATCTTACAAAAAGTTGTATAGACAATATCTAGATTGCATAATCAGTATATTTTATATAATCATAATTAAAAATTGTGAGTTGAAAAAATAATGATATTTTTTCTTTCTACATTTTATTACTATAGTTGTACAAAATATACTAATTATTATAATTTAGATTCCATCTAGATTACTTTTTGTATAGTTATAAACATTTTCCTAAAACAAAAACATGATTAGGATCATCCTTTATTATAGTGATGACATAAAATCAATACATAATTACTAATGTCTAGAAAAATTCTATGCTTCAACTTATGCTAAATGATTATTTTTCCAAAGCAAGCTTCTTAATATCTAGCTTCGTCAAGACATCAAGAGTGATTAACTGAACAAGAAAGCTCTATCCATGTTTAGTTTGCTTCGAATGACTTCTCAAAATTTTTTGATCATAAAAATATGTGGTAATCAATATATGAATATTCGTATGCAATTTGAAATGACTTCGACAGTTTAATATTGCAGATCATCCACTAAATCAACTAAAAAAAAGCAAAATTTCTATCAAAAAAAATTTCTAAGGAGAAATTTAACATTCAGAAATTGTCTACTAAAATCCACGCATCCAATAGCTTATGGAAGATGTAATCAGCAACAGCGAAAGACAGGAGCTTTTAGAGATGACTTCCCACTTCAATGCCTAGTTCCTGTGTTTGGGTAAAAAGAAGACTGAACCATCTCTAACCAATTAGTCAAGAGGAAATTTTTAACTCGAAAATCAAGGAGATCCCAGTTCCAATATTTCAAAAATGCATTCAGATCACAAAGTCTTCTTCAAGCCAAAAAACTGACTTCAGATCCCAGATGGGTTTCTTCCCAAATTTTGTAACAGATCTCTTTCTCTTTCCATCTCTCTCCCCCCCCTCCCTCTCTCTCTCTCTCTCTCTTCACTTTGTATTTGACATTTCTGAACTGCATATAAGACAAAAACAAGGGAAAAAGAAAAACTGTTAGGAAATGTCTGCCATTTGATAAGAAAACTGTTCACTATCCTAGAGAATATAAGTTCTTCAAATATGAATTTTCTGGCGAATAAAAACATAAAAAAACGTTGTTTGTTTCGTCTGTGCAATGCATTAAGCAAGAAAATTAAATCTAACTCCTTTTTGTCAACCACCAATGTATGCTTTTGTCTTGCCCATGTAAAGCCAAAGCCCGCCGTTTGTTAGGTAGAACAAAACCATCTTGGTTTGTTTTATACAGAAACCCAATTCAAACACCAAATCCCCATTAACACCCATTTAGCTTGGACCAATGAATGTGAGTTAATAAACTTCAATAACATTGTGACAGTACTTATAAAAGGATGGCATCAATGGACTTAATTTTCTCATCAAAGGAAACAAGTGGGCTTAAAATTAAGTAGAAAATATAAGGGAAAATGGGAATCTTGCATGCTAGCTAGCTAGTATCTCTAGCATCTTAAATATGTGCTACAGCAGCTACAAATAATTGAAGGGAATATCCATTGCAGTGACAAAAAAAAAAAAAAAAGATTCTCCTCACCATCCTGCTGCTTTATGCGATAAAGAGTAATTTTGGCTTTGTCCACTCCACCAAAAGCATTTCCAAATTTGTGAAGATCAAAGCTATTTTTATACATTAAAACCATCAAATCAAGGGAGTGAAGGCTGAAAAGTACGTACCTAAAATGAAAATTTGCTTGGGAACCAACTGAGAAGGCAAAAAAGAGAAGTGAAAATCTTTAGCAAGGCGGACCCCCACTCCTGCCCTCTTCACTACTTGCCCTCCTTCGCTGCTGCTGTTGCTGGTCTTGAGATTGTTGGGGCTGCTGCGGCTGCGGCTGTGCCTCTTGAGGATGAAGCAACAGCTGTGCTTCAAGCTGCTGGTGGTGGTGGTGGTGAGGCTCTCCTTGCTGCGGCTGCGGTTGGATCTGGTAGGTGTTATGAATTGACCCCAGAGACAATGAGGGTGACATGATACCAAGACTAATCTGGTTAAACCCACTAAGAGTGACCAAACCCGGTGCATCAAACACGCTATCAAACCCCACAAGCTGCGGCTGCTGCTGCTGCTGTTGCTGTTCATAGGTTCTAAGAATCTCATGTTGATCTCTAGCAACCAATGCAGCAGCTGCCATATACTGAGCCTCCAAGATCTCCTGATCACGCAACTGATGATGCTGCCGTTGCTGCTGTGGCTGCTGCTGAAGAGGCTCCCTTATCACCAACTGTCTGCCGCGAGATGTCCCAGTAGGAATGCCCATCGCCGGCAATATCACAGAAGAAGAAGAAGAAGAAGAAGAAGAAGAAGAAGGGGCACCCAGATGCTGCTGCGGCAGCGGCGGCGGCTGCACGAACGGTTGCGGCTGCAGAATGGGAAGCATTGCTTGCGGTCCAATATAGGCTGCAAGCTCTTTCCTGGCGTTGTCGAGATCGCTCTGCAGTTGCTTGAGTCTGTGTTGAAGTATTGAGATGAGACCCACACAGCCGTAGACGGGATCCCGGAGACGAGCCTCCGCCTCGTAGGCAAGAGAATTCACGGCGTCCTCCCGCTGGGTTGCCGACAGCTCGTTGAGAAGCTTGGCGACGTTGCTGGCGCCGAACACCTTGTGGACCACCGCGAATTTCTGGGGTTGGTCCGGCGGAAAATAAGGTGCAAAAACGCACTCAAGCGTGCACTTTCTCCTGAGAAACTTGCACGCCGCGCACGGCGAGTTCGGTGCCGCCATTTCCTCTTCTCTGTCTCTCTGATGATAACATTAAAAACACACACACACAAAAAAAAAAAAAAGAATCAGCTTGACGAATAGAAAGAAGGAAAGTGAGAAACTTTAGAGAGAGAAGAGACAGATTAAGATTTTTCTATCAATTTTTCTATACAAAAACATATAAATTTACATAAAAAAATATGTTCTTTGGAAAGAGAGATCACTGAGAAAGATGCATAAAAATATTTTCAGAGAAGCTTCGTTTACCGATTCTAGGAAAAGGGAGGGCCAGACGGATTGCCAATTTATTACTCAAATAATAATTATTTTTTTTTTGGTCAATTTGCTGATGATCGATATAACATCGGATCTTGGTCAAGAAAGAGGAAAACGAAGCAGGAAGGCGATAATCAAATCAGACATAGTCTGATTGATAACAATAAAATTAAAAACGAGAGAAGAAAAGGGTCGAGATTAAAATGGAAAATGAATCATCATCTGGGGGGGCCAAAAATATTGCAAACCCAGAAAACGAAATCGATATTATATCATGTAAAGATTGACGCGAGAGAGAGAGAGAGAGCGACTGTAGAACAGAAAACAAATTGATCGGATACCCACCGAGCTTAAATTTACCCGAAAGAAATCGCTCTCCTTCTCTCTCTCTCTCTCTCTCTCTCTGTGTCTATCTCTATCTAAGGCCGTGTTTTCTGTGTGTCTCTGTCTGTGTGGGTCTTCTTACTTCATCGTGGTCGTGAAATGCAAGAAACTCATGGTCCGAAGGGGATTTTTTTAGATACATTTTTTAGACAAAGAAAAATATTGTCTGAGTCTCAAAACCAAAAATAAATCACCCAAAATCCCGAATCCTTTTGTTATCTCGGAAATAACCCAGCAAGATCTTTATTCCCATATATGTGAAATTGGAAATTACAGTAAAATCTCCCAAAAAAAAAAAAAGGAAAAAGGAACCAAGAGGATATGGGGCTGAAAAGAGAATAATAAATGGCCAGGGGGAAGCAACACGAGGGAAAGGAGAGTAGGGACCCACAAATCGTTTTTAATGGGCCTGACTTTGGGAGGGGACAAAATGGAAGTAAGAGTATAACCAAATAAAGGAAGAGCCAGTAGGGTGGGTGGGCAATGGGGAATGGATTTGTGTATTTGTTTTGTACTGCGTGCGATCCCGGGGTGAAATCATAGTTCTAGGAACTGACAGACGATTGGATCGATAAATTGATGATCCGAAATATAAAATAGGGCTTGATTGTATGTACGTGTGGGAATAGTCGCTCGAGTTCGTCAATTCGTTTGTACAATCAATAAATTCATTTATATGACCAGACACTTAATTATTATAATAAAATTTTAAAATATTTTTTTATTTATTTTTTTACAAAAATTAATGAATTTGTTATACAAATTAACCTGTTATTTGTACAAACAGATCGACGCCTTCTAATTTTATACATCCATGTAACTTTTATGTATAAAATAAGTTATGTTCTCTTATTTAACTGGATAAAAAGGTAATTTTGAAAAAAAACTTGCTCGACTCGTTTGATTTGAATGGTCAAATCAATCCAGTCAGAACAATGAATTAGGTAAGTCAGTGTTAAAATTTTACCTTTGTGTTTATTTAAAAATTATATATAATTATATTAATTTATTAAGAATACTTATGAATATATACTTGAATATAAATTTAATGACATTTTATTTGTTTGCATATAACGTGAGAATGTTAAATTTTTTTTTTAAATTACAGTTGAACAACCGTTCTGACCGTCGAATTGACAATCATACCATTAAACTTATTCAACCGGACCTCAAATCGGGTCGGAGTCCAGTCCAAATTTAAAAATTAGAGGTGAAATTGATAAAATGTTTTTTTTTTCTAAATTGTCTAGTATTCAGTTCATTAAATTGATTAATCTAGATCGATCAAGGTAGGACGCTGAAGAGCAGTAAAGATCTCTTAATAGGTATTTAACGCGACTACATTTTTAAAACTTAAAATCGAAATTTTAATTAAATAAATTTAAATCGTTACTATCTAAACAAGCGACTGCCGGTGAGAGGCTTGATGCCACCAGCTGCTGCTGCCGCAGCAGCACTGACCATTGAGCCAAAGCCCAACAAGGCGTGGGTTCAGCGTGTTGTTGAGCAATTCAGTGCACAGAGTTCCATTCCATTTATTGCAATGCCTCCCCTCACTGTTTGTCTCTCACTGTTCTCTGGGTCATGTGGTACAATTTTTAATGCGGATCTTTGGGTTGTTGTGACTTTATTTCTCTGTTCTTTTTCGGTCTTCATCAGTTTATTTGTTTGTATTCCAAATTTTAATTCTGATTTTTTATTACAAAGACCCAAAGAGTTCTTCGAATTAAAGTACAGGGGTTAATTACTGCAATATTCGACATTTTTTTAATAATAAAAAAATCTATCACAAATAAATTGAATATTGTAGATATTCAATATTTTAACTGTTGTGTATTTCACTTGAAACATATAATGTATCTATGAGTATTCAAATTTGAAATTATTTGTCTAACCCATATAATTTTGAATTTGTCTTTATCACTAAGTTAATTAAGAGTGATTCAATTCTTAATTCTTTTCTTTTATTTTTTTGGCTTTTATAATGTTTTTTTTTTATTTTTTTGAAACTCGCTTTTATAATGTTTGGTACTTTCATTAATTATGTATGAACAAAATGCTGGCGTACTCGATTCAATGTCTAGCCAATTTCACCCAAAGGAGAGGCTGCTGCTCATAAAGAGCTAAACACACTTACCCCCTTTTTTTCTCTTTAATAAGGAGATTTAACTAACACTTTGTCTTTTCTGGAAAGAGCACAACAATTTTGTTAGAAATTTTGTATGGTCGATTTGCATTTCCAATTATGGTTAATTAATGATCCACATGGCAACTTAACAATTTTGCATATATTTTCAATGCATAGTAATAAAAATATTTCTATTATTGCACGTTATATATCTAATGGTAAGCATTGAATGTACTAAGTATCAACCGTGAAATTCTGATTCACGCGTTATTAGGACATGAAAACTAAACGTACGCAATACTCCTTAGGTTACGAACAATATGAGTTTGAGCTAAACTTGTAGGATTTGCTTCCTCGAAGATTTTGTATGTATTAACTCAACTTACTTATAAATAATTAAATCGTACATTCTTTTTTAGTAGATCGGTAAAGTATTGCTCTACTTATGCAATTTTTTCACCAAAAAAATGGATATTTTTTTATATGTTAATGGCTCTACGAGCGTGAGTCAACTCAATTGTGTCCGTCTCAACTCATCCACTCCCTCGCGGTAGTTACCTCTACAGATATAAAAAGACCATCTCATTCAAAGTCTTCAACCTATATGATTCAACTAACAAAATTAACTAAGAAAATTAACTGTATTGTGTTCCGATTTCTGACCTACCATTGAATATTTATGTACGTTGACTTGTTTTTTACATTTTCAATGTACTGGAAACAATTTTGTAGTCCATGGGAGATGATTTAATAACTCGTTTTAAAAATTATTCTTGAGGATGTTGTTCTGTTTTACCTAATGAAATATGAAACAATCATGTAACCAAAAAAAAAAAAAAAATGAAACGATCAATATCACCACCACAATTATTTCAAAACAAAAAAAAAGTACAAAAATAATGTTAGTAATTTATTATATTATTTCATTAATTACACGTAAACTACCTTGTAGGTTGCAATTTTCGGATATGCCACTTTTCATGGTTATCAAGTTTAAAATCATTTCTATACGATATTTCACTCACAATGTTGCTTTTTTCTTTTTTTAATAGAAGTATTTTTTTAAAGGTGTTAGGTGTTCTAGTTGCAAAAATAAATCTCGATTATGTCTACAATACTTAAAAACTTAGTTACAATGCCTTATTTTTTACTAAAGATTTATGAGAAAAAAAAGTTATTTGTTAATTATAATAAGTTAGAAAAAATACATATCAACTACTTGCTCTATTACCAGATTATTTACTTAGTTATGAATCGAAATTCGAACCTCATCTCTCTTTACTCACACCTTTAATCGTAGGGGTTTCCTTCTTCAAGACCCAAAAAAAAATAAAAATTGTCGTTATAGGAGACGAGGGAAGATAATTGAGGTCTGAAAACAGCCGTAGGAAACCTGTGAATAAGTTTTGTTATTCTAGATTTGGAAAATTAAACCTGTTTTCCGTTTGCCCCTCTTTGCTTATAGAGGCATAAAATAAAATAGCGCCATAAATAAACAACACGACCTCCGACAAATGGTGATGAGCTTAAAAGGAAACGTTGAAGCTCTCTTTTAAAAAAAAAAAAAAAAACTTGAACAGAAAATGAACACATTCATGGATGGGATATGCAAGAATAAACATTTGTTAAATAACATAATTTGATACTTTAATTCATATACACACCCTATAAATTAATTCCGTTTTAATAATTTTTATCTGCGTATCTTTAATTTTATGTGAACTCATTCTCTTTTCTTTTCTTTTTGGAGACAGGTTGCTAATTCCAAATAAATCTCTAAAGCTCAACCATCATTAAAAGGGAAAAGATTTTCTTTGAAACCTCGCCGTTGTTGTTTGATTTTCGAAAGATCCGTTGATTAATTACCGGATCTTCTGGTGATATTTTTGCCAAGTTTGATTGAGAAAAACTTGCACCTCTGAAGTTTTCAAGACATATTTCTTAAGTCTTAATATTGTTACTTTCTCATATGTTGGACCTAAGTTATGTAATTACAAAAGTCAGCTCATACATTGCTCATAAGTCTCAACTCTCAACACCTTTAATTTTCAGGTTTTCAAACTCAAGACACTTGAGATAAAAAAATATCTAAACTTGAAATGTCTTCTATGGACAACAACAATAAAAATTTTAAATTTAATCACCATAAATTTTATGAATTATTTCTCGATATTCTCTTTTTATAATGCACTAGGACCCAACAATGTTATGATCAAAAAAAAATTCTGCCCATTGAGGGGAACCGCTTCAATTATCCTGAAGTAATAATTTTTATATGTGACAATTCAATTGTGTTTTTTTTTTGTTTGATTAATTAATTCTTAAGACTCAAATTTGAGATTTTTAGTCATAAAAATAACATTAGTTCGTTGGTTAAAATATTTTTTTCTTTTTTTATGGTTTTGGGGAAGGGTTAAACCTATACAAAGGCGCAAGAGGAGAGGGCTGTAATAGGAGTTGAATTCTCGACCACACCCTTAACCAAACAAATAAATGATTACTTAAATTAATGTTCAAAGTCTCGAGTTAAAACTTTTTTCAATGCCGTTGCAAACAATCAATTTGCTAATCGTTAGCTTATAAGTGAAGCCCACTCCTCAGGAATCCAGGATGTAGGGGCAGCAATTCAATGCCGACCATAGAGCCACTGAAATCATCAAAGTTTCCAAGCAATTTGGGTCAAAACCCATTTTAATTCCCAGTAACACCAAAATGGGCTAAGACAAGCCCAAATCCAAACCTCATGTCCCATCTTAAACCCCAGAGCCGAAGTACTCAAAAACCCTTTGCAATTTGTGTAAATTTTCGCTTATTAGCAACCATTTTTGGCAGTGGCACGACGCGGAACCGCCATGGCCAAGTGGTGGCGCGGCCTGAGAACTGTGGTCCAATTCCCAGCACCACCACCGCTGCCATCGTTACACTCCCAGTCTTCTCTATACCACACGATCCAAGCCATTCCCAGAGAGTGCACGGGGAGGGGAGTCGCCGCCCGGGACAGAGCCCAAGGCAGAATCCCCGCCGTGGTCTTCCATCAGAGCCTCCTTGAGAAAGACCCGACGTCTCGTTCCCTCTCCAGAAAGCGCCTTTTGACCACCGAGAGGAAGCAGATTCAATCCATTCTCAAGTCCGTTGAACTCCCTTTCTTTTGCTCCACCACCTTCGCCGTCCAGATCCGCGCCGGGTCCGGGTCGTCAGTGCTACTTGAATCCGGAACCGTCCTGCCCATCAAGGCAAGGCTGCTGCTTTATCTGATTTATCCCCCATTTCGAAATGTTTAATTGGAATTCGGAATTTGTGCTGAGGTTTTGCCGTTGAATTTCTTTTCTGGGCTTTGTGTTTATAGATACATAGAGACGAGGAGAGTGGGAGAATATTGAATTTGGTGTTTGTTTGGGTCGATAAGGGAACCCATTTGAAAGTTGATGTCCCAGTTGTTTTCAAAGGAGAAGAGAATTGCCTTGGTCTGCAAAAAGGTAGTTTTTTTTTTTTTTTTACCAGTCTCATCTTTTCTTTTGTTTTGTGTAAGTTTGTTGAAATTTGTTGGGTTTGCAGATTGGTCTACCTACAGGCATAATGCTTGCTTTCTTTGTTTTGGTGTAATTTATGGGAGAATTAGATATAAGAGATTGTTTTGGATTTGTTTCTAATAACGCTGAGATGGCACCATGTTCTGGGAGTTGGCATTGTATTGTTCCATGCTTTGCGGTTATCTTTAGATGAAATCATTTTCGGTTTTTCTGTTCCACTGGCGCTGTATGGTGGGAACCTTGTGGTAAGTGGTAACAATTGATTGGCATAATTCTGAAGCTTCTATTTGACTAACTCTATAACTCTTTTTTAAGTTAGCTTACCACTTACAATGCCAAAAACAATTTGTTATGGAGGACAGACTTGCTGTCATTTCTTTTGGTGGGTTAGGGTAGTGAAAATCAGGCATATAGGATTGGATACTGAAAACAATCTAATATAAAGTTGGTGGATCACAGGTCAGTTGCGTAAATTTTATTGATTCTGTTTAGAGTTATGCTGCAAGTAAATGTTAGAAGACCTTGTGTGTACTTATTGCGTAAGGCTCCCGCACACTCGGGGGTCTGGAGAAGGGTTAGCCATACACAGCTTTTTTTTAAATAAAAAAAAAAAAAGGTTTCCTCTACTCAGACCATTGCACGGCAAAGGAGCAAATAGTCTTGGTGATGGGAAACAAGGAAAGAAGATTTCTATTATTTAAAAATTTATTCATATCTCATATTAATAATGATATTTTATATTTTATTAGAGTAGATATTATATCATTTAGAATATTTTCTAATTAGAATCATACTATAAGATATATTCCTACTTAGTTAATATATTTAGAATTCTATTTCTAGTCTATTTTGAATTTTGTTCCTGATTAGTTTAGTCCTTTTAACTCTTTAAATAGGTTTTAATGTTAGTTTTATTATTCATTTTGTTTATGAGAATTAATTATTAATTTCAAAGTATTTTTCGAGTGGATTCTCGTATTTTGCGGGTGGATTCCTGCGTGTTTTACGGGTGGATTCCCATAATTTTTCTTATCTTTCGGGTGGATTCCCATTGTTTTTTTCGGGTGGATTCCCGAATTGTTCGTTTTCGTCCTACATCACTTAGTGCATGTCAATTCTCACTGATTACTTCAACTGGAATGCCTTCTGATAATCAACTCTTAATAGTTTCTGATATTCAACGAACGTAGACTGTGAATGACTTCATTAGGATTGCAACTGAAGGATGTACACATTACAGGGAATTCTGAAATTGGCACAAGGAAAGGACCTCATTTTAAAAGCCTCATAAATTATTAAGGCTCAATAATGATGCTCATTTTGACCATAACTGGGGCCACTTAGAAGTTTTTCTCTCATATACTGCTCTAGAAGTATCCCTTCCTTATCTTTCTAGAAAGGAATCAACTAGGTTCACGCTTGAGAATCTCATTTCCTGCTATTGAGAGCTAACAACTCGTGTTCTTCTAGTTGAACAGTAGCAACTGGCCTTTTTCCCCCTACTTTGATGACTAAACAGTAGCAACTCTTTGTTTAAAACTCTTGGGAGATGCAAGTTCGAAGGATTATTGGATGATACTTTATTTCTAATCCAAAAATCTCTTTTGGGAGCAAAGGTAAATTTAGACATGTTCCATGGATATTATTCACTCTCATCATTATTTTGATGGATCTTGAAGTTATCTTCTGTGCTGTGAGCTAATTATAGGTGTTTTCAAAACTAAAGTTGGTTCAGCTTTTCTAAACCCATCTTTGTTCTTTTGTCGTTACTATATTGGAAACAAAATTTGTCGTCGTTCAATCTTGATGCTTCTGATCTATGTTAGCATTTGTCATGTATATTGCTGACTCTACTTTTATGTTGAAACAGGTGGGCATCTGAAAAAAATTAGGCCAACTCTAAGATATCTCTGCCCTGCTGAACTTATTCCTCCGAAAATTGAGGTGGATGTGAGCAACCTAGACATTGGAGATAGAGTGCTAATGAATGAACTTGATGTTCATCCATCGTTGAAGCTTCTGAGCAAGAATGAGAACATGCCAGTATGTAAGATAGCGCCAACCTTTGAAACCCCAGAACCTGTGGCAATGTAATTATTGCACGCATGTAGCTTTCTTTGCCAATTCGTTTAGTGAAATTCTAGCGCAAAAGCATTTGAACCAATAAGTCTGTTGTCTTTGTCTGGATATGTCTCGAGGCGCCCATTGGGCCAACCCATGTCAGTGGGATATTGATCTGTTATCATGCCTAATTGGATTCGCATTTGTTATCACGTCTCCAACTGTGGGACAGATTCCAGCTTCTGATCCAGTTCTGATTTGATTTCAATTCAGCTCTGGTTAGAATTGAATTGTGGCCACCCCTAGCTTTACGATTCATGAAGATGTTATGTCAATGTTTTTGGCCTCCGTCTTCGTATGATGGGAGCCAATTGCTCTGACCGATGTACTTAAGTTATGAAGAATGTAGAACTAAGATGGTCGTGCAACAAATTTTTTCTTTTCCCTGCTGGGAATTGTTACAGAGGCGTTGGACATTCATGAAAATTTCCATTTTGGTGTGGGCTCCATTCATGGTTATTATCGGCATTAAGGTTCACATTACCTTTTGCCTATTGGCCTGCACGGTCAATCCTACGCTGTGTCCAGCTGTTGGATCTCGTACTTATTCCCTTGGCCTGCTAGCGGAAAAATGGCATGAACATTGTTTTCTGATGTGAAATAGACGCTAGTCAAGAAAAAATGTCACATTGTATTATTATAACTCTGCGTTGTAGAGACGCGGATGCAAAATTATTTAATAAAACAAGAATCAATGAAGCATAATAAATGCTACGAATTCAAGAACTTGTAGTCAAGTTTGTCGACCGGTTAAGCAACCAAACTCTGAGGAGCCAGGGACATTTGTTTTGAACTTGGAAACCGGCGGCGTGACCAAATGTCAAAGCAATGCAAGCTACACCCATCCAGACGTTTGAGGCCTTCACCATAAACATACCTTGCCTGAGTACTAAGTAATCGGCATTGGACTTTTTCGCATCACCTACTTACATGATTAACGAGAGGGTTTATTTCACTGAATTATTGACATAGAAGAAAAATCTTCAGCCTGCGTCCCGTACGTTTACCGCAAATAGTTGAGACCGTTTTGTAAGAGCTCTTGATTTCGTGTTGGAATTTTAAGGTCCGTTTGGAGACGCTGTCAGTTTTTTGTTTCTGCTTTTCAATTTCTGTTTTTTATTTTTGCTGTTTGCTGAATTTTTGTATTTATTGCTGTCAATTTTTATTTTTTTTTCTACAAGAATAAAAAAATAGGTAGAAAAAGCATAGTGAGAGAAATGGTAAAAAGAGTAAATATAGAGAGAAAAATGGGAAAGAGAGAGAGAGAGAGAGAAAGAGGGTAGAGAGAGAATGAGTAGAGAGAGAAAAAGGAGAGAGAAAGAGAGAAGAAAGAGAATGAGTAGAGATAATGACATAAAGAGAAAGGGTTGAGAAAGAATGAGTAAACAGAACAGTAGAGAGAGAAAATGAGAGAGAGAGGGTAGAGAGAGAATGAGTTGAGAAAATGACAAAGAGAGAAAAGAGAGAGAGGGTAGAGAGAGAATGAGTAGAGAAAATGACAAAGAGAGAAAAGAGAGAGAGGGTACAGAAAGAACGAGTAAAGAGAATGATAGAGAGAGAAAAAAATGAGAGAGAGAGGGTAGAGAGAGAATGAGTAGAGAGAATGGTAAAACAAGAAAAAAGTGAAAGAGTCTGGGTAGAGAGAGAATGAATAGAGAGAGAAAAAGGAGAGAGAGAGAGGGTAGAGAGAGAATGGTAGAAAAAGAAAAAAAGGGAGAGAGGAGAGAGAGAATGATAGAGATAGAAAAAGGAGAGAGAGAGTAGAGACAGAATGAGTAGAGAGAGAAAATAGAGAGAAAGACGGTAGAGAGAGAATGGTAGAGATAAAAAAAAGGGAGAGAGGAGAGAGAGAAAATAGAGAGAGAGAGGGTAGAGAGAGAATGGTAGAGATAGAAAAGGGAGAGAGAGGGTAGAGAGAGAATGAGTTGAGAGAGAAAATAGAGAGAGAGAGAGGGTAGAAAGAGAATGGTAGAGATAGAAAAAAAGGGAGAGAGGAAAGAGAGAAAATATAGAGAGAGAGAGGGTAGAGAGAGAATGAGTTGAGAGAGAAAGAGTAGTGAGAGAAAAAATATAGAGGGATAGAGAGAGGATGAGTAAAGAGATATATGATAAAGAGGGTGGATAGAGAAAGAAAATGTTGTGAGAGAAAGTATAGAAAAAAAAGTGAAAAACAAAATCGGAAAGTCATTTTTATTGTTTTCCCAATTTGATTTTTTTCTTTGAAAAACACTTTTAACTTTTTAACAAAAAACAGAAAACAGAATCAATAACAAACATGTTTCCTATTTTTTTTTGTAAAAAGTAAACAGAAAACAGAAAACTTAAACCACTCCAAACGGGCCCTTAATTATTCTATTTTTGTTTTTGATTTTTTCTCCTTCGTAAAAAATTAATAAATAATAGTATCTTTTGTGCTTGTGGTAAACTTTGCCGATTTGCAACTAAAAGAAAATCCTCTTACGGTGAGTTTGGTCTTTTTTTTTTTTTTTGACAAAAAAAAATCCATCACCGACATGTAAGTTATCGGATATATGAGTCAAAGTCGAAAGTCACTCATTACGTCTTTATTTAATCTCTCCCAAAAGGAGAATCCGCCACCCAAGTATTGATAGAGTCAAATAAACCTCTCAACGTCTAGCCTCGGCATTAAAGAATTTTAAATTAAATATGGCGCCATAATAATTTCACTCATTTTGTGAGAAAAGTAACGGCAGTGAAATTCGAACCTCGACCGGAAACAAACCTACTGACTTATCATCAATCTACCGCCTTAGATAGTAGTTTGATTTTTTTTAACAAGATAGATTTATTTTCCTCGTTTGAAACCGCTAAATGAAAAATAAAATATAAATATATCCGGTAATTAGAAAAGGCAAAAAATTTAAGCTTACTTGATCAACAAAACAAATCTATAATAGTATATCTTGAATTAAGATTAGATATGATAATTTTGTAATAATTTAATGTACTTTCTAATATATTAACTTAAATTTGAATCTTCTCATTGTTGTCTGCCCTTAAATAAAATTTATACTAAGAGCGTTATATTGAGTTACAGATTTATTAATACTACAATCAGACATAAAAAAAAAAAAAACTTCCTCATAATCAACAATAATTCGATTGCAGATACTCCTTATAAAAAATATTGAATAATAACCTCAATAAGTAAGACTCAATCCACATTTGCCACATGACTGTTTCTTTTTGTTTCCACAAAAAAAAAATTGAATTAAAAAAAAAAACTTCTTTATTTAAAAGACTATTTGATTCTGGGTCTCGACTGCAATTGAAAATGTCAGAAAATAAGTTGATCCACGCGGTTCCCCGCTTCCACAGAATAGGCTCCGTGCCTTCCGTATGCACTCCCCCTTGGCCCTTTGGTAGTTTGACCGTTGACATGGCCTTGCGAGTTTGGACTTTTGAGGCATGCATGGGATTGGATACAGTCCCTTGATAAATTACGAAGTTAGGAAATCAACAAAGTCTAAACTTCTTATTGTTTGACCATTTGACCACTTAACAACGATAGAGGATTACATATTTTAAGACATTTTAAGTCTTAAATCTTTACCCTTTTTATAATTAAATTCTCTTTTTTTAATTTTTTATATTAGCCCTAAATATTTAATTTTTATTTTATATGAGTTCTTTTCTAAATAGGAATAAATCAAACCGGTATATAAGTTATTTCACCTAATTGAAACTGTACAAGAAAAACATAGAAATATAACTTTAAAACATATAAATACGTTTATGGACATATTTCCCTAAATTTTCTTCTATTATTCCACATATAAAAGGCAAAACTGTAAATTCTCGGTGAAAAAATCTTACCTAAATCTATGTTTTAGGTTATATTTGAGTTTTTTTCATACAGTCTCATTTAAGTCAAACTACTTATAAACTAATTTGACTAAATTTTGTCAAAGATCTATATCGAATGAAAATTAAATGTTTACGAATAATTTAAAAACTCACAAAAATTTATAACTTAATTGTAAAAATTATAAAAGTTTAGGATTTAAAAATATTTATCCCCATATTTTACCGCAATAATCTTACAGAATACTGTGTTACTCACTATTCTAGTTGTCTTGTCTGGCATATGTATTCAAGTGTCGGCAGAGGTTCAAATCTTCATCACGTTTTCTTAATTTCTTGTAGTAGTTTAGGTTAAAAAAAGGACGATTTTGCTAATAAAATTGAAAAAACTAGGAATAAAAGAAGCAATCTACGAATTTTTTTCTTAATTTCTCGTAAAAGTTTCTTTGAGAGCTTGTAATCAATGGCAGTGCACGCATTATATTGGCAAACCCATTGCATCTTCTTGTTTTCTTCATCTTCATCTTCTTCTTTTTTAAATTTACTTTTCCATTATAAAAACGAAAGGAAAATCTACTTGGACAATTCTCAGGATCGTCAAGAGATGGGAATATTTTGATTAAATTCTTTTGCCTTTCGGTCGAAAAATTCTTTCTTTGCAAATTGGAGAAATTAAATGGATGAGAAAGTAAAAGGTGCGGAGGACATAATTGATGTTGAAAAGTATGTAAGTCCTGTTGTAGTCAAAGGCAAAACTCCACCGGACTGAGTCAATTCCACGAAGCCCATACTTCTATTATTATTATTAGTTTTTTCTTTAAAAAAAAAAATCTCTCCCTTTAGGATTAAAAAACTGAATTATACGCATATAGAATGTTTTCACATGGATGGATGGATGACAGGTTGTTCTAATTCTAAATAAGTAAATTAGGCATATAAATAATTCCATATTAATCCAAACTAACTATTTTTTATATTGATAACATGCGATTTGAAGATGTTTTAGTGAGTAGCAGATAAATGTTTTTTCTTTACTTTGTTAAAAAGAAACATATAAAATTTTTGTCAAACTTTCGCAACTGAAATTATTTTATCTGGTAATCAACATTAAGATGAAAAAAAAAGTGTAGGCTTACCAAATTAGATAATGATGTTTCTGTATGTCCTTGATTTCTTGGATCTAATCGGGCAATGAATAAGCAGCGTCAGTATATATGTATGTATATTATAATATTATAGGTACATATGAGTCGATCAATTTATAAGGCACCCTATTTACGCGATAATTTGGAACAAGTCAATAAATATTTTATATTAGTAATTTAAGTTTATATTTTTATACAACTCTCCCTTAATTAATTGTTAGGTGTTCTTTATGCAAAAGAGCTGAGTGGATCATAAATTTTAAATTAGACAATTATTGTAGTTTTTAATAAAAAAGTTACATACGGCTATATCAGTATTAAAACAGTGAATCATTTCTACGAAATTAGTTCAATGAAAACATAATGACCACATAAGATCAATTCTAACTCATAAGGGAGATGATTAATATCTCCCAACATCCCCTATTGATAATAAAAAAAATTTAATGTGGCATTAATTTAACCTTCTTCTTCTTACGTCAGCGGAAATGAACATTTGATTCCATTTTGCGCTGAAAAGGAAAAAATGCCCTTTTTTTTGTCCAGAAAGGAAAAAATGGCTTTGACTGGTTGGATTTGTCCTGGTTTCATGTTTCCTTGTCTGTCCTTTTTTTTTTTAAAGAAAAATTGGGTAGCAATATTTTGGATTAATGTCACCACAACAAAAAATGTAGACCACCAATTAATAAAACTAAATGCAGAAAAATTGTCGCACTCTCCTAGCATTACTTCCGTGGTGCTCCTTATCTGTTGCTAAATAGTGTTGCTCTTTTTTATTTTCGGCTATATGTAAATCCTCTTTAGTAGTTTATTCTGGAAGCTGTTGATTAGAATAGTTTAAGTAAACTCTTGCACTAACTACCATATTTACGTACGACACGTGAGAAAGAAATTAAAAATTCAACAACAAACTTTATGTTTAAATTGTAAATAGGGGAATTAGCCTGCAATGTCAATCCAAACCACGTTTGACTTAAAATTAATTTAACGAGTAGATCATGCGGGAGTCTGCATGGAATACAAGCCTAAAACTTAAGTTTAAGTAGTAATGCAAGTTCACTCGTCACAATAAAATAAATCACTAATAAACTATACCTTTTCCATTATCCATTTCTTTTAACAAGATAAAGAAAAACACCCACATGATACTCAATTTATAAAACATTCGGAAAAAAACACATCATTACAAAACTAATTAACTTGAATTAACACAAAATCTCATAATGCAAAATAGCTCCAAGATACCTACTTTTTGGATGAAATGGCTGCTGAAAAATAAGTTTGAGACTAAAATATTCTTATTATATTATCCTCATAAAATATAAATAATGTACCAAATGAGTATTTTATTAATTAAATAGTAACAAATAAATATCAATTTAATTGTAGTCATCAGTAACATTAATTAGTAATAATAATCATTAATCAGCAACATCAATTAATAATTGATAATAATAACAATAATCAACAACAAGTAAACAAAACAGACCTTTAAAGAATAGTGGAAGTTCGCTTGTCGTAAGAAAATAAATCACTAATAATATATATATTTTTCCATTATCCATTTCTTTTAACAAGATAAAAAAAGCCCCAAAAAAAAAAAGTGCTCAATTATCAAAACATTCGAAAAAAAAAAAACACGTCATTATAAAACTAATTAACTTGAATTAATGCAAAATCTCTTATATGGGATAACCAAGAAACATTATTGTCGATATGGGAAAAAATTCAAGTAATATTCTACACAAAGATACCATTATTAGCATTAATTAATATTGTTTATTTATGTGTTAAACAAAGACGTATCTAGAATTGAAAGATGAACATGGACCAGAAAGAATTGAAAGATGAATGACTGCTCAACAGGTACCACATCACCCAATGAAGGAAAACTCATTTCCATCAACAAAAAGAATTATAGATCCCATTCGAGGAATGAAAATGATATAAATTATGTGATAATTAAATTTAAAAAATAAAAATAAATAAATTATTAAATATTATTAAATAAATTATGTGACTTCTTATATCTTCTCACTTTACGTCCACACGTAATCCAATAACAAATGCACCAAAACGGTACATACCAACTTTACAACAACTTAACGGCTCTGCCCATCTAAAATGGGCAACTAAACTAACAGAAATTTACTGCACGAGAGAAAACAGTTTCAAACGGAATCCCCCCAAAAAAAACAACAAACAGAGAGCGAGAGAGAGGCGATTATTTGTTATTTAGTTACCAATACAATAACCAAAAAATTATTTATCAATAATTTTAGGCCTCTCAATTAAACACAAATCCGTTAGAGGCTAACTTGGATAGCTTTTCCATTAGTTTAATTTGGTAATTTTATTTGGGGTCTCTGGTCATTACTCCAAAAGTAGAAGAGAAAGAGCGAGTTAATGGTTGAGAAGGACAGGAATAGACAGTGGGCCTTACGTCGGATAATAAAAAAGAACACCGACAACGATCCTCTGTCTTTTTTTTCCCTTGTCCCCTTGTCGGCGTCCGCTGCAAACCGCGTGGAGCTGGAAACTAACCCCCTCCGCCGCCCACCGGATTTCCAAGACTCCGTCGCGCCTGCGCCTCTTCTTCTTCTTCTTACACTTTTGGGGACCGCTCCGATGAATCCACATTTTCTGTTTCCTCGTCTCTGATTTTTCTCGTACCATTTTCTATTTCTGTCATAACAGAATCAAACGACGCGGGACACGTGCGCCATACGATTCTCTGTGTATGTGTTTTTTTTGGTAAGCATGCGATAGGATTTTTGGTTCTGTTTCTGGCCATGCGGTGGATTCAAAATATCTCCTCCTTGTCATCTCCTTCGACGTCGTCGTCGGCGCCGTCGCCCTCCGCCTCCTCCTCCGCCTCCCCCTCCCTCAAAATGTTGAACTCTGACGAAACCTTCTCCCCTACTAAAAGACAGAGTAGTACTACCCGTAATCGGAGCAATATTCAAGGGGAAGGCGGCGGCGGCGGCGGCGGCTGCGTTGCTGCTGTGGCTTCCCGCGTTGGTGGGCTCGGCAGTGCGCCCAAGCTCGTGCGCCAGAGGAAGCTGCGTCATTTGACAGAACAAGACGTCATAGCCGGGAAATTGGCGTCGGCTGTCGTTGCCCCCGATCCCGCCGTGCTGGCGAGATCGGCGAGTGGCCCCTGCTCCGCACAACCACCCTCCACGAGGCTGTCGACGTCAGTTGCTGTGCCGCTTCCTCTCCCGTTGCCGGTACCGGAGAACTCGAATTCCGGTGATGGGGACTCGCGAAATCCGTCCCCTATCGGGAGGGACCGAGACAGCGCGAGAGATAGAGCCGATTTGGCAGGAGAGGGAATCTCCACTTCCCCCTCGAAATCTCCCACCCGGAGGTATCTTATTTTTCATGATCATCGTCATTCACATTGAATAAGAATTCTTGGACAATCCACAAATGTTTCCAGTCTAATAATATTGATTCCAATTTCTCTCTGAACTAGGAGTCCATAATTGCTTCTTCTTTTTTTTTTTTTTTAATTTAATTGAATGAATTTTATGATTATCTTATTCCAGGAGTTAGTCACAATTATCTTGGCATATTGCAACTTGGTACAAGCATTCAATGTTTCTGATTTGCATTCGTTGCAGTGCTATCATGCAAGAAATGTTTCTCAGAAGAAATAACAAAAGAGAAACAAAAAAAAAAAAAAGATTTAGCGATCTGGCGTTCATTTTATTTTTTTCTTCAATGATTGCTTGTTTTCCAGGAATTGCATTGACCTGGGTGTCGTGTCCTAATTTGTCCTTGTTCTGTGTAACAGCGCGATTTTCGGCCTGGACATGAGGAAGATGGCAGACCATCTGGAGATAAGGTCCTCTAGAATGAAGCGTCCAGAGTCCAGTTTTCCGGACAGTTCTCGCAACAGCAAGTGGATTAATGTTCCTGTTATGAGTGCTCCTAGTAGTCCATTTACAAGTCCTATACACAGCCCACAAGGAACTGTTACTGTATCTGAGTTATTTCCTTACCATCACAATATTCCTAAAGGAAGTACGGGCTGGTCTGCACCGGAGATGGCATCGTTAGATATTCCCGGGCTCCCTCCTCCGGCATATATTGATTATGGTGCATTTAGTAATGACAATTCTCCTCTTCACAGTCCGCCATGCAGGAGTCCACACTTGAACTCCAGAAGCCCCCCTGGGCCTGCATCACCTCTGCATGCTAAATTATCACCTGAAACTTCAACCGTACGGCGTGAAAGCAATGGCAATCTCGAGGTCCACCCATTACCTCTTCCTCCTGGAGCAGTTGTGCATTCTCCATCCTCTCCTATTCCCCAAGTAATAGCTAAACCCGAGCCAACGTTGAAAAGCCAATGGCAGAAGGGAAAGCTTATTGGGCGTGGTACATTTGGAAGTGTTTACGTTGCCAGCAATAGGTACACGTTTGCTTTCTGCATCTTCTGCTAAATTCTCTTGCTTTGGCATGCGCTAATTGGAGCCATTGTTTCTGACAGGGAAACTGGGGCTTTGTGTGCAATGAAGGAAGTTGAGATATTTCCAGATGACCCAAAATCTGCGGAGTGCATAAAACAGTTAGAACAGGTTCACCTTCTTTCTCAACTCTCTTTAACCATTCAAGGAAAATGTGACACCATCTTAATGGCCTTTTGCTTTTACATTTATATTAGTATGCTCCGTATGTTTAATGCATCTCTATGGTTCTCACAATGAAGCTAGCTGAGACGTGGCTTTTCTTTTGAGATGCATAGCTTATCCATTGGACATTTAATTCCATTGAGAATTTATGCTTGTCCCACCTCCATTACTCACTTCTTCCATTTGTTGCAGGAAATTAAAGTTCTTAGCCAGCTGAAGCATCCAAATATTGTGCAGTATTATGGTAGTGAAATAGTAAGTAATAATCCACCTACACCATTAGGTTTATGTGCTCTGTACCGCATAAGTTATAAGCTACCTTAAAAAGGGCTTTATCATAACTCTTTGTATGTAGGTTGAAGATCGCTTTTATATATATCTAGAGTATGTTCATCCTGGTTCAATCAATAAATATGTCCGAGAACATTGTGGAGCCATAACAGAAAGCGTTGTCCGTTCCTTTACTCGACATATTCTCTCTGGGTTAGCTTATTTGCATAGCACAAAGACAATCCATAGGTACAAAATTATGATTTTTCCTTTTCTTTTATTTACCAAGTTATAAGTTGTTAGATATGCTGAAATTGTTCTTCTTTTCAGAGGGGCCTGGGGAAGAATGTTTTGTGTGATTGGCCCCTGATTTTTTTTTTCCTGTTCTGAGTATATATAGGGACATAAAAGGGGCTAATCTGCTTGTTGATGCATCTGGAGTTGTCAAGCTTGCTGACTTTGGGATGGCAAAGCATGTGAGTACCTTTTGTTTCCTCCAACCGAACCCCTTCGACCCCACCCATCAAACAAACACAGAAAAAGGAATACAAGGACTCGTAAATAACACCACTTTCTTGTAGCCAAATTAGTTGGTGAAACTTATTCTTATAAATATTTTTCTATGAAATGTTGTTGTATCATGCAATCTTGATGTGAGAAGTATTTCCATTCTGATTTACCAAAAAAAATGTGAACATAATTGTCCCTAGAGGATGTTCTTTCGGTGCAAATGATCACAACGAAAATTTGAAACAACCCCCCCCCCCCCCTCTTTCTTTTGAGGGAGAAAATTTGAAACCCTTAGCTAGAAAAAAATGGGACCTTTTTTTGTTGACAAGGATCTTTGTATTTGTCAGGAACGATCACCTTAGTTCAGTGTCTATGTTCTATGAAATTGCAAATCATGTAGTCCTCATAATTGATTTTTGGTCCACTTTCTGATGCAAACTCTGCTTTTTCTCGTGATTTTTCTTGCTTAGCTCACTGGACAAGCTGCCGAACTTTCTCTAAAGGGAAGTCCATATTGGATGGCTCCAGAGGTACCATCTGGCCATGACATTAATATTTGATGTTTCGAAGCTGCTTTATCCTAACATCGCTTTCCTTGCTGCAGCTTATGCAAGCAGTTATGCAGAAAGAGACCAGCTCTGACCTTGCACTTGCTGTTGATATTTGGAGTTTGGGCTGTACTATTATTGAAATGTTCAATGGGAAGCCGCCTTGGAGCGAATATGAAGGGGTATGTCCAAGATACTCTCAATTTGCTTTATTCATCACACTTTAATTTTCTAGGACTAACAGGTGCAAGTGCATGGTGTAGTAGTTATGTGAACTTTTAAAAGTGGGATTTGATACAGCAAATACTTGTTAACAGAGAATAAATTTCTGTACGCGTGCTCTTGCATTTTGTTAATTTTGTTTTCAATGACCCTGAAGTACCTAAAAAGACATGACAAAATCATTGGAATTGTAACAATCTGCCAACATGTTATGCTTTATTGGCTGACCTTAACTTCAGGCATTTTGACAGTCCTTTGATTGAATCTATGTCTGTTTGTTTTTGCTGAACACATCGTGGGTAAGGGAAACTGGTAGTTCTGCACTTATATTTTTGCGTGCTTCCTGATGTGCTCACTTTGTTGATAAAATATGTTTAGATTGTTGTAAACAGTGTGGCATGCAATATATAAATGCACTGGATCTGATCCTTGAGGTTCCATTTGGGTAAGTTAGGTGGGAAGTTTATCTCGCATTCTGCCAGTAAGGCTGTTTGATCTATTTGTGCTACCTTTTCCCTCTATTATTCTTTCTTTTACAATCAATAAATGGATTTTATTATCCAAGGTGAATGAACACGAGATAGAGATATTTAATTTTCTGTGGATTGAAGCATTTTCTTCCTTGAAGTGTTTTCTGGGTAATGCTGGGCGGTGGTTAATGTACTGAGATAGGTGGCAGAGGGAACTCTGGAGAGTTCTTCATAGATGGGTACCACGGTGGTGGGAGAAGAAGCATGTGTGGCCTATAAAATTGTTTTTGGTTTGGACTCAAGAGTAGTACGGGTGGCTTTGTGCAATTTCTGTTGAATGCATTAACATCTTTCCCTTATTTAACTGGCAATGATTCTATTTCACTTTGCAGGCTGCAGCAATGTTTAAAGTCATGAGAGATACCCCACCTATACCCCAAACATTATCACCTGAGGGCAAGGATTTTTTATGTTGCTGCTTCCGTAGAAATCCTGCTGAGAGGCCAACGGCTAGCAAGCTACTAGAACATTGCTGGTTGAAAAATCCACCACAAGGTGATATGCCAACATGTCCAGTGAGATTAACGGTAAGTAATCAATAACTTTGCAACGACCCCACTGCAAGTGCTTTTTGTTCATAAAATGGGTTATGCTGATGTAAGTTGTGCTTCACATTTCATTAGCAGAATATGCCCCCTAGTCCTAGATCATCTGATGTTAAGCTTGATCAGTTGCCAATATTTCCAAGCTCAAGAACTGCAAAAGGAAAGTTGGCTTCTGACAGGTAAATGTTACTTTCTGTTTTATTCCCCCCACCACCCTCAACACCCCCACCCCCCGGGCGGGCGAACACCCAATCTGGTCTCTTCTTCATTATTGATTTTAAATGCAGTTTCACATTTTAAATTTATTGTTTTTACTACTTTCAGCTCGAGCTTCATGCGTTACTCTTTTTTTCAAGCGAGACTGGCCAATGATCTTGGCATGAAACTTCCAACCTAATGGTGATAGCAGCATCCAGTTGTTCGCATTCTGTACTCCAGGTTCTTCCCTCTTCGTCTCCACGCACGTGCTGTCAGAGAAGCCTTTCTTGATCTGTTGCACACAGTGCTGAACTAAAGCATGTATTCATACAGCAAAGAGAACTGAAGAACCTCTGCTTGCCTTTTTCCATGTTGGCTTGTTGTAGACCTTTCTGGGGTACTGGTAAATGACTAGCAGTCGTAGGTTGTTGTTGTTGTTGTAGGTTTTTTTTTTTTTGGCCTCATCCGTCTCAATGCTTCCTGCAGTTTCTGAAGGTGGTTCAATCGCGGAACAAAAATAGCCAGATTGGGGAACTTGAGAAGCAGGATTTGTACAATCTTCACAAATATAAGAGCTTGAGCAATTGTAGAGGCTATACTTCAGCTCTCACCTCGTTGTACATTTTGTGGGTGGAGCCAAAGGGTGCCTTTGGATTTTAGGAAAATATTTTTTAAAGAAAATTTCATTATTCATCTTATTTGAACACTCATGTGATCTGGTATCTACCGACTGTCCTAGCATATGGCTAGAAATTCTTAAATTACTGAAAAAGGAAAATTTTCTCAACCAAACAAAAAAAAATTTAGAAATTTCACAGGGAGTGCTTTAAACAAAGTTGTGTAGTAATGTTTTTTTCCCAATCACATAAAAAGGCGGCGCCGCCGCCTCGTTTGAAAGGATGAAGCTATTCAGCTAAAGGGGAACAAAAGAAAAGATGGGAAGAGGATAAAGGAAGTATACTCCAAAGAAATGATCAGGCCATTGACCAAGTGCCAAGGAAGAATGGTCGAGGCCCAAGCTCTAGCCAATAATATTTTGTCGTTTGTTTTGTAAGATCGTTGAGAATTAATGGTATGATCCAACGGCTGAGATCTAATTTGGCTGAAAAGGAAAAGAGCTCATAGGCCTCTCATCCCTAGACATTGGAACTTTAGAAATTGGACTTTATTTAATAATTTATGTGTTATTATTTTAATTTTAATTTTTTTTTTATCCAAAGGCACTGTAGACCAATAGTTTTTTTTTAATCAAAAGGAAACGTTGCATCAATATTATACGAACTCATATATAGATCTAACACGAAAGCGTTGAAAAAATCAGCCCGAAGTAGGAGTAACAAACTGTTAACATGATCTACATTTGACTGTGTTACAAGGATCATAAATTAACTGGACATGAAGGTTAGTTAGACGAAACCCTTTGACGAGGAAACATAGCTAAAGTTATCTGAAACCAAAATTTCAGACAGATCTATTTCGTTCGGACAAAACTGCATATAATAGCACGTACCGTGCTACGACGGACCTATGATAAAAATCGAGCAGGTATGCCCGGCAACGAAATCCCCTAGTCTTAAACTACAGATAAACACACCAAAATGTAAATACGACACTACACTGAACACAAAAACAACAACCAAACACGCCCTAAGGGCCAACCCAAAATACAATAACTGATAGGTCTAGCAACAGTGGTGGAGAGAAGAACGGTGGTGGGTGCGGTAAAGGGGACGACGACGGTGCTATTCCCGGCAGCCCTAGAAGCAACAACACCAGTAATGGAGGCCGCTTCTGGGGTGGCGGTGGTGCAAGAAAGAGGAATAGTGACAAGGGCAGTGTCCGTGGCGAGATCCGTCGTAGTGGGACGGTCGGCTGTCCCTTTCTCGAAGGTGCAAATTACAACACCTCCAGTAGTAGAAGCTACGTTGACTACACTAGCAAAAGCTCTGTTCCACTGCACCATCAAGGTCCCGAGCGGTGGTGGAAGTGGCGGCCGGCATGGCACCACTGCCGCTGACAGCGGAAGATGCGTCAGCACCAATGCCAGTGGAACCAACCGAGAAGATGAGGACGATGTCGATGTCATGAGGATCCTGGACCAAGCAAAAGAAGGGTTGTTGGTGTCTTGAAACGAGCTAGATCTAAAAGAAAAACTAAAATAGCTTAAGAAAACGAGGTAAGATAGGAGGAGGAGGAAAGGAAAAGAAGTGGGACAGTGGCCAGAGGGTCGGTGGAGAGAAAGAGAGAGAGAGAGGGCAAGGAGGGCGGAGCTGGTTGGCTGGCGACAACAATGAGCCACCGCTGACGACCAAAAAATGCTGGCTCAAAAGTGGCTTCTTTCAGAGAGAAATGAGAGAGAGTGAAAACAGTATTACTATTACTTAGAGCTTCTGTAAAGCAAAAGTAGATGCCAGAAGTAAGTGAGGATGAGATCGGTCCGACCTCGTGGTGGGCAACTATGCCGGCCAACCAATTGGATAAAGTCCAATCCTCAAGAAAGGTTTCGTTTTAAGTATTCGCTAGGGTTTTGGATAAAAACAGGCCCATTGACCAAAAACATTTCAACTTGGGTCCAGCCCCAAACGTAGCTTTAGGCCCACATTCGAAATAAACTTGTCTAAAAACGAACGAACAAACAAGCCCAAAAAAAAAAAGGGTCTTGTCTAAAAACTAAAAAGAAAATAAAACGACGCAAAACGGGTCCGGTCTTATTCCGACCGTAACAAAAATTTTGCCGCAAAGAAATCAAATCCCCCGACAAGCGGCCCAACAAACATGAAAACGACAAGCGTAGCGCAAGCTGCAGTGCATGTCATTACCAGGTAGACCCCACGAATCACTATCACAAATTCACAAAGCGAAGGCCAATCAATCAATCACGATGAGGCAACGGCAAGCAGGTACATAATGTGCCAAACCATACATACGCCTCAGCAACACCAGATTAAAACCTCCCCTCCAGAAACCAGAGAGTCATACACCTCTTCACCTCCCGTCCAATCGGCAGTGCCTCTGAAAGAGCCATTTTTTTTTTAGGGTTTTAGAGTTCACAAACAACAAAGTTTACACCCAAAACACAGAGAGAGAGAGAGAGAGAGAGAGAGAGAGAGAGAGAGAGATGGGGAGGGGAAGGTGTTATTTGGATATAAGCATAGGAGGAGAAGTGGAAGGGAGAATAGTGGTGGAGCTGTACAAGGACTTGGTCCCAAAAACTGCTGAGAATTTCAGGGCTTTGTGTACTGGTGAAAAAGGCATTGGTCCCAACACTGGTGTCCCTCTCCATTACAAGGTTTTAGCTTTTTGCCCCACTCTTTGTTTCTTTGTTTCTTTCTTTCTTTCCACAATTGCTGTTCTTTCTCACTTGTTAAGTTTTCTGGGGTTACAGAAATGGGTGTTTGTGACTTTTAAGAGTCTCTTTCTTTATCTTCAGTTTTTGGGGCTTACATTGGTGTGAAAGATGTGCAATTCTTGTTTTTAGATGTTTCCTCTCCTCCCTTTTTTCACAGGTTGTTTCTTTTATCGGATGCCTTACAAATAAGAAAACAAAATGATCATTTCCTGTTTAATTTTTGTGAAATGTGGGTTCCTGTGTATGGGGAATTTTTTTTAGTCTTGTATTTTGGGATGGTACCTTCTTGTGGAATGGAATTCTTGGTAATGCTAGGCAAGTTCTTGTTGCCTGCATTTCCTGTGGCTGATAGCTGAGTTGTAACAGTCTCTTTTTCTCTCACTCTTTCAAGACACTCTGGTTTATGTTAGAGAATTGGGAGCGAAAGGAAAGGGATGGGGGCAAAATGAATTGAACATGGGAACAGGGGGATAGGAGGAAACACCAAAATTTTTAAAAGAAATTTCCTTTTCTCACTTTTTATTTCCTCCCAAAATGAAAGGGAAAAATAATAAGTTCGTCTCTAACTTTGTCTCCTTATATACTATCAAATATGAGGAAAATGTGTCCTCTGGTTTGAGTGACTAAGAAGGACATAACATCTTCGGTTGTAGGCTTGTAGGAATGATCTCGGCAGTGTGACTTGCATATTGATTTTATTATTGTATGGTTAAGACGATTCTTTTGTCAGTGGACATCTGTTTGCTAATATTAGTCAAATGATTCAATGCAGGGCGTTCGTTTTCATCGTGTCATTAGAGGTTTCATGATACAAGGTGGAGATACATCGGCTGGTAATGGGACTGGAGGAGAATCCATATATGGTTTGAAATTTGAAGATGAAAACTTTGAGTTAAAACATGAAAGAAAGGGAATGTTGTCAATGGCTAACATGGGACCTGACACTAATGGCTCACAGTTTTTCATTACCACTACTCGAACTTCTCATCTAGATGGGAAGCATGTTGTTTTTGGGAAGGTAATTAAGGGAATGGGAGTGGTTCGCTCCATTGAACATGTTATAACTGGTGATGATGATTGCCCAACTCAAGATGTTGTAATTGCTGATTGTGGAGAAATTCCTGAGGGTGCTGAAGATGGAATATCCAACTTCTTCAAAGATGGTGATACTTATCCTGATTGGCCAGCTGATCTTGATACAAAACCTGATGAGATTGATTGGTGGATGAAGGCTGTGGATTCTATTAAATCTTTTGGAAATGAGCGATACAAGGTGGCTGATGTGCTTAAATAGTGCCTACTGCTAATATCCTCCACCAGTGCAAAGCCTTTCTGTTTTCCTAGTTCTTTCAACCTTCTTTGCCTTATACTTATTTTCCTAAATTAATTGGCTATGGATCCCTGTTCCTACTGCAGAAGGAAGACTATAAGATGGCTCTTAGAAAATATCGCAAGGCTTTGCGCTACTTGGACATTTGCTGGGAGAAGGAAGACATTGATGGAGGTTGTTATTTGGGTGAAATTTTAGGATATTCTTGCTAGCACTTTGTTTGCTATACTCCACTTATTGAGTCTTTTTGTTGTGCAGAGAAGAGCTCAACTTTGCGGAAAACTAAGTCTCAGATATTCACAAATTGTTCTGTAAGAAACACTCTCGCATTGTCACTGCCCTTGTACCTTGACCATATCTTAGGAACATCGGATTGCAAAAAAAAAATTTTTCTTTTCAAATTTCAATTGCCTAGCATTTTGTTTTGTAATTCATTTGTTGTCTCTGGTATTTCATTACTGGCTGGCTGGTTGATATTAAATATATGCCTCAGGCTTGTAAACTGAAGCTAGGAGATCTAAAAGGAGCACTGTTGGACACCGACTTTGCTATACGTGATGGAGAAGATAACGCGAAAGCATTTTTCCGCCAGGGACAGGTTTGTATTATCGCTGAATTTCTCTCTCTCTCGTGCCAGTTGGGGGCAACGCCACCATATTGCAGTTGCAATAGGCCGATAATATGCGGAGGCTAACAATGTTGTGTCTATTTTTTTTTTCAATTTTGTTATTCTTTTCATTATTTTTACAATGCATTGCATATTTTTCTTTTTCAACTACATTTATTGGGCTCCATGCTGATATCAGGCGTACATGGCACTTAGTGACATTGATTCTGCAGTTGAAAGCTTCAAGAAGGCACTGGAATTGGAGCCAAATGATGGTTAGTGGCACTTATAAGTTATAATGTTTGACAAGAAAGAAGTGCTGCTTTGATATGATTTTATGATCTGTGCTATAAAAGCTTCATATTAGGTGGCCTTGTGGTCAGTATCTAGGTGGTCATGTGATTTGTGCAAATCTTTCCTTGTGTTCTACTTTTCAATTGGTTTATTATTGCTAGCATAAAGACTCATTTCCATTTCTCAAAACACGATTTCTGCCTTTCAGGAGGAATAAAGAAAGAGCTTAATGCTGCTAGGAAGAAGGTTGGCGACTGTTATACTCAATAAAATAAATATTTCCTCATTTTGTTTTAAGCGATGGTGAAAGTTGAAAATATTACAGGTTGCTGATAAGCTTGACCAGCAGAAAAAGGCCTACTCTAAAATGTTTCAATAGATTTTGGCTGGTTACACGGTATGGCAATTACATTTTTATGCTCTGTGATTAAGTCATCTGGATGTTTACTCAAGTTCTTACGTTAATGCAGGCTACCTATTGTCTGGAATGGTCGGTTTTGCTCTCTCTGCGCAGAAGCGGTCAGATCATTGAGTTGAAAGGCAGTGTTCGCAGATTTTTATGTTCAGGATTTTTTGGGTCGATCTATGAAGCTGCGTGATCTCTTTAGGAGTCCATGTAGGGTTCCGACTTGAAATAATTTTGGCTATAGATGTTTTGCAACTTGGATCACAAGATCTTAGATTGTCCGTACTTTTGCTGCCTGAATCTGTTTTGCTACTTGGTTATCTGTCTTCATTCTGCTTCACAAACCCTCGAGAGATGTTCAATGCTACTTTCTAAACTTGTGAAATGAACGATTTTTTTGATCAGCTTTTCATTGTCGGCGACTTTCTTGTTCTTTCACCGTGAATCAGAGGGAAGACACAGATAAATTTTACATTATTCCCCTCAGTTTCTCTAGCTAATGGAATAACTTTGACAATTGGACCAAAATCACAAAGAGCAACTAGTTAAAAAAAACTTCATAAAAGGCTCATTGATTCACAGGACCTGTCAAAAAATCAAAAAATCTGCGGGCAGAATAGTAACTATGGCCCAACTTGTCAATCATGGGTGTGGGTGTTGATTTCTACACGAGATTCCTAAAAACGCTAACCTTACCACTTTCAGCAACCTCAAACGTGTTCAGAACAAAACTATGGAACATATAATGGCACTCAACCCGCAGAAGCGCCAAATAAAATAGTACAGGCAGATGACAAACATAGATCCAGATAAATGGTTGGAGAACTAACTATATGCGATGCCAATATCTAAAGAGAATTTCCAGTTAGATGGCCAACCATGAATGGATTTAGCGTCATTTCAGGTATGAGGAGGATATAACTCCCAAAGTGCAACTGTTGTGTCTTCCGAAGCAGAGGCCATGAGCTTACAATCACTTGAATACGACACAGCATTACACTGCAATAATTGCAAATACAAAGTTAACGACAGTAAGCTAATCAAAGGAATTAAGCAGTGCAGAGTGTGCATGTGTGTGTGTGTGTGTGTGTGTGTGTGTGAAAGAGAGAGAGAGTTGGATTAAGGTCTTTGACTCAAAAGGCCTACTTGAGTAGCCCTATGCCTTGATGATTAATAAAAAGATTATAAGCATTACATGATTACTACTGCACTGCTAAGGATTTCTTTCCTTTCCAAAACAGAGCATGTATAACAGAGTATACGAATCTAGAAGAAGACTGATGATAATAAATGTAAACTTTTCTTCTTGCATTTTACTTGGCCAAGAAATGAAAGATACCGTAGCATGGTGATACTTCAAAATTGCCAGCGCATTTCCCTTGCGATAATTATATATCCTGACTCTGCCATCAAAGGCAGCAAATAAAAAAACGGTGATTATATATTTATTAAACTAGAAATTGCTTCAACTGCAAAACTTGTGCCGCCAACCTGTGATCCCAGCCAGCAGTTGCTGCAATTTTTCCATCTGGCCGAATTGAAGTACCTGATATACCCGGTCGTTCCAAACTAATCTCTTTCTTGATTATACAAGAGGCCTATCTCAAATAAAAGAGAGTTTCACATGACTTCGAAAAGCACCCCATAGATTCTCATTTACATAAAAAGCAAAACAACCAGCTTTATGTCATAGAAGGCAAAGAATTAGGGCAAAGAGGAGGAGAAAATTAAAAAGAATATATAAGTGCACAATTACCAAAGGCCAACAGAAAGGTCATTTACATAGTTGCTCATTCATCCTAGGCTCAACTAAGGCATGGGTAGAACTAGCTAGGATTATAAGAATAGATGGATTTAATGAGGCATGAATTACCAAGGAAGGATCCAAGATATACAACACAATCTTGTCATCTGCAGCTCCTGAGATACCCCCCTTGCACAAGCTGTCAATAGATAGGCTTAGAACTGCATGCAAAATGCACAAATAATTCAAGTTTGCAGATAGGAACAAAAAGTACAGGAAACCTCCAAAAACTGCTCTCACCTGGTTCTGCATGAAACTTTACAGAAGTTACGGGAACCGCTGGGTTTCGAACGTCCCACAATAGCATGGAGCCATCCTCATAGCTGCCACATGTAGGGAAAAGGATGAAAAGTTAGTCCAAATGATTTTGACACATGGAAAGTGAAGCAGAAATTAACCAGTTTTAAGCGATCAAGATAATTATTCTGCAAGAGAACTTAAGCAACCATCAAATTGAGTTCCCAGTTAAATAGTACAACATATCACATCCCAGATTGTCAAATCACAGTAACCAAAAGGATTTTAGTATTAAGTTGTCCATCCATACATGCCAATACAACTCTAGCGGTACAATCTGCATGCAATGAAACCATAAAGATCACACATTGCTGTGATCATCATCTGATAGCAACAACAAAATTAACAAAAGCGATGTACCCAGACAAGACATTCAGTGTTCCCTGTGATGCTGATGGTAGAAATGCTTGAACCGCCATGCACATCCCTGCTAATGAAAACTTGGCTATAAGTTTAAAGCTGTTGAACTCCTGTACAACATCAAACTTGTTTTTCTAATAATTAAGCTTCCTTTCTCTTTGGATTCTTCAAATTCCTGATAATAAGCTTTTAGTTTTTCTTTTTATGGCATACAATGTCCCTCAGTTGTACCACTTTGTCAGGTACATGATGACACAACAAAACACCTGACGACATTAGTAGGAAGGAAATCCTTAAAGGGGGAAACAAAAAAAAAAAAAACAAAAATCGCATGGCTTTAAACAGATAACAAGAAGAATTCCATAAGAAACTGCTGCAAGTGATCTTTCAAACAAACAACTCGATTAGTAGGCATAAAGCTATTTACTCTCAGGAAATAAACAAGTTTCAGTCAGCGAACTATTAATGCATCGCTCTCTAGCTCACAAGATGTTGGTGACAATAACTATGATAACAAATGTTAAAGGCCTTCAAATAGAATACCCCCTAGAAAACAATTGACACAGATATAACTGTTTTAGAATCAATACATTATGACAATACTTGTACGCTTTCTCTGATGGCTATATCATTGTAGTCATACACAGTCCACCACATACCAAGTCAGTGAATGAATGTTATCCAGGTATCTACACAACAGAATCCTCAATCAGAAGAGATATTAGATCAAAAGCAAACCTTTATTGTTAGAAGAAGTACTTGGCGAGGCATCAACACAATTCTGAGGTAATCTTATAACCCTTTCTGCAGTTTTAACATCCCATATCTCAACCTTTTCATAACAGATTCCAAGAATTATAAGCAGTTAGTCATTCAAAGAAAAATTTTAGGGAAAAGGTTATTTGTGTAAAATAACTAGAACAGAAACGCATGTAGACCTCAGAAGACTGCTCTCCTGCTATAGCAATGAACTCTGGTCCATCAGCATGTACATCTTCAACAAACAAAAACAATTAATTAATCCTTGAACTAATTGAAACAAAGAAATCAAGAGAAAAATCCACCAAGTAACAATAGCAATCTGGCAAACCTTCAAGAGTGGGGCTGGAGAACTCAGCAGTATCTTCTCCATAGATTTGCCCTCTATTACAAAATTTACTTTCATTAGTAGGTTCTCTATTATCTTTCTCATGCTGAAAATTCATCCCATCAACTTGCCTTGCAGTAGCAAATGGCTTCTTTGCTATGGAAAGCTTGCAGAAGTGGTAAGAGTTCGTCTTAATTGTAACTGACGGCACCCTGTCAAATAAATGGCAATGAAAAATCATCCTAAGAACGCCATAGCCTCCGTTCAATCTGATAATATATAACCACATATCCACAGGAAATTTCGCAAGCAAAACATCCCACAATTTAGCTACACAAGCAATGCATCTGATCATACTCACACTCTAAAATCTTTTGAACTAGCAGATAAACAGCTCAATGATCCACCCAAATAAATCGAAAGCAGGCGTAAACTAATGTGCCTAAGAAGGAAGCAAAAGAAATGGATCAGGCACCTGGACAGACCTCCGTCTCCGATATCCCAGCACTTAACAGTTCCATCCCTTCCCTGGCTAAAATATCCCATCACAATAAATTTAAAAAAAAAAAAAAGCCATATTAAAATTGACTGCTTGTCTTAGAGATAAACCTAATTAATTAAACCAAAAAAATAATAATAAAAGAAAAGACAAGCACCTGATAACTTTGTTGTCACCAATCAAAGGACTGCTAGCTACAGAAATTATGCCATGAGCTGCGCTATGCACCCTTCAATATCCATAGAATCACATTCAAAAAAATGCATCAATTACTTTTCAAACAAAAGAGAGAGAGAGAGAGAGAGAGAGAGAGAAAACTATCTTTTTTTAATAAATAAAACGAATACCAAGCAGATGATGACGTCCGGTGCCGGACAGTGTCCCAAATCCGCAATTCACCGTCCGCCGAACTGAAACATTACACTCATAAATTCAATTTCAGGTTACCTAATACTAGGCAACAACTCTATATATATATATATATATATATAAGAAAAAAGAGAGAGAGAGAGAGAGCAGCGAAATTGTGACCCGGTGAATAGGAGAGGTCGGGTTGGGTGGAAACAAGCATCCATGACGGAAGCGCGGTGGCCTCTTAGTACTGCCACCGGCTCAGGTGGCGGCGGCGGCCTCTTACTCATTCTCCCTTATTTTTCTTTTCTGCGAATGCGATTGGCGGTTCAATCACTCAAATTCCAAAGAATTAAAAAAAAAAATCAGAATAAAGAAGGAGAACAAGAAACGAGTCTCTTCTTCTTTGAAGTGAAGCACAGCTTGGAGTTGGAGCTTTGGCTCTTGGCATCATGCGGTGTCGTTTTCATTTATTTTTGCCCCGTTTCGTTTGGAGTTAATACGCCGCCGTTTGTTTGTGTTTGGACCTCCTGTTTTTTTGGTTTTTTATTTCTTGAGGGCGTTTGCGTTTGGACTTACTGATTTTTTTCCGAGCAAGTATTTGATTTGTTGTTTTTGCCGTTGGTTTTTTGGCCTTTTAAACGCTGTCGTTTTCCTCTTGCTTTTTCGGCTTCGGATCGTTGTTAGTGATTGATGGGCCATAAATTTTTGCGGAAGTAAAAGATCCAAAAATAGGAATTAAAGCATGTTGTTAAATCATGTTTCAAGGTTCTTGGTTGGATGAAATATAAAGTATTAAAATAAAAAAGAACAATAATGAGATTAAAATTACATGCGTAATAAAAATAAAGAAATATCGAAATTGTTAGTAAAGAAATCCTAGGCAACAGCCCAAATGCATAATTCACATTTTCCTTTTATTTTATCTCTCCTTCTTTTAATACCCGAAAAAAAAGGCCTTTCACTGCTGTTAATATTAGTATTTGCTTCGCTTTCAATTCATTTTCATTATTGGATACAAAAAGATACAAATCACGGCCGGCACTAATTCCTTTTCCTTTTTAAGAAAACTTGTCGCATGGAGAACAATGCGATAGATCTTCTAATGTTGTAGTTTTGTGTAAAAGTATTGAACTAAAAAAAAAAAACATATGAACCGTCTAATGAGCTATGCTTGTCACGCGAATATTATTGCAATGTGTTGTTTTTTTTTTTGTTATCAAGCTAAACACTACTACTCCAGATATTCAAAAAATGGACCAGAATTTAATTTGAAGTAAACCCCATGGCGACCTTAGCCCATTGTTCTTGGGGGCTGTTTTCAAATATGTAACAAAATAAACAAAAAAAAGTTCGAATTCAACTTTGGAGAATGATACTAAATGTCAGGAGTTTCTAGTTGATGGATTTTCTTGGGCCAGCATGAATGAACCAAATTTTGATGCCGCTGATCTTATTTTCTGAAATTTATTCTGTGCGACTTCCATGCATATATATGTATATATATGAATTCAGATGAAGTCATTTTAGAAATCTTTTGAAACTTCGCATCAGAAACATTCTGAATCTACTGAATATGGAAAGTTTTTGCTTCTTCATATTCCTTTTATTCCCGTTACCTCTCGATCCTTTGGCCTTTCTTAGTTGTTTTTCAGGACCTAATTCAGCAGCAGTAATTCCTTTGGCCGCCCGAGCTTTAGGAAAAAGAACTTGTCTTTTCTCCTCATCAGCTTCAGCTTCTGGTGCCACCCTCTTGTCCTGCACTTCTTCTACCTCCTGAGTACCCGGCCAGACTTCGACTATCTCTTCCTCACGCGCAGCGATGATTCTCCTCGGACTGCCCCGAGAAATCAGTTCCCTGAGACTTGCTAAAGCCAGGTTTCGGCTAGCCTCGGCTGCAGCTTTCTGTTCCAGGGAAACCGTAATCCGCCATTCGGCAAGTGCCTCTTCGTCTTTGGCTCTTTTTGTCAAGGCAAAATACTCTTCTCGAGAGAGCTTAATCGTGGTATCGTCTGTATGCCAACCTTTGACGTACCCGAGAGCTTCGGCTGCAGATTCGCTTGAAGCCTCCGATTCTATCCTGATGGCCCGGAGCTTAAGTTGCATGGCTCGCAGCGTCTGCTTTCTCATCTTCAGGATTTGTTTCAGTTTTGATCTTTCTCCGCGTTCTTTGTCCCTGGCCAACTTGATCGCCTCCAATTCTTCGCGGGTTCGGTCCAAGTCGTGGTTCAATTCATTGATCATCTTTGTGGCCTTGAGTTCTCCTTCTTTCGCGGACCTGATGGTTACACCGGTGGCCTGAAGCTGCGATTCGAGCTCTGAGATCAGGATGTTGGACATGGATGCTCGGTTTTTGGCACTTGCAAGGCCTGATTGGAGCTTCTCAAGCTCGTCAATGAGAGGTTTGGAATCTAGCCATGATTGTGTCGCGCTGTCTTTAGCCCTCTTCAATTCTTCCTTGGCGCTAATCAATTCGGCCATCTTTGCCTTCAGGGTATCACCATGGAACTCTCCTCTTTCTTCATCACTCGCCTCCATGTTTCTCAGCGTTTCAGGATGTTTTTCCCCGGCGTGATTATTCTTGCTCAGGATCCAATTTATTTTGTTTCCTGATGCTTTAATTTAACCGCAATGGATTCTGTAGGGACGTGCGTCCCTTTCTGTGTTCATTAAAAAAAATTAAAATTTGGCACGTCGTTTACGGAATGCCAAGAAATAGAGATGTTATATTTGTTGTTGTTTTTCTACTGCCAACACCTTTGCTTTCATCGCTTATGCCGAATACGATGTCCTAATCAATTGGTTTCTGGACAAAAATGTTATCGCTTATGCCGAACAAGATGTCCTGCTCAATTTGTTTTTTGGCTAAAATGTTACCTTGCAGGCGCGATGTGGTAGCCAAGTATTGAGGCTTGAGCCAATTGAATTACAATATATGAAATATTTTTAATTAGTTTAATGAAGATATAGATAATTTGAGAGTTAAAATGCTATTAAAGCATGTTTTAAAAATTTACAAATATCTTTTAGGATGATAACTTACAATTTACGCAGCACATAGAAAACTATATCAGCTAATCTCGCAAATAATCACAGGCATGCAGGTGCGCGCACAGGGCCAACCCAGAGCCAACCAACAGTAAATGAAATTAGAGGTCTACATCTCGTAGAATACTCTAGTTGAAGCTTCTGGGTTCCATGCTTTGAGTCCTAAGTGACTACTTTCTTCTTCTAATCTTTCCACTTCCTTTGTAACGAAAACAAAGAATTGTCTATGGTCCGTACAAGATGACATTGGATAATTTGAATAATGTCATCTGTCTTCAAACATCAATGTTCAATCTTCAACCACTTCTCAACCCACTTCAGGCTTAACAGCCATAAACACTGCTGCCCAACTCCCATATATCCTCGGCAACCACATCAGGCCTGAATGTATATATGAGCCTTGCCAATGTATCATTGAGCCAAGTTCTGTTTCAATGGTACAACTCTTTCAGTCCGCACATCTGTGCGTCAAAATAAAGCTGTAGAAATCATCAATCTATTTGACTTCTCAGTTCCCAACAAGAAGCAAAGCATGTCTGTCCTTGCAAGCTAAGAGCAAAGCACGGTAAATAAAAAGCCTGAAGCACAACAGTTTCAGATCATACACATTCTAAACTAAGAAACAATTCACAAATGCTGAATACGGATTGCAAAGAATAGAGATGGTACGTGAATGACAGTTTCACGTCAAAATCTCACATCATTTCCGAACTCTTCAATCGTTCTGGTCGCAAGTGTCAGGACATCAACAAAGGCAGAAAATGATGCTCGAAGAAATCTTGCCTCAACTGCCTCGAAATGCCTGCCAACACCAGGGGAAAACAACAATTAGAGAGCGGAAGTCATCAAAATGCAAGGCCCGGTTTGTTTATATACAAGGGGAAAAGCAATTTTCTTGTTTACAAACACAAAAGCCAGCATAAAAATAGAAAGCTGATTTACCAAATTGTGCTACCATGTTCAAGCAACGAATTCTCCTTTTCGTTGGAACATATGAAAGATGGAAGTTATTGCAGATTAATATTATACCATATACTTATCAGTTATATACTGTTCCTCCACATTTTCAATAAGCATTCATGTACATCTGGCTTCATAATTAGGCGCAAAGGGAAAAAAGAAGCATTGTTCTAATTCCTGCTTTCCTCATGTAGGAGACCCCAGAGGACAGATAAAATAAAAAAAACAAACCCGCAGAAGCAGTGATTGGGAAATGTCATACTTACCAATATAATTCACATAGTGCTTTCTTCATCTTTTTATTCATATTTTTTTTCAATCAGACACAGTAGCAAAACCAATGTGATTTGACATGACATGCTAATTGTTCAAATGCATAAAAGTATTTCTCTTATCTGCCTTTTTTTGATGAATCTCTCATCTAACAATTTATTTCCGCAGTTTTTAAATAACATCAATAACCACAAAATTCAGCACCATGCAATATTTCTCATCGTAAATGTAACAAATCTAACAGGTCCAGCAGTAGTATCATGAATAAAACAAATTTGAAATCAAAATTGTCATAGCAATAGACTCACACTGATAACTTTCCATTGGAAACTCTCATCTCCCTTTTTACTTTATCTGGCTGCAACTGCATTAGGATAAATAACAAAATAAAAAACTAAGTAGACAACAAAATAAAGAGCAAGAGATGTTGGATCATAGTAGCCAATAATCAGAGCAACAGATGTCTTATCATCACCTCCTTGTCAACAGCTAGTGCTGCATAAACAATGGAAGCATTCACTTCAGACTGAAAATCTACATCCAAGTCACTGCAAAGATAGATATTCATTTGAAGATACAATTAGAAGCATCACAATATAACAATAATGAAAAAAGTTTTTGGCATTACGAAATTCATTTGAAGACATCATTTCATTTCCCGTTGTGTCTCTAGCAAGAACCAAAGAAAAGAAGAAGAAAAAAAGAAAAAGAAAGTAAGTACAAAAGAAAATATCGCCACAACTGAGTTAAGCGGCTTTGCAATTGCCATTAGAGTTAAAGTTCTTTAATCCTGACAAAGCCGCAAACTTGAAGAACCATTGAAACTTCCAGCATCTTATACCACACACATTCAGTATTTATAACTCTCTTGTCAAGCAGTTCAAAAACAACAATCCCATATGCATGTTTTCTCTAATAGTTCAGTTTGCAAATAAGATTAGTACTCATCAAACTAGAATTACCTTAATAACCAAAATGACCTACCTGAACAAAGCAAAACCCTCCTCGCCAGGGATATCCTAATATGATGAACATTTATGTGACGGAATACCTAGAAACTACTACAGCATCCCGCCCCAACGACGATTTTTAATCTAACTCCATTTAGAGAAGAACTATCAAAGTATCAGCAGAACACAACCATGCCATCACCAGAAAAGAGCACGCACTATTATTTCTAAGCTGCATTAGCATCGATCACTTTCTTTTTTTTGGTTCTTTTTGGTCGCGGGAGAGACCAAGAGGCCAAGAACTTCAGAGAACTAGAAGCCGGGGACATCGATCACTTATTTTCACTTACCGCATAAATACACAGCTTCTGTAATGCTAATTAATAACAAATCTGCCAAATAATTGACCTCAAATTTTGAATTCAAAAACGGGGGAAAAGAAAAAACAAAACCAAAACTGGGAATTTAAAAGATCTGAGAAACTTTTTGTCCACAAAATTCTGATTCATTTCATGAAAACTGAAAAAGCAATCCAAACAAACCTACCCGATTTATTGGCCCATGAGACTCGAACATGAGCCAAGTATGAAAGAAAGAGCGTAATTCTAAAATATTTCTACAGAGCCACCCATCTAGTCGAGCTGGGTAAAAAAAATGCCAAAAAACAATTGCAAAAATCACACTGAGACAGAGAGAGAGAGAGAGAGAGAGAACCAGCTGAAATCCCATTGCGTTTGAGCGTCTGAAACTACAACATCAGCGTCAGTAGCCATTAAAAAGCTGTAAAACACCCGAAATCTGCGAAGCGCGCGATGGCAATTGGCAAGCTTTCTTTTTGTTTGCTTTCCGGGGCTCGCGTAATGGCTCTTGGGGAAGTAAAAGGTACGGACGAAGAAGGAGCAGAAATGGCGGCTTTTTCCGGATCCCCATACCCTGTAAAGTAGTTGGGCCGGATCTCACTTGGCCCATCTTTCTCTGATTCGGGTTTAATATTAATTTTCTTTTTCTACACTGCAGAGTTTGGTCTAAAGATGTGGTCTAGCGGTAAAGATACCGAATATTGTTAAAACAAAGTTTCGGATCAGAGTGACTGTTATGATAACTGATTCGGTACGAACTATAATATAATCATTTAGACTGTTTGTACTCTTTTAAAATATAGACATAATATCCTTTAGTGTGACACCATCATGCTCTATTTTACAAACCCTAATTTTTTTTTCTTTAAATATAAAGGATAAAGTATTTCAACTATTATCTTCACCGGTTTCTCAAAAAAAAAAAGTAAAAAATATCCTCACCGGCCTCATTTGGAATCCCATTGTGAGTAGTTTACTCGTTAATTAATGTCATAATAATGAAGTGTGTCATTAAACAGAAAATATTGAAGGGTTGGGCCAATATTTACCAGAATTGGGCAGGGGTTTTAAATTTTTTAATATATATTTTTATTGATCATTATGAATACTTACCGAATATTTACTTCTAACTTTTCTTTAAACAAATCAAAGACAAAAAAATGAAGACTGATACATAATAATTGATTTTCTGAGATTTTGAGCTCAAATTTTTCAATTTTGACAAATACAGAGAATTAATTGTATATTATTTATTTAGGAGAATATAATTGTCATTTTGTATCAACTGTAGAGAATATAATCAATGTTGCAAGGGAACCGGCAGCTCAGAGGAGTGCATGGACTAATATATCTGCCAATGTCACAATCTGTTCTGCATATACCACGAAATTGGGCTCCTCCACCAACTTTGATGCAAAAAATCTGCGATGTCATTGTTTGCCCATAACCAGAAATTAATTCATTTACAGCATATGTGCATTACAAATAGATCATATAGACTATATATATATATATATATATATATATATAAAGTTGAGTATTTATTCAATTGATTGAGGAAGTATCTTTCAATCAGTAGGTGAAAATTTAAATCTCACATAATCTCATTTCTTCTTTTTCAAATGTTTAATAGAGTTTCTTATAGACCAAAAAATATATATGTTTGCATGTTCAATACGAATATGTAGATTAATGTGACATTTTTATTAATTTGAACATGTACAGTATAGACTTACAAATGGTCAAATTAAAAGAAAACGAGAGAAGAGCCAGAATACGACTTAAATTGAATTGAGAATATTTGTTTAGGAATGATTGAAAACAGTTAGACTCTCAACCAAAACTTACTTCACAGTAAGACATAATGAAGATTATAAATTCTTATAGCTGACTAGAAATAATTTAAGATGAAAATTTAGTTGTTGTTGCTGTTTTTGTTTATATATACGTGTTCACTTAATCTCCATGAATATGTAAATACTATGGTACAATTATTTGTTTCAACTGTGATACATAATGTGGCGAGTAGCTGCCATTCTTTGCACAAAAATTTGAATATTTTCTTTCTATTCATCCTTTTCTTATTGAATAACAGGGGCCCAGGAATTGTCTTTATCAATTTGAGAGTATGCTTATGTATGCATATTTTGTTACGAAGGAGATAAAGAGAGAGACGTGAAGGAGTGCTCAGCAAAAACAAAACCACGATAGTCATAGCGAGAAGTTCCTGCTTCATCTTTGGGCTTCTTTGTGTCAACCCTATATGGAAACACTTAGTTCAGTTATTAAGAACCCACTGCACAATTTAGTTTGCATATATAGGGCGTGAACGCAATTAATGTCATCTGAGAATTTATGGCTAAAAGTGAAAGTGGAGATTTTGTCGTATTTAATACCCTTTTAATTCCTTAGATATTGTTTCGAGACTTTTATGTGAGTGAATAAATATAGCTATACCACCCTTCAATTATTTATTCATCATCCTTCAGGTTAGCGGTTCAAGGGCTCACACCACAAGAAGCCAAAAAATAAATTTAGCTATGGTTGTAAGTTGTGCTCTTATTAATAGTTTGTCTTTTTTTTTTTTTGATGCATTCTTATTAATAGTTTGTTACGAAACTCTTAAATAACAATATGTTATATGTACATGTAACATGATATTTAAACAAGCGTTGATACAGATAGTAGGGGTCCGTCACCGCTTAAAAAGAGATCTCGAGTTCGAGTTCCTGAAAATACAGTCGCGTTAAATATTTGTTGAGAGACTTTTACCACCCTTTGAGGTCCTATCCGAGTTGGTACAGATTAATCAGCCCATTGGACTGGATACTGGACGGTATCAGACAAAAAAAAAATTAAATTAAAGTATCAATAAACTATTCATTAATATATTAATAAAAAAGAAAGATATTTGTTAATTCTAATATAAACAAACTATTCATCATCAATATATATATTAATAAGAAACTATTATATGTATCACCTTTAAGAATTTTAAAAATATTTTTATATATGCATGATATGAATTGGTGAGCGTCAAATACAAATATTAGAGTTTACTGACACATCTATTAAAAATGCATGGTATATCTATCTAAATTTTTTTGTTTCAATTTTTTAGGCAGGCATATTTTGAATTGTGCTATATGTATTTAAAGCATGGCGAATGGTTATTGTGACTGCAGACATAGATCTTTTTAGAATTATTCCTATTTTATGGATAGAATCTAAAACCAAAATAAAAGATTTGCCGAAAATAGAAACATAGAAGAGAGGAGGGGCGACGACTCAGAGCCGTGGCCACCTCGTATTTTGCGTTCCAAGTTATCCTTTTCCGCGTACCATAACAAACTCAAAACCATAACTATGGAGGGTTCTAATATATGCTCGCGAGTTTTGGACGGAGAAGTACATGAGTGCCAAAGAAATTTCAAATTAGAATCGTTAGTCGTACAAACTTTATTATACAATTGAATTTTAAGTAATAGTACAAATAAATATTTAATAATTTATTTATTTTTTATTTTAATATTTATATTATTTTATTATTAGTTTATTACTTAAATATTGTTATTTAGTATTTCTTTTATATTTTTTGTCAGTACGCGTCACTTTTTGCATCAAGACTGTCTTCTATCTACCATTTTCCATCTAAGTAATTTATTAATTATATATCTTGCCAGATATACTGCCATGTAAAAGGATATTAAATATGGCAATATCTCCTCTTAATTTCTACTTTTTAGCCATATACGACACTAACAGTGTTCCCTGTATATGCAAACGAAAATGTGCAGTGGTTTCATAGTAACTGAACCGAGCGGTGTGTTTCTTTGCGGGGTGGAATAAAAAAGTCCACAGATGAAGAAGCAGTTTGCCGTTGTCATTATATTGATTTTGTTTTTGCTAAACACCCCTTCAGGTCTCCCCCTGTCTCTCTATTTTCCACCTAGATATAATACATATATAAGCATACTCTCATATCAACAAAAACAATTCTTTCTTCACTATAATTCAATGAAAGAAGGATGAAAGAGAGAATATTCTAATTCTTGTGCAAAGTATGAGAAAATTTTCCCCATTAAATCACAATTGAAGCATAGACTGTCCACATATGTAGTTATCATATTCACATTTTTTCTGTTTATTGAAGGGCAATACCCATGTAAAGATAAAAAGGAGAATAGAGAAGTAAGAGTCAAACTCCTGACTCTCCTCTTAACACAAGACTTATAAATCAATTGAATTAAACAGCCACTCTATCATTATATTCATAATATTAGTAATGAGAATATGTATATATCAAAGTAACAATTTATACGATGTCGATGTAGCTGTACTGCACAAATGCTTTAAATTAATTATTTCTTTTTATGGCATGCAGATGGAGTGACATCTCCGGTTACCTGCGTAAGAACTGATGGACATTTAATTGAAGGGACTAATGCATGCGAAACAGATTGTGGCGTTAGCCCATTTTTTGAAGAATGCTCTATTAAGAATTGCGAGCAAATATGCAACAACGCATTTCAGGATCCTAACGTGTTGGATAATAGATGTGATGGCGACGTAACTTGCACATGTGTACATTCTGTTGAACCCGGCACTCCTTGCTGATCAAGCCTATCGATTGAGCTCTCATTTTCTTTTTTTATTGATGTAATCCAACATATATTGGAGTTGATATCAAGATTGTTGAGAGATAGCAATAAAAAAAGAAAAAGGAAGTTTAATAATAAAAATAAAATCAATCGTCGTGTCATAGACATGTTTCGGAAATGCCATTAGTAGTCGATACCAATCTTAATTAGAGCCAACCATTGATAAAGAAAGAACCATTTATCGCTATGATTTAGTACTTAGAGGATTCGTTACTGTTACAAAGTTATGGGTTTGAAAACTGCTAAAGTGTTCGATAGGACTAAACATATGTCCTCGCCCGCATAGTTCTGAGAATAGCTTAGTCAAGTAGCTTTGTAACCTTTGATGGGTCGACTATTAATCCAGATAATTCATGTCGATGTATTATCTTTCCCAAATTCTTCAATTGTACCTGTTGCAAGTGTAAGGACATCAACAAAGGCAGAAAAAGATGCCCGAAGAAATCTTGCCTCAACTGCCTCAAAATGCCTGCCAACACGAGGGAAAAACCAACGATTAGAAGGCGCGAGGCATAAAAACAGGAAAAGCAATTTTTCTTAGTTGCAAGCACAAAAGTCAGCAGAGAAACAGAAAACTGATTTACCAGATTGTGCTAACATATTCAAGAAATGAGTTCTCCTTTTGTTGAAACATATGAAAGATAAAAGTAATTGCAGATGAATATAATATGTATACATACAAATTCTATACCATTCCTCCACATGTTCAATAATCTTACGTGTGCTCCATAGCCTTACAATTAAGCGCAACGGGATAAAAGAATTAGTTGCTCCAATTCCATTTGCTTTCCTCATAGAGGAAATGCCAGAGAACAGATAAAAATAGAAGAACAGATCCACAGCAATGGTGATTGGGAACATCAACTGGCCAATAAAATCATTATAGTACTTTCTTCATCTTTTAATTTATGTTTTTGTCTTTCAATTAGAAATAATACCAAAACTAATATGATTTGGATTGGCATGCTAATTGTTCAAATATAGTATTTGTCTAATCTGTTTTTTTTTTTTTTTAATGAAACTCTCACCTGGCATTTAATCTCTGCAGTTTTTAAATATAATTAGTAAACACAAATTTCTGCACCACGCGATATTTCTCCTCCTAAGAGAAACAAATCCAACAGATCAACAAGTAGTATCATAAATAAAACAAATGAAAAATCAAATTTCTTATAGCAATAGACTCACACTGATAACTTTCCATCGGAAACTATCATCTCCCTTTTCACTTTATCAGGCTGCAACTGCATTAGGCTAAAAAAAAAAAAATAAGAAATTAAGTAGACAACAGAATAAAGAGCAAGAGGGGTTGGATCACAATAGCCAATAATCAGAGCAACAGATGTCATATCATCACCTCCTTGTCAACGGCTAAGGCTGCATAGACAATGAAAGCATTCACTTCAGACTGAAAATCTATATCCAAGTTACTGCAGATAAATATTCATTTGAAGATAAGATTAGAAGCCTTACAATAAAATAACAATGAAAAAATTTAGGCAAATAGAAATTCATTTGAAGATATCATTTCGTTTCCATTGTGTTTATACGAATGATCAAAGAGAAGAAGGGGGGCTCAAGAAAAAGAAAGTGAAAAGGAAAAAGAAAGTAAAGCACAAAGAACGAATATCAACATAACTGCGTTAAGGGGCTTTGCAGTTGCCATTACCATTAAAAGTTCTTTATCCCAATTTTCCAATTCATAGATGTTTGCAGAAAGGGATCAACAGCAGAAAAATAAAATTAAAAAAAAAAAAAGTAAAACTCATGAGCTAATTTGGAAGCTTTGATAATTCCACAGAAAGGCGCAAACTTTGAAGAAGCATTGCGACTTCAAGAATCTTATACCATGCAATTCTATTCAGTATTCACAATTTTCTTGTCAAGCAGTTGAAAACAACAACCTCGTATTCATATTTCCACTTATAGTTCAGTTTGCAAACAAGTTTAGTGTACACATCCCAAGTTCCAAGCTTCTAAAGGGTCACCCACTTGAGTTGAGTGAAAAAAAAAATGCAAAAAGCAATCACAATGATCAACAGAGAGAGAGAGAACCAGCTGAAATCCCATTGCGCTTGGGTGTATGAAACTACAGCACCAGCGGCAGCAGCCATTTCCTCTTTCCTTGAACACTCTAAAATACCCGAAATCTGCGAAGCAAGCGATAGCAACAAGTAAGCTTAATTTTGAGATAATTCGACAGAATGAGATAAGCACAGATTTTAGAGTGAGAAAAACAATCCAACGGTCTACATTCAAACTTCTGTAATAACCCCCAGAAACAACAACAGAAACCATTAATTCTGCCTCTTACAAAAGCATTATAGCCGTAATTCACCTGAATTTCAGCAGAATAATAACAGTCTTGAAGTCAAAAAAATAAACAGAATCAAGAAATAAGTCACAATAATCAAACACAAATAAATAAATAAAGGAAATAGTAAAGTAGTAACCTCAACAGAGAAGGAGCTATACTGGGGCAGCTGGGGACGAGCCTCGACTAAGGCCAACAGCAGGAAGATATCTAAAACTGTGCAAGTAAATATGTACTAATCAAAACGGCGCCGTTTAAGGAAGTGCCCTATTTTTTTTTCGTCGTGAGACTCGGCTGGTTCCTCTTTCCTTGCACGGGCTAGGCCCATATTCCATGCCCTTGCATGCCCTAAGAGAGTGGGATCTTATTCACCGTAAATGTCTAGTGCTGAAGTCTTATATACAGAAGAAATAAATGTTGGTAGAGTTTTATCCTCTTTAATAGTTCATTCGGATCAAATTAGATTAGTTAGAATTTAATAAATTTTTTAATACTAAGATTTCAGACTAAAAAAAAAAAATGTCTAGTACACGCACATAGCTCGGTTCGTTGGATGCTAGTGTCTCCAATTTCGAACTAGATTTGATACTCATTTTTTTTCTCTTTTTATTACTAGGTTATTAAATCTTGTGGATCAAAAAAAAAAAACTTAATGTTTAGAGTTTAAATTTATAATTTAAAAATCTTAAGTTCTAAAAATATGAAATTTATAAAAAATAAGAATTATCTCATTGTATAATCTTAATAGATTTCATAATTAACAAAAAAAAACAAAAAAAAAGTCTCCACTTCCCCTCCAACTAAAAAAAGAAAAAAAAATTGTGAGTCAAGAGGTCTTAGTTTTAACGGTGTTAAATTTATGGTAAAAAAGTTATCTTATTCTCTAGCCATTGGCTTCCTAATTGAGATAAAAAAAATGTCTCCACTCCCATTCCAACTAAAAAAGGAAAAATAGTATAAATTCAATAGTTAAAAATTCATTTCTATATTTTATATAAAATTCTTTTCTTTTACTATTTTTGAAGTCTCTTTTCGTTAAAAAATTATATCTAAATTTTACTGTAAATTATAGTAATGTCCAGGCAGTTTCTGCTTTTAGAAAAAAAAAAAAAACCATTATTTAGATGTAATTAAGTGAATTTGATGTACAATCATTTAGATTTTATATAAAAAAAATAACAGTAATTTTTAATTACATTTAGACAGTTTTTCAGATGCTTTTTAGTCTGAAAATATAATCATGATAAAAAAAAAAAAAAAAAACAAGGGTACGAGTCAATTTGACTGCAGGAGTATCCCTCCAAAGTTGCACGATCAAGCACCATTCCATTCGCCTTGTTCTCGAATCCGATTCCGAAAGAATATTCCTCCACCCTTCCATTTGAACCGAATGATAAATTATGATCGCATTGCGCCCCTTGGCGCCCCACAAACTCAAAGCCAGCGCCCTTTTCTTCCCCTTCCGCATCAGTTCGCTTTCGATTAACAATTTACGATTCCCATACGCAACGGACGCTACATTGTTGAGGCTCAGGCTTAACTCGCCACCCAACTCACCGAGTCGATTCGCCCACTCCGCAACCATGGCCGAGTCTGATCCCAGGTCTTGTTCCCATTCCTCTTTCCTTTCCTGCCTCCCGTTCTTTTTTCTTTTTTTTTTTTTAATTTTCCGTTTGAATTTCTTTAAATATTTATTAATTTTCATTTTTTTCCTGGGGGAACAGCTCAGTAAATCCAGCTTTCTGTGAGATTGTTGTCGTGCGTCACGGCGAAACGGAGTGGAATGTAGATGGAAGAATTCAGGTTCTCCATTTTTTTTTGCGTTGGGCATTTGAATAGTTATTTTCAGAATTCTGGGTTAATTTTAACTTCGGATATTCCAAAATTTAAATTACTAAAATCGGAATAAATCTGTTGGTCGATGACTGATTGACTGTTATAGCTTGTGAAAGGACATGAAAGCAGATAGAGTTGTCTGGTTAGAAACCAAACTGAAATGTTTTTCATGACATAAATACAAAATGGTTTGCTGTTATGCTAAAGACCCTTATATGTTACATGGCATGGTTACTAGATTAGGCACTCACTGTTTCTGCAAATACCCATTATATGTTCCAGTGTTTGGTTTCTGGTTTAGGATTTTAACTTTGTAGCTGCTGGTCTTTTTCCGTTTTTTCTTTGCCCCAAAACTGATAGGGACACCTTGATGTCGAACTGAATGATGTTGGGAGACAGCAAGCAGCTTCGGTATGTCCTGTCTTGCATCTTACACTCAAATGCCCAATTTTTAAGTTCTTTTGCCGGGTTGGATTTTTCAAAATTTTTCTTTTGTTCCTTTTGTTCTCTTTGAAGGTGGCTGGTCGACTATCCAGAGAGTTTAATGTATCAGCTGTGTATTCATCTGATCTGAAGAGAGCTCTTGAGACTGCAGAGACAATTGCAGCCAGCTGTGGTGTTGTGGAGGTGCGAATCACGGTGCTATTGTCTTGAAATTAACTTCACAGCGCTAGAAACAGTGATGTTGTTGGATAATGATCCTAGACTTTATTGTATGTACCATTAGCTTGTAGCTTCTATCATAGCCTATGTTCTTTTTTAATATTGTGCATGGTAGAGCAACGTCGAACAGGATTGCATGGTATATTTTGATTTAGTAAGAATAGAATATGATTTCGTGTTTTTAAGCTACAGCCAACGCAATGAGGCTTCGTCCATTTTTCTTTATCATGTCTGAAAGGAGGACCAAAGATGTATGCTTTGGATCTATTTGGGAAGTAATGTTTACTCATATATGGTTCTAGGTTTTCATTTGGCAAAATTTAGATTCATATTAATTCTCAGCTGTTAAGTTGGAAATCAATTTGAGCTTGGTAAGACTAATACTTTCCATCTCTAACACAGTTGTAATTACATTCTCAGGTTAGCAAGGACCCTGGCCTTCGGGAAAGACATTTAGGAGACCTTCAAGGGTTTACATTACTTGAAGCCCCCGCAGTTTGTACCAAGGCTTACCAGGCATTCAAATCCCACTACACCAATCAAGAAATTCCTGTACGTGTCTAGAATTATGGTGCTTTATGTAGTGATTGCTTTCCCCACAGCAGCTCAACTCATGTCTGAGGACTTGGTCCTTGCCTTGGCCACCCAATGTAGTAAAACACTTCAAAAAGTTTTTTATTGATTTTTTTCACAAGGAAGATGTGAACTTAAGATCTCCTCTTTGGAGGATTGTGGGTGCCATCAAGGCTATACCTCAGCCATGTCCTACAATAATGTTCTCTGCTCCTCGCCATCTTACAGGATGTCGACATTTGATGCCCTTTGTTGAGAAGGGAGCAGGCTTCTCATGGAAAAACAAAATGTCATACTACTAGATGAACTTATTCTTAGAATGTGTGGGACAATTACTGTTTTGATTGTGTAGGGTGGTGGAGAAAGTCTTGATCAGCTTTACCAACGCTGTACATCTTCATTACAGTGTATTGCTGACAAACACATAGGTACACTGTCTTACTCATAAGTTCTATATGTGATTGTGAAACTCGTTTGTTCATGTACTCTTACTACTTGGACTCTCATGGTCTATTACATCAATTCATACTTGAGTGAATTAAAGGATACCTATTTTTAGACCAAGGATTACTAACATATGACATTGTTGGACTGCTCATTCCTTCTTCTGATATCACCATGGAATCTTCTAGATAGCAAATGCCCATCTCCCCTAATTTATTTATGTAATTTTGTAGATGTTTAGGAGTCCCTTAAGATATTTCGTGCTCTCTTTTTTTTTCCTTCTTTTTACTGAAAAAAAAAATGTAAATTCAGTACTCCATGCTTGTGTTGCGTGCTTCCCTGGCAGGACAACGAGTGGTTGTGGTCACTCATGGGGGTGTCATCAGAGCACTTTACAGGCGAGCTTGCCCCAGTGGAAGGTCCGTAGGGAAGGTGTTGAACACATCCGTCAATACATTTCACTTATCTAATGGGGGTGACTGGACGATAAAATCTTGGTGTGATGTTAGTCACCTTGACAAAGCTGGAGTCCTTGAGTCCGGCTTTGGTGGGGACAGACTTTCTGGCTGATTAAATTGGGACATCCTTGGTTATTTTACGGTATTTAACCTCTGCAATTACTCAGTTAGTGCTCCATCAAATGACACTGGAAGTCTAAAACTATCATAAGCTTCCACTCTGGTTGGTGCTCCCATGATTTGCAGCACCCTGCCCCCACATGTGCCGTGGGACAACTGTTGTAGGTTGACTTTCTCAAGTCATTTTCGTAATGTATTTGCTTTTCTTGGCTATTATAATGGACGGACCACGCTGTGTTCCGGTTGCAGAGTGTTCAACCATTTGGCAAGGGCGTATTATATTCAAATTTTTTAAATAGTTATGAGGTACTCAAGAAAACTATTAGAATATGTCATCAACTCAAAACAATTGTCAATGTATTTGTGGTCAACGACTTTTTGTTTTTTGTTTACCAAGAGCTTCAATCATACGAACTGGACAAATGAATAAGCCAAAAGAAAAGAGGATCATCATTCCCCTCAAGGCCAATTTGAATGTCATTTGTCTGAACTTGCACCTCTAGAAAAAAATATAAAAAATGCTGCTAGTGCCGCCTATGATTAAATAATTGCTTTCCATTTCATGTGAACTGGATGGAGCCTATCTTGGCAAAAGTGGTTGGTTTCAATCGAATTAAATTATGTATATTAGAATTTGAGCCTCTTACTTTCCCCTCGAAAGATTCGTTGTTTGCTAAGTAAACTGAGTCTAGTTTGTTAAAATGGTTAAATTTATGAGCAAAATTTATGGCATGGATTATGGTACCGGACCCAAAGTTAGAATAATTTTTTTTTAAAGTTTAATAAATAATTTATTTATTAATTTTATTAAAATTTTAACTATTTGATTAAATAGTTTATTTACATGATATTAGAACTTTTATAATCAATAAGTTTTTTATTCAAACCACGTTGCTTTCATATGTTATTATGAATTTTAATGATTATAACGAAACTTTCTTTTGTTCATGTTTTAAGTTCAACAAATTTTTACGGGAAAGGTTTAATTTTAATAGATTCTTGACAATTTGATTGAAAAAAATAACGGGGAGGCCAAGCTTATGGGCATGACCCAAAGAGGAACTCAGTTTATTAATTTGCAAAGAACTAACCCTGCCTTGCGATCTTCCAGTCCACATCTTCTAATTTTATTTAACGACCGCATCGTATTAAACTAGGCCTAATGATGCCAATTGTCCAGGCAACTTGTCCACTGTCCGCACAGAGTAACATACGGCGCTGACATTTGTCTTTTTAGCGTTTTCTCACCTAAATTATGCTCCATCATTTCTTAAACAAGAAAAAGGAATTATCCAAAAGCCTACAGTTGCTCTCAATGTAGTTCGGGTTCCTACTTCTTTCTTTCTTTTCACTCATGCCTACAGTTGCATTTTGAAACTAGCCCTTTACAATATAATGATATATTGAAAAAACTGTTCCCAATTACCGACGAACAATTTGCTCATTTATATTAAAGTCGTTTTTTAACATTAAAAATTTTAAATTTAAGTTTTAATTGAAACCGATTAATTAAAAAAACCACGTCAAATTGTGGAAAATGTCATCTCTTACTTAATTTATAAGAATCTAATTAAAAAAAAAAGAAAGTAGATACTCTTTGGCCAATGTCAAGAAATGGAATGCGCGTTTTATGGTTCTATCCAGTAAGAAACGAAAGAGTCAAAGTGCGGAATTTCCTCTCCTCTTCATGCAATGCTTCGCGCTAACTAAAAACCAGTTTCAGTTCTGCATCTGCATGCACTTATTATGATTGAAGGCTTTTTTCTTTCTTTCTTTTTTTTTTTTGTAAGAATACTAATTATAAAGTTAATTCAACTAAATTAGCAGAAACCGAAAGAACAAAAATGCAACTAGAGCCAAGCCACGTGTAAATTCCGCTGTGCTGAACTCTTACTGGACCACACCACCATCGCCACTGGCCCACACCGACCTAACCAGAAAAAAGCTCGCCCAATACCCACATGTATATGACATAATCCTTAACCCTTCTCACTTCCCACCATTTGTTTGTTTTAATTACTTCACCAAAAAGTTCGTGCCGTTAGGTCGGACTTCTCCAACGAATTTACGAACAAATAAATTATACGGTGTTTAGTAATAATTATTAATCACTCACAAAAATTTTATAAAGTCAGCCATACTTTTAATCTTATCATAATATAAACAAAAATTTTTAGTCACCAGCACAAAATATATATACAGATATTAATAGATATTAGTATAAATAATAAAAATATATTATCGTTTAATTAAAAATTTTAAATTTAAATTTTGAAAATGTAACTGTATTAGAAATTTATTGAGAGAAGTTAGCTCCACGTCTAATTTTATTTAAATAAATTCAAATGAATCAATTTTGTCTTTAGAATTTACATACTGAAAGGTCCTAAAAAAAAAAAAAACACAAAATATATATGCAGACACGTTTATGCTAACCGCGTCTGGTTAATTAACTAGGTTTTAGTTCCTCTGCAACGAAAAGCCAAACACACCGTTGTTTCCTGTTTATAATTGTTCCTTCTTGGAGATCCTCTACCAGTCTACAGATATTTCTCTCTCTCTCTCTCTGTTATTATTGTTTTTTTTTTGGCCAGTCACTCACAGATCCAATCGTCTAGAGACAAAACCATCATCCATTACCATAAAAGGGCCTTTAACAAAAACCCATATAAAATCCCCTTTCTTTTTCTTTTACATTTCTCATTATTAAATCCACTCAAATTTTAATTTTGAATCCGCAATCCCTATATCGGATAATGTATCCATTCTTCGGTGAAGTAAATCTGATTCTTTTTCTTTTTTGATTTTTTTTTGGGTCTTCTCTGTTTGGGGAGGCTGACAATGGGTCTCTGCACTTCCAAACCCTCCCCAAACCTCAGTGGCGGCTCCTCTCCCAAGTCCGAGTCTAGGAACGCGCCTGTCCAGGCTAATGACGGCCCTGTCCCGGCCAGGGACAGAGCTCAACCGGATTCAAGCGCGGCAAACGGAGGTGGAAACCCTAGCAGCGATGATCAGAAAGAGAGAAGCAACGATAACGAGAGGAAGGAGTTAGAGAGCGTCAAGAAGTCGCCGTTTTTCCCGTTCTACAGTCCCAGCCCCGCCCACTACTTCTTCTCCAAGAAGTCGTCTCCGGCGAGATCTCCGGCGAGGAATGCGGCCAGCGCGAACTCCACGCCGAGAAGGTTCTTCAGGCGGCCGTTCCCGCCTCCGTCCCCTGCGAAGCATATCCGCGCTGTGCTGGCGCGGCGGCAGGGATCGGTGAAGCCGAACGAGGCGGCGATACCGGAGGGGAGCGAGGCGGAGGTGGCGGGGCTCGACAAGAGCTTTGGATTCTCTAAGCATTTCGGGAACAAGTACGAGCTCGGAGATGAGGTTGGGAGAGGGCATTTTGGGTACACTTGTGCAGCGAAGTTCAAGAAGGGTGAGCTTAAAGGCCAGCAGGTTGCTGTCAAAGTGATCCCGAAAGCTAAGGTAATTGCTTTCTCCGTTTGATCTTATTTCAGTATTTGACCTTAATTTGGTGGTTTTGCTGGTCAACGATGGGTGATCTTTGTCATTTCGTCCATTTTTTTGTTTCTTTTGTTTTCTACTTTTCCTTGTGATTAGATCTGTTGACTTATTTTTATTAATTCTTCTTGATTCGCCGCCATTGGCGCATTACTTCTGGAATTTGTACCGGTATCATCGAAAATTGATTGTTGGAAAGTAAATTGGGTTTTTCCTGTTCATGGGTCGGCATATTATAGCAATTGTGAAAAGGTTTGGGACAAATTCTGTAATCTGCTTTCTGTTTTTGTCTTAATTTTGAGAGTTTTGGAATTTTTTTTTTATAATAAGTTAAATGGTGGCGAGCAAACAAATCCAGGGATAATTGGGTGGATGGAATATAGTTGAGTCAACTTGGTTAAATGCTAGACGGCTAATTTGGCAAGTAAACATGTCTGTTCTGCGGTTAATTTGCTTCAGTTTTCTCCCTTTTTTCTGGGGTATTCAATTGGAGTTTTAAACTCTTCAATGTCCTCTCTTTTTGTATTGATTCTGTATTAGACTCGGTATGTTGTTTTCTTATTTCACTTTCTGCCAGCCTTGTTTGTTTTAGACTAACCTTGTTGAGTTGATTCCTTTCAGAAGCAACCAACTTTTGCTTACTTTATCTGAATATCAATTTATTTATGTTATGGATGATTCGTTTTTTTTTTTTTTTTGCTCACTCTTTTTGGCAATATGCATAGTTGAATTGCCCCTTGGTCTCTGACTCTTCTCATTTGGTTTGAACTTTGAGCTGTATTCTCACGATGCATGATCTTGAAAGCCATTCCAGTTGCCAACATGCTATTGAGTTTGGACTTTGTTACTGTTTTTAGTTTGCTTATTGTGATTTTATTCTGTCACTAGATGACCACAGCCATTGCCATTGAGGATGTAAGAAGGGAGGTCAAAATATTGAGAGCATTGACTGGGCATAACAATCTAGTACATTTCTATGATGCTTATGAAGACCTTGAGAATGTCTATGTAGTAATGGAGTAAGTTCTCCTGTTGGTTTGAAATACATGCTACTATAATTGTTTGCAATTGCAAAGTTCAAATCTTTTGATTTTTCCGTTTCATTGCTGGTGTTTTCATCCGTTATCATGAGTAATTTAAATTGTCATGGATCTTTCAGGTTATGTGAAGGTGGAGAACTGTTGGATAGAATACTTTCCAGGTACTTTGCTGACTAATAGCTAGATGACCATGTCGGTATCCTATTAATGAGTCAATATATCTGTCTGAAACATCTTGATTACTTGGTATTGATGGACAAAAGAGAGGAACTTTGTGAAGAAGATAGTCTGGTAGGTGCTAATTGCTAAACAAGTCTGATGATCTTCACATGCAGGGGCGGAAAATACACAGAGGAGGATGCAAAGGCTGTCTTGATACAGATACTAAACGTTGTTGCATTTTGCCATCTTCAAGGCGTGGTGCACAGGGATCTTAAACCTGAGGTGGACTACTCTCTCTCTCTCTCTCTCTCTCTCTCTCTCTATCTGACCTGGTATGGTAAATGAATAAACTCTTGAGTGGAGCTTCTGTTGAGTCTCATACAATTGGGCAATAGTACGACCATCAGCAATGTGGCATTGAAAGATTTATCCTTTCAAAATTTTGTTTGTGTCTGATGGGCTGTCACGTAATTGAGTAATTAAGACTGGTGCTTCTTGAATGGCAGACTTTTAACTGTGACAAGAGGCAAAAGAAGGGGAAAACACATATCTTACCTTTATGGTACCATTATTGTTTACTTTTCTGATTCTTAAGAGATAAGCTTAGCTGCCAGTGAAGAGAGATTAATCTGTAATGTTCTGGGTTTATTAAGGTTGTCTTTTTTCCTTTTTCCTCTTATTGCGAAAGATATGTGAAATTTCTTAGTTATTCACATATTCTTACCGAAGTGTAGCTATTTACTGGACCAGAATTTTCTGTTCACATCGAAGGATGAAAATTCACAATTGAAGGCCATAGATTTTGGTTTGTCAGATTTTGTAAAGCCGGGTTTGTCTCTACTCCTTTCCCAGTCTGATGCTTCATGTTTATTTTTGTTAGCAGCACCACGGATTTTGTAATATATTTTGTTTTAATCTGCAGACGAAAGGCTAAATGACATAGTTGGTAGTGCTTACTATGTGGCTCCTGAAGTCCTACATAGATCTTATGGTACAGAGGCTGATGTCTGGAGTATAGGCGTCATTGCATATATTTTGTTGTGTGGCAGCCGTCCATTCTGGGCTCGAACTGAATCTGGGATCTTTCGGGCAGTTCTAAAAGCTGATCCAAGTTTTGATGAGGCCCCTTGGCCTTCTCTTTCTCCTGAGGCAAAGGATTTTGTCAAACGCCTATTAAATAAAGATCCACGAAAAAGATTGACAGCTTCCCAAGCCCTAAGTCAGTATTTGACTCGCAATGAGAAGTTGCTCTTCTTTTTTCCTTTCTTTCTTTGTGAAATAGTAATCACAGTAATTTTGTTTCAGGTCATCCCTGGATTAAGGATTCTAATGATGTAAAAGTACCTCTGGATATATTAATATTTAAACTCATGAGGGCTTATATGCGTTCGTCATCTCTTCGGAAAGCTGCTTTAAAGGTCAGTATTCAGTGCTTTGTACCAAGAAGATTGTCTTTTGGGTTCTAATGGTGTCAACATGAGTGTCAATGACAACATTTTTCCTAAAGCTCAAGGCAACTACTCTCATCTTGTTCATGTACATTGCTTCCATATCCTTGTGTTGAGAAGTTCTGAATGATCATCTGCGGAGAAAGTTATGCGAGCAGATCATCTTTACTGGAGTATTTGTTATGATTAGTTGTATTTGCATTTGAAAGTTTTCTGCTTTCTTGGGAAAACACCTGCCTGTGAGAGTGTTGCAACTGAATTTTGACTTGTCATTAATGTTTATTGTTTTGTATTTAATGAATCAAGGGACTATTTTATTGCTGCTGGGAAGATAAACACTTATAATGAGATTAAGAAATTCTTCTTCAACGCTATGAACTCTAGTGTCAGCACATTTTGTAAAGCAGTTTTGTAATAGGTTTTCTCATCTCTTTTTTCTCCCTTGAGTGGAGAGGATGGGGTGTGTGCTGGTGGGCGGAGAGGTGAAAAAAGCACTTTACTAGAACATGTTCCACCCAAATCTGATTCCAATTATTTATGGAAGCTTTTTGGTACCATTTTGCTATTTCCTTACCCTTCAAATGTTTTCTTGCTCTTCACTATCCTTTAATTTTTTCTGTTCGCGGGTGTGGGGGTTGTTTTGGGATGCATATGCCTTTGTCACTATATGTTGATGGCTTTCCTTTTGCTTTTATTCTTGATTCTTAATTGCTTGAGTTTGTTTTTCATGTCACAATGGTTTATTGGCATTGCTGCAGGCCCTGTCCAAGACGCTGACTGTGGATGAACTTTTTTATTTGAAGGAGCAATTTGCACTGTTGGAACCAAATAAAAACGGAACTATTAGCTTGGACAATGTCAAAGCGGTTGGTTTTGTCAGAATGTTGAAAATTTTTTAACCTATTTTGCTGTGGTTTATTCTCATTTTTTTGGGTCTGTGCTTAGGCCTTGATGAAGCGAGCTACAGATGCTATGAAGGAGTCGTGCATCCCAGATTTTCTAGCATCTGTAGGTGCTTTTATATAGTAACTGTTTATATAGTTTGATTGCATTTAGAATTTGGAACTTTAATTTGAGCATTTTTCTGTGTGCATGCTTGTTTCTGCGTGTGGCAGCTCAATGCACTTCAATATAGAAGGATGGATTTTGAGGAATTTTGTGCAGCTGCTTTGAGTGTTCATCAGCTTGAGGCTTTAGATCGTTGGGAACAACATGCTCGTTGTGCATATGAACTATTCGAGAAGGATGGAAATAGAGCCATTGTCATTGAAGAATTGGCATCGGTATGTTGAATTCTTTTTTGTTGGTGGTAAAGTATATTTTTCTATTGGATATAATTGCAGTGTTTAACTAGGACGGATGGCCATCATGAAGCCTGTGAACTTCCAATCTTCAAGCTACTGTCTTTTGCATATTACTTGTTTTAGCTGTTTCCAAGTTGTGTGTGTGTGTGTATTCTTAACAAGGCTGAATCAGCAAGTCATGGAACAAGGCTGATCACTGGCTTTTTTCAGGAACTTGGTCTCAGCCCTTCTGTCCCTGTTCATGCTGTTCTGCACGACTGGATTAGGCACACTGATGGAAAGTTGAGCTTCCTTGGGTTTGTAAAATTGTTGCATGGCCCATCAAGCAGAAGTTTCCAAAAAATCCAATAGAAGTTTTGAACTGACTAAGAATATTGAAGACGTGGTTGTTGCCCTCAAGCAGTCAAATAAAAGTGTAATTGGATTTGATGCGCCGTTTGCTTATAAAGATGGAGAATTCCCAG